>JAPQRP010000006.1:4664337-4699180 GCA_037367295.1 Apogon hyalosoma
ATTCCACCTTTATCACGGCTCTGTTACTACCTCCAGAGGCGTTACAGAGCTGCGATAAAGGTGGGACCAAATGATCCACCGTTTTGTTTACACAGACACTGTTCCGGAATAAAGGCAAAATATTCCCCTAACAGAAGTGCTGTGGAAAAGGGGCTTAAGAGGTACAACATGTCAAATCCTTCAAGGGATATATCTCAAAAGGTGATCATCAAACGATGATTACGACAAGCATGGTAGCGTTCAGCCAGGAATTATTTTATTAATATTTTTCCATCTTTCGCCGGACTCAGTTTGCTTTTAGAGCCTTACCATCATATTCAGAGGATAACAGCACTTAAATCAAACACAGATTTGGCCTAATCCATGCAAATACACTGCACGAAACACAGACATGGGATTAACTTCTAAATCACAAGAGGTCTCCAGGTTACGTTACAGGTAGTTCTGGGCTAATAGGGCTATCAGTAAAAACAGGGTTTCCACAAGTTAAATTTAAGAATTTTTACGACTACTTAGAAAAGAATTTAATGCCTATTTCACAGCCATACTGACAAAAATTCATGTCCCCTAGAATTTATGAAAATGTATTTATTTACTCCTATTTCCAAAGTTCCGAGTCATTTCTCACCAAAGGCTGTAAAGTGGAACGGGTGGAACTGAGTAGACCAGCGTTACTTTCTTTGAGGCTTAGACATTTCCAAGACACATTTAAACACAATCCAGCAAGATGATGGCAACATAACTTAAGACCTACCACATCAAATATAATACAATTTAAAGACTTTTTTAAGGTATTAAATGCAGATTTGTAAATTCAAGACTTGCAAGACTTTTTAAGACCCCGCGGGGACCCTGTAAAAAATGCTTTTTCTGTTTACCTTTTCCACTTTGTAAACAGACATTTCACAGGGACAATTTATGGCACACAAATATACAAAATTACTGTGCAGAGACTGATAATGACACGTAACAAGAGAAGTTTAGCACTATGAGATGATGTGAGCACAACACAATAGCCTCATTAAAGTAAGAGCATTGGTATCATCTTAAATGGAAATGTAACATTTAATTTATTTATCCAGCTGAGGTTTTGTTTTTTTTTTTCTTTTAATAAAAGGGTAATAATTAGAACAATTTGACCATTTGTTTTTTTGTTTGTTTTTTTAATATAAATGCATATATTGCGTATATTTTGAATATTTTTCCTTTATGTCTAATAATATTCACTAACGGAAAGAATTTTAGTCAACTTCATCTCATGAGCTACAACCCTTCAAATACAAAAAATATATCAACTGTCAGAATTGAGACTGAATACTTGAAATGACTTTGGATGAAACTATGACATTTGGGGTGTTACTTGACACTACAATGAAGTTAAAGCAAAGACAGTGAATCATTGAAGCAATCAACCACAAAGTATTCCACCACGGCAATCACTCGATCACCCGGGCTAGTTTTTGAAAACAGGTCTCACAAACCAAGATGTGGTTCTATAGATTATATTTCATTGTTACTGCCAAGTCATTTATTTAATAATTACATGACTTTTCACAACACTTAAGTTAGGAAAATACACGTTCATCCAAAATGATATAGTAGATTACTGGCCTCGTTTCCACTTCAATAATATGCATAATAATATGCGAAATTCTTGTGTGATTATTTTAAATGAGAAACAAGTGAGTTCCCAGTGACTCAGTTCTGTGAAGTGTTTACCAAGTTCTCTACCTTGCCCTGCCTGGGGTGAACCTATCAAAGCTCAGGGATATTCCTGGAAGCCCCATGACGAATGAGAACTGTGATATTTTACACCGGGTAACACCTCATGGGTCAAGCAGTGCAGCCGACACAAAGTGTGTACTTATCAGTGTGTATCTATGTCAGCTTGGGACTCAGACAGTGTGAATGGCCTGAAACAGCATTTGACAAACAAGGAAGACAAGGTTGTGTGTGTCCGACTGATCAGAGTCCCTGGAAATGAGCTACTGAGATGATAAGTCACTGGAAACATGCACGCAAATACACACAGGGTATATTCATCTAAATATATACAAAATGTATCCTTGACGTTTCATTTGAATTAGAAGAGGAAGTGAAATGTGTCTGTACTTTGACATATGATCATAGAATCAAATTATGCATGAAAACATATGCTGAAAATAATGTTTACATTACTATAAACTGGAATGCATTAAAGAGATGTTTAAACCTATGCTTAAATTTAGTAAATTGATTTTATGTTACAAGGTCTTGTGACTGACATCTTGTTAGCTTTTTCTTACACATTATCCTTCTTCTAATAACCACAGATAAAGGCAGCTGTATTACATTATCATATTTCAAAGTACATCAGTGTTCAGTTATTATAACTAAAGTCTTATCAATTAATCACCAACTATTCTGATAACTATTTAAATTAATTCATTAATCGTGCAAACACATAAATTTAATACAGTTTCCTGTCCTAACAAAAGTTATCAAAAGTAAGAATCTATTTTTCTGTATTTTTATTTAATCGACCATTTATCTTGAGCTGTGAGTAGAACAAAATGCTTTAGGAAATTGGAACATTTGCTATGTTTTTCCCAGCCTATGTAAAATATATTTCCTGTGGGAAGTGGAGAGTGGTCTGAAGCCCAAAAGTGGTCACAAAGCGATAACACACCATCTCATTAGATGAAAGTTGTAACTGTATGGGTCTATTGAAATTTTTAAAAAAAAAACTTGAAATGGATGGTTATTTGCTCAAAATGTACATATTTCCTGTATCCATCTGTGTGTTGCTAATCATTGATCATCCCCCTCCCAGCTCCTCACCGTGCAGTGGTGACCCTGAGGGGCTGCTGGACAGACCAGGTATGGGGCTACAGCGGCCTCCGATGCCTCCTCCTCCACCAAGGATGCAGCCCCCTCCTCCTATGCCTCCCCCGCCTGCTCCCCCTCCTAAGGCAGCGGCCCTGTTTAGCTCCTGTTCAATCTCCTCCAGGCCGGCGCTCTTTTGGAATCGAGACATCCGGTTGACGACCCGTGGGGACATGTGCGTTCGAGCACAGGGGGCACCACCGTATGGGTTGATGGGAAAGACATGGGTGGTGCCACGGAGGGTGCTGATGGCAACCCAGCGGCTGTCCTGGCTAAAACACATGTCCTGGACCTAGGACAGAGACAGGTTGGGAAAGAGGACCGGTACAGATAGCAGGAGAGGGATGAAAGGATGAAAGGGAAATGGAGAGATTAGTTTAAGACAGATGAGCACAGAAGAATTAAGACAAAGAGGATGGGTAATAAAAAGAGAGTGTCAGTAGAGACAAACAGCAGACACAAAACATGGAATGCAATGAAACCAGGGTAGGATGAAATGAGGAAAATTCAGAGAGGAATGAGGAATATGGAAAGGAAATTGAAATGTGGACAAAATAAAACAGTGGAAGACAGTGTAAGTACATGACAAGAACAAAGATCACAAAAGACAGGCGATGAGAAGAAGAGAAAGGTGGGAAGAAAGGAGAGATGGAGAAAAACAGGTGAATAAGAAAAGAAAAAATAAAAACAAATAACCACATTTAAAAAATTATGCTTTGAGGCTTTTTCAAACTTGTCTACCTCAATGTTATTCAGCAAAACTCAAACTTTATAATGAACTTCTTTATCATTAATATCATGTTTATCATGTCGTCATAACTACTTTGTTGCAGATAACAGGCAATACCAAATTCCAAAATCATCATCATATTTTAGAAAATCAATGTGTGGATACCAATATTAATCAATCTCCCATTAGTCAGTCATTTCTATTCATTTATCCATTTCAGGGTAGCCCAGGGAGTATTTAAAGTGTTTTACACAGCACTTAGAATGAAATGTAATGCTAAATACATGCCCATACTAGCAGGAATGAGGTGTTATGTACGCTGGTATTGGTTATATGAGCTAGAAGATAATTACCCAGTACTGTGACATATATAAGAATTCATATATTCATAATTAACATCCCATGAATTTGAATACCAGCACTGCAGTGATTCAGTCATAGGTGTGAAAATAGTGCCGTGCTGCTTTTCTGTCAAGCAGCACACATTTGAGTTTGCTTTTATTCAACTGCTCTCGAGCACCTCTTTTGTCGGACAGTAATAGCAGTGTTGGCTAAAGTCTACTACTGTTTGCTTATTCAATGACTTATTCCGCTCTGTCAGTACAAATTACTCAACAAGTGAACTGGGACTCCACTAGTTAGACCTCCACACTAGCATTATGTTAGTTACTGTCAAATAAACACACCTGGAGGCTTTCACTTAAGCATCAAGGTTTCTTACCTCCCTCTTGTCTTCCTCTGACATATACCTAAAATGTGTGGAAATATGTCACTCTTGTGGTTCTTTTCAGTTCTCCTGTCCCTTGTCGGTTGTGTAGGCTAGTGTCAGCTGATTCAGGCCTAATTAACTGTTAACTGACAACACTAGTGACGCGGAGTGATACGTCTGTAGCTCTTAGGCCAAATACTGTTGTACTAGGGGCATTTTCACGCAATGTAATCGAGTTCGTATCTGAGTACGCTGGACCCCGAAGTCCGCTTAATTGTCTCGATGTGAATGCAAACGTTCCGTGCTCGAGTACCGTACAAGCTGAGACAAGCCGAGAGGGTTCTCCTGGGTACGGACTGCGTGTGAAAGCGTTCCGTGCCCGAGACCGGAAGTGACCTAATCACCGCTCCGACAACGGAATTGAGTTGAACACCACGGTTGTAATTTTCCTGTACCTTTCAAAGAATACAATTCAGTGATAAAAACAATCCCCTCTGACTTATTTAATTTAATGAAAAGTCGCTTAGCCTTCTGTCAAGAAATTAGACCAGAGGGCACGTCTGTGTTGGTTTTGAATGGTATCAATATACAAGAGAAGAAATGTAACAATAAACATATAAGACAAATCTTTCAAGATAAAAAGAGGTTTTCACCACGAGGAACATTTTATCGGCGCTCTTATTTAAAGACTGGAGAAAATAAATACTGTATCCATAACAAAGTAAAAGAAATTCATTTCAAAATTCTTCACAAGATCTATCCTGTCAACTCTTTAATTTCAAACTTCAAGGATGTGGCTAACGCCTGTGTTTTTTGTGGACATGCTGATAAAACTTTAAACCATTTGTTTTTTTGAATGTAACATCACAATGCAATTCTGGTCTAACCTGTGTTCTTATATGTTCACCATGTTAACATGTCATACTGTTTTTCCCTGAAAGATGTTATATGTTATTATGAAAATAAGAACAAATATTTGCAGTATTTACTTAATTTTTTCATTTTATTGGGGAAATTTTTCATTCATAAACAAAAATTTTCAGCCTCCAAACCAACCTTTCCTCATTTTTTAATTGACTTTAACTCACTTTAGAACTCATTAACACTTGTTAATAATAAAAAGAATTAAACTTTTTTTGATAGTTATGATAATATTTTTAATGTTTCATCTGACATTTAATGACATTTTGAATGAGAAATTATTATTTATGTATGTATTTTTTTATTTATTTATGTATTTATTTGATTTTTTATATGTGAAATGTTGTCAATGTATTCTGTAATATCTGTATTACTTCTAATATATTGTGAGTATTGTGTTATGTGTTAAATGTTTGACAATGTTTGTAAATTAATAACAAAATAAAGTTTAAATAAAATTTAAAAAAAAAAAGAGTTAAACACCAGGAGACCACAGACGGCGCAGCTGTTATCTCCTGAAAAAGCCTCAGAGTCGTGTGGCACGGGCTCGCCTTATCCACCGAACCACTCGGTGATATATCAGGAACAACAAAGGTCGCCATTCTTGTCTTTTTCTCAAACAGGCTAACAGATAGGTAAGGGTTCGTCTTCTTCTGACTGTGTTGGATATGGACAGAATTCCCTCCACACCGCCACCTACTGTTTGGGCCCTGGAACACCCACTCGTACTAGGGCACGGGCAAAAAGGGACATACTTGTGAACCCAACATCTGCAGGAAAGGCGTGAACGCATCCGAGTACGGTACAGAGTCGGGTACACTGTGTGAAAGCGCCCTCTTCACTCCTCATGTCCAATCAAATGACTTGTTTGGAACTAATTACTATTTATTAGGGCGCGTTCATGCTGCGTACCCGAGTCCGTACCCGAGGCAGAATAGCAAGTAAATACAACTTTAGTATCATGATATGGGATTCAACAAAACTTGTTATCTAGTGTTGAAAAATATATAAAATGTATTAGAAATATAAATGACATGTAAATAGTAGTACAAATGTATTTAAATCAATTGGAGTGACATTTTGTGGCGGACTGAGGGAAATGCGTTTGGGAGCCGACAGCAGAAATCCAGCAGAGCCAGGGAGGAAAGTTCACAAGTGTCAATTGTTCCAACTACATAGTGACTGGCGTTCTTAGGAAGTCTGTTCTCTGGGGCCGTTCTTACCAAGACTGTAACGGATGAGTTTGCAAGACCATATTTGGTGAACTTGATTTTGAGAAACAGCCATTGGTTTATGTGCTGCATGTGTGTGTAAAAAAAAAAAAAAAAAAGAGAAAAACTTTTAATCCTCCGCTCACTGTGACTATTTACTAATGTTTGTTCTTTTCCTTTGAGAAATATGAACTGAAATGAAACTGTTGTGTGTTGTGATCAAATCTGTTGACATTTAGCGTTATAATAGATGTTCTCTAAGCTGCCAAGAGTCTATAATTTTGACACAATAGGGAGTACTACCACTTGAATTTATTACAAATTCACAACAGAACATGTCAAAACTCAGTCCAGGCTTATATCTTCCCAGGAGACCTTCAACACTTTTAGCCGAGTCAGGTGATCACACAAACTGCTGACAAACACTTAACATAATGGTTCGCTCACACAAATGGCAGCTTTTACAACAAAGCTCTTCAAAGCTGGCTAGAAGAGCTGGAACTAGCAACAAAACAGCCTCAAATGAAGCTAAGTGTAACTGTCAGGACAATAGATCCCGAATGAATCCTGACAGGCGACTCTCATCCTTTATATTCCCTGTTTGACACTCTGAACTGTGTGAGCAGCTTTATTCTCAAGAAGTCTTTTAAGTGCAATCAACATTTTCAACTCCAAACCAGATAATGTAAACCACCGTAAACAGAGTTCCTGGAAATCACACCACAGGAGTAGAACTGTTTTCTCTAAGACTCAGGGCCACACCAGTTTGGTATATACTGCTTCACCCACCAATGTAATATGTCTTATTCCCTCATAAACATTTGATCAGTTATTTGACATGTGAGATTGGCAACAACATCTCCCTCTGGCACATTTTCCAAGCACTGTGTTTACAGTAGCTGGCTGTTTTGAGTGATGGTACATCTGACCAATGGAGGCAGGACTAGACAATCAGCATTGTACATTTGTGTGTTTCTTCAGTGACTGCCTTTTTCACTTTCACATCATTTCCCTGTTAATTTACATCCACTGTTTTCATGGGTCTATGGTTAGACTTATAACAGAAGACATGTAATGCCAGAAAGCACGCATTAGACTTCACCTGAAAGGGAATATGTTCAAGCTTTTGTGTTTAACATGTACCTGAGACACAACGTAAACAACATCCCTTTAAACATGGCCTTAATGTAAATCCTGATCCTAAAGTGGGTGGCCAGTCGGAGCGGTTTTAAAAGAAATCCCTTAGTGATATTGAATGTCTGCCGAGTACCAAAACTCTGAAAACACAGGTTTGAAACACTGTCAAAATCAACTGCATGATCTTAGAGCATAATGGATCTTAAGTTGTCATATGATCATATGTTTTCAGAGGGATCACACAGATTGTAATTTAAAAAAGGTGAATTTATCAGTATGTGTTTACAGTATTTTATAGAGAGCATTTATGAGTGTATAACATTAACAGTGTCGCTAGCACAGGTTGCTAAACTAATGTTTATTTCAGTCTGTTTTCTAGTAATACTTTGTGGTAAAGTGTTCAGTTTTTGCCTTCATTAACTTGCATGGTTTGTGTAATGTTTTTAGCTGCTGTTGAAGAAATTATGATAGCATTAGCATAAGTCCATCTGCTGCAGGTTCCTCTCCAGAGCTACTGCACGGAATCTGTCTGACTTAGACAGATGTTTTAGAGCAGGTGTCAAAACATATGACCTGCAAAGGATCCTTTCTCAAAAAATGTCAATAACCTGAAATGTCTTAAGAGAAGTGCAATTTTTATCAATAATGCCTGTTACTAAATGTAACAGTGATCTGTAAGTTGTAATGCACATGTGTAAGTGATAAACTGATAAATACAGTTAAAAGAAGAAATTTCAGTTTGTTCACATGGTTTAAAGGGTTGTTTGTAGATGTAAGCGTTTGGAGGGAGAAAGCTGAGTGGGGGGGGGCAGGGCACTGAGACCGAAATGGGGGGCATTAGTCTGTATAAGTATATGTATATAAAGCAGCATGTTATGTCAATGGTGAATTTCCGTGCCCCCCCCCCACTGGCGAGTTGGGCACTACCAATGCAACATATATAAGCTCCGTCAGACCCCCCCCCCCCATACACACACACACTTTGGCATTTACATTATTTATAGGTTACTATGTAATTATTTTACTGTTTCAGCCTTGAGATCATACTGGGTTGCATGTGGCCCCCGGACTAAAATGAGTTTGACACCACTGCTTTAGAGTTTATGTTAGAGTGAAAACATTTTTGATTCATTACAAAAATCCTATGGGGAAAAATAGCCAACTGAAATCTAGGTGGAAACACTGCAGCTATTTGTACACATAAATATGGATCTGTTTACTTTCTTCATCTAGATGTCAAAATATCGTAGTAAATTCAAACAAACGCTTCTGGTCAGATTCAACAACATAAAGTCGTCACACAGCGTAAGGCTCCAGTAAATAAATATAAATAAAATAAATGTAAATAAAAGTAATCAATTAGAAAACCAGACAAAAATAAACAAAAACCTTGGTTGGTTGTAACTTGTCTATATTTTACAAGGAGGTGAGAGAATTTGATTCAGATTCTGGATTGTGATTTTTCACTTGTAAAATGTTCACATTTTTAACAGCTTTAATTTATGATATTGTTTTTAGTGCTGATTTTGTATCAATCAGCTCTCGATTAATTGTCATTTTGCCAAACAGTGCTTAATCTCATGATTTTCATGTCCTTCTTTGAGGTCTCGGTCAGTATATACCCACAAAAGCCTGAGCTTTGGCGAGGCTTTTGTTTAATCTCCAAAAAGAAAAAGATGTTGCTTCCATTTTCTATACTAAATTGAAAATACATTATTGAAAAGACATAATGCCTGCTACAGATTATTTTTTCTCAACCACCACACAGTGACGAATACTATGCACAATGGCAATAAGCTACATTAAACTCTAATGTGCCAGAAACACTAGCGTGACATGGATGAAGTGTTTGTCAAACAGATAAACAAAGGCTTGACAAAAGTCTAGCTGGCTGAAAGGGTTAGACAATAACTTTAGCCAAAGGTGACAATGTGATAGGAGCTTGTTCAGGGTTAAAATAAATGACAGAAAAAAAGGAGCTGATGGCGTCCTTTGTTAGTCCTACTACTCCAAAACCCTGACTGACTCTCAAGGAGCAGATACTTGAGAAGATAGGATCTCCCTGAGTATGTTAGACACGCAGGAAACCAGACAGATAGGCTGCAAGAGACAATACCGAGCAAAGGAGAGCAGGATAGGGAAAATGAAAAAAAGAAAGACAAAGGAGTGAGGTGACAGACTGACGAGGTGATAGCGGGCTTAAACAGCATCCATCATTTGACGAAAAAAAAAGGGGCTGGAGAATGTGGAATTAAAAGAAGAGGTCTGAAAGAAAGTTAAGATGAGGAATGTTGAACTCTTTGGCCAATAAACAAGCATGTCGGCCAATCAGAGCGATAGCTGCTCTACCTGCAGGCCTTTCTAATCTTTTGCCAGGTCAGACTAGGTAATTGTCCCCTGCAATGACAGTTAATGGGGCATCCTCTGCATACCAGACAGTTACTTGACTTCACAAAGACGAGTGAAAGAGAAGGCCTGACCTCTTGCTTCAGCTGATTAGGGATGAGAAAGGGCTACTTTGTGTGTGTTGTAATTGGTTATAATAGACCTGTCAGAGCTCCAACTGTAAATGGATGTCTGGACTTCACTGTCAAATCCATTTTATTAGACAGGAGATTACCTCAAAGCTGGCTAAGGCGGTGCCGTCATACTGCGACAAGCACAAATACATCAAACAGCTGTCAAACGTTAACCTAAAATGGAACAATAAAGATTTACACTCACACATATGTCAGTTCAGCAATTTTCTCTTTCAACCTATCTACAGTGGATGTGATGGCATCTACACAAACAGAAACATACTGAGATTTATTTATTTATTTATTTATTTATACCTGATTTTATATCAGTGTCACTGTACAGAGAGATTAGGTAACTCCATTCACCTGAGAAGAACTCTGAAGGAATGAGGGGAATGTCACAAAGACGGGCAGAGTGATAAGACCACAGACAGAGGACAAATGTAGCACTGCTTTACAAGGAGAAGTAGTCTGCGACAGAAACAAAAGCAATATTTTGCAGCTTCTTCAGTGAATATACTACAGCATAAATTTTTGGCAAAAATTTGATTAACATTATGTCCAACGTGTAATAGTTTATTGGTTATGTCTCGATATGTTCGCCTCATAAAGTGACAAATTGTGTTACGAAAAGTTGAGGCTTATGCTGCGTTTCATTTACTATGAAAGTTGGAAGTGGCATATAGGATTGATGTCACACCAGAAAACCAACATAAACACCCACTCTAGCCAAATCAACTAAGGTTAGTAGTACCAGCTGATAACATGGCACTAATAGGTATTATGCTGGTTCTGCAGGTAATAGTTGGACTGTGCTGCATATAAGACTGATTGAATGAGACACAAAGAAAAAGACCAAAGAAAATTAAAACTATATTTTCTCATCTGTCACTGATGCTGCAGTGCAGAGCAGCTAACTGTTTAGTGCTAGTTGAAATGGAATGCACCATGGCAGCAAATGAGGGTTTCAACTACCACCATGGTTGCATATGTGCTTTCAAACAGTTTTTTAAAAATGTCTGTGCTCCAGGAAACTGACCAATAAAAGTGTCTTTTATAAAGCCAGCGAATAGTGTCCAACACAATACAAATATTATATATGTGATGAAATCTGTTGATGAAACCTGGTGATATACTATTACATTAAATTGACGTTTTAGCTGTAATGGTAATGATAAAACATGTTAATGAAACCTGGTGTATGACAAAGTTCAATTCCTATCGATATATTTATCTTAGTCACACATCTGCACAACAAACAGCTTCACTGGTGGACATTAGGTTCATCAGATTGGCAAAGCAGGAATCCAGAAAGGTTCTTTACACATCACGTAGTTACCTGTAAAACCTACATTCACACACATCAGTAAACAGAGTTCTAGCCTATCCCTGACCTCAGTTCAGAATGATAACTTGAATATTTTGATATCTTCAAAGGAATCTGGTTACTACAGGAAGTTGATGGTAAAGGCACTGATAGGGATAAAGCCCCTATGTCAGAGTCGGCACTGATTGTGCATTAGTGTAGGAAGTGGAGCAGTAATGTATTGTCATCTCAGTGGCTAGCACTCTCCAGTTGGCCCTGTGCCTCAGAGCCCGTCTACATTCTGGTTCTCCTTCAGCCCCTGGTTGTCGTTATCAGCTGCAGGTCTGTTTACCTGGCCTCGGGTCACTGACAGCCAGCCGCATGTTTGGCCACTGGAGACAGATAAGGCGTCTCTCCACCCATCTAACTGAAGGTGTTATCACTCCTCGGTGGTGTGGCTCAGTGTGTGTGTCCGTTGGTGGTGATAACCCTTGGCCCAAGCATTAGACTAAGGCCGGCCTTCAGTGTTTACAACGGGTTGGATCAAAGCAGGCTCAGTGTGCAGCCGGTCAGCGGACCTGCTGTTTGGTCATATATTAACTACGGGCAAGCTTGCTGCATGTTTGTGTGCTTATGAGAGAGTGTGTGTTTTTCTAGTCAATAACCGTGAACCGAACAAGGCCTGAAGTACTTTTGTTGAGTAAGCACTTGCAACTTGCACTGCATTCTTCACAAATCATAGCTGACAAAAAAGGAAAAGTGGTATAGAATACTGACCCAATCTGATCTGATCTATTATTCTATGCTATAATAAATAATAACTGCATTATATAAATGGCACATTGACTGAATTTTATATCTGCTGGATTCTGTATTTTCATAAAGGGTCAGAGCTGTTTGAACTGACACAGCAGTGTATCATGTTCCCTTAGAGCTCTGTAACATACGGTGTGTTCCCTAAAGCCATTTTATGAACACCTTCAAACTAAAAAAATTAATAGTGTGAAGTAATGAACATTTAACTCACTGGAATTGATCAGCTGGCTGACCCTTAGCGTGTAGATACGGCTAAAGAATGCTCTACTTCCACTGTTTATCAGTATGATGTGTAAGTACGTTGATGACATGACACCACCTAGATTGATTTAGTCCAAATGAGTTAATGGAAATACGCATTTTCCCGGGAGCGCCTTTTCAAATGTTCACTTCAAATCGGCTTCCAATTTTAAGGAAATACAGCATCTGTTCCATAGCATTCAGTCAAAATATCAAATGTTACATAAAAACCCACATGAATTTGTTCTGAAGCCACGAGCCCCATGAGGCTGTGTTTTGGCGTTTTATTTTTTAGAACTACTAAGTTAGACTTGTTAGGCACAACTTCAAGCCTGACAACATTTCAGAAGATTTGTGCTTTTTCTGGATATGCCTGATTTTTGCAGTCTGTTTTCTTGTAGTAATATGTTCAATAGTCTCATCTTAGTTTGTGCGACAGTGCAGATAATTTCTGCTCCATCCATCAGATGGTTTCTCTGTCTCCAAGCCAGCATCAGAGAGGTTTTGTACAGTTCTTGGCACACTGGTCTGAAACCTGCAACTGGACCACACAGACTGTTTAACAGCCCCAGCTTTGTATCTTGATTTTTCCAGCTCTTCAGATTCTTTTTTATTAATTTATGTTTGTCTCCTTTTTGCTTTTATCTTCCTCACTGTCCAATCCATGCCCGATTTATGGACATTTTAAAACTATTTGGGTAGGCTTTTTGTTTGTTTTGCCATGGCTTTGAAGGAAGATCAGCCAACTGTCATCAAGAAGTGTCCCTATCCCTTTCATGAATATGGAAGTACAGTCCAGGAAGTCCCTATCACTTTAAAGACAGAATTTGTTTTTGATTTTTTTACAACTCTGGAAACATATTATGTTACTTATTCAATCTTTTGTTGTGAAAATTGCAAACTATTTTGCAAGAACACAGCACAGATACTAGAGAACAAGGAGTCATGTTCCCTCACAGTCACTAGTTACAGAGGCCCCGCCCATGAACTAGACCTGGGGAGGGGCTCAGCGGGGAGTGTTTGTTGGCTGGACTGGGCTCTGTCTGAAGCTGCGACAAGGTCCCTGACCTATGGTCATGAGCTGTGGGTAATGACCAAAAGAATAAGATCACACATCCAAGAGGCAGAAATGGGTTTCCTCTGTAGGGCACCGAGGCACTGAGGAAGGAGTTCAGAGATGCTCCTCCACATCCAGGAGAGCCAGGTGATAATGGGCCATTCCAAAGTGCTAGGAGGTGGGAAGTTTCAGATGTCCAACTAGGTAAAATGCATTGGAATGCCTGTTGAAGCCGGAGGTCCTAGTTGCAAAGTGGGGCCAGATCAAACTACCCCCACCTCACCACGAATCAACAACGTGACATCAACACAACAGTGGTGGCGCAGAGAGTGCAAGTTTGCATTGAAAACAAAACTTCACAATGTATGATAACCTCATCCATTGTTTTGCCTCTTCCGTCTTGTTTGTGTATGTGAGAATATTGTACTGTCGACAGTCAAAATGTCTCTTCAGTAAGAAAGCAAAAAGTAGCTTAGAGCTGCGGTCATCCGTATTTGTTGTTTATGTTCTACATGCACTGTCTGGAATGCTTTGAGGTGGCATGTAGTTAACTCCAGGTGGGATAAATCCTACCTCTCAGTACTTTGGAACAGGCCATAAGAAACAATAGGCACTTGCATGTGCTTGATTGGCTAACACTGAAGTAATGCAGTAAACAAGCTGAATAGGTTAACACCTCTCAGAAACCAATTTTACAGGAAGTGTTCTAGTAGATTATTTACATATTGGACTGTCTTGCACCAACCAGCAGAGAACACACTAACATTACTTTAACCACAACTGCACAGTCAGCATCTTCATAATGTGTCCTATAACAAAAGCCAAGCAATTTCTCAAAGATATTCTCATCTAGTACTTAAATTTGATTAGACAGAAGAAAAACAGGGACAGCTGGGAAATGAGGCGTAAAAATGTCACCTTCCATTTATTCAATATGCCGCACAGAAAAGAGTGGCGGGGGGCAAGAAAATTTTCAGTGGAGTGGTGGTCGGATGCAATTTTTAAGTTGTCAGGGCTTATTTTTGTCATAAATTTGTCATTCTTTTAAAAGTATGGCTTGAGAGCTGTTGAATAAGAGATATTTAGTAGTTTCTTTTACTAGTAATAGATAACAAACCACCCTCTGGGACTAAAGACCTGATGGCAAACTAATATTTGCATACACCTGATGCTTTTATGTCAGTGTGTGCTGTGACAGAACAAAAAGATGATGATTGACTAACAACACCAGAGAGGCTTTGGTTCTGTCTAAATCTGAACCAGTCGACTGTTGGTTTCTGTGGTTACTAATGCTCCCACTTAAATCTGTGATTATATTTGATTAGGGATGAAATTTAATGTATTAAAACAGTCACTTTAGTGGACCTGTACTGACAACTATAATGTCTGTGTGCATCTCAGACCTTGGCCTCTGTCTCGCCACGATGCAGCGTATACAGGTGGTGAACAGCACTCTGTACAGATGCCCAGGGGTGGGTTAGGATCTGGAAGACGTGAAAATCATGGCCCAGAGTGTCAGCAGTCACCAGCAGCATTCCTACAAGAGAATATAAAGTCATTAGTAACTGAAACAACCAGTTACACGTCTACATGTTTATAGTATGTGTTAAGAGATATATTTTCTAAATGCTTCCTTATTTTGTTTTGTGATGTCTGAGAAACTTACCCTGATAATGTCATGTAAAAATTATGACTGCAATACAAATTTAGGAAAAAGTTTGGAATGCGACTGCCCCAGGTAGTGGTATGTTTAATAAGATTTTGTTACGAGTACTGTGCTTTTCTTACAAATAGCTTCTAAGCCATGTGACCTTGTGATTCAAAATTCTGTCCTCAAATGTGTAACCTCATGTTCTCCAGATGGTGCACTTCTTCATATTGGATAAAATTATTTAATAATATTTCTTCACAGATATTGTATATTTTTTTGTCAATTTTTATAATAAACAGATTACAGACAATATATATGTTTCAGAATAGATTTTGAACCAATAAGTCATGTGGCTTGGAAAATACTGGGACATATCATATTTAGGAGGAAACATTACCAGTAAATAAAAACTTTTCCAACATCCAGTACAAGGGTAAAGAAACTAGTACATATCAAGGCTGCCAGAGCATACAATAGGTGAATTACCACTGTCACATTTATCTCAGAATAAAAAAAAAACAAAAAAAAAAAAAAACAGGACTTCAACTTTCTGTTAACATGAACTTCTTCTTTGTCCTGCAGTATAGAAAATGATACCATTTTTAAATATTTTATCATCCTAAATATCAAATACATTTTTTTTTCTAAGTAGCCATTTCTGAAAAGAAAAACCTGGGTCCATAACACAGATATGTACAGACCATGCTGAATCATATTTAGTATTTAGGACTGAGTCAAGTGACAATCCTTTAAATCTATTTGAAATGCAAGTTATGTCTGATTTAAATGCTCTAATTCTGATATTCCATGCCTGACCTATTGTTGATCAATTTCAAAACACACGTCATGTTCTCAGTTACGCTATGCTAAATATGGACTTTTGTATGCCAGTTGACAAAAGGTGCTCTGTTTTGTGTTTATAAGTGGCCACTGGTACAGTGGTAAAATATCACAAAAGGTTCAGCCACCAAAACTTTTAATAAGCATTACACTCCCGCTGCTCACATGGAGGGAACCAACACACACTAGACAGTTTGACAGAATAACTGGGCCTTTAAAACAAACAAACCAGCCCATTAAAACAAAGCGAGCTATCAGTTGTCGCTGTCATAAAACACAGCCTTCCCTTACACGATGGCTCAGTCTGGTTAAGCTTGCGCTCAAGTCGTGTGCTTCTCCGAGGACAGACAAGATGATGAGTGTCTGTAAAAAATAAATAAATAAATAAATAACATAAAAGAGCATCTATGTGTCTGTGCAACTGAGTGCATGTCTGGGTGGGTGTGCACAAAATGCTCAACCACAGCTCAGCACAAGTGTAACCCCCACTGACAGGCCCATTCATTTGGTCCGATTTTATTTGAAGCTTGTCAAACTGCAAAAAGTATAGGCCCTCACCATAAACAACATGCTCAACAAACCACACCAGAACAAACCCAGATCTAAACTGGCTCGGTTAGGAGAAACACCGCACTGCTTTTCAAGCACAGCCCAAAACCCATCCCCAGAAGCCTTTTGAGATGTTACAAACAAACCTGCAGTGCAAGGCAGTAACTCAAAATGTTGGAAATGTGTCCCAGATACGAAGTCAAAGATTTGAACAAAAAAAGGTCCAAACTTCTGACATTTGACAACTTCCAGAAATAAATGATATTAAAGTAATTAGTAATTTTCCACCAAGTTTTTCTCCATGGAATCTTTTATGTGGATGCTGCAGTAGGTTTTAATTAGTGGCTGGGCTTTATTGGGTGGCATGTCAAATGTGAAAAGAGGAGGCTGGAATGGCATGAGATTAAAAGGATTTAGTAACACGTGCGAGGGAGATGGAAAACACTCCCTCTCTGGAAAAAAACATAGCACACTACAAAGTTTGCACATTCATTCAGAGTTAAATGTTTCTATTTTTTTTCTACCAACTTTACAAAGTGGTTATATTCAATGATGAGGAGGTAGAATGAGGGAGGTACGGAGCAGATAAGTGATGGGGTCATGCAAATTATCAGAACTCTAGGGAGAAAAGCAGAAGAGAAGCCAAGTGAAGTGTGCATTAAGACAGCGGTTAGCTATTCATGCTGTATCAGAAGGAGCAGAAAGCCATAGAGCTAAGGCCCAGGGCCTGTAAACTCTTGAAAACCTACGCCCCAAACGAGGTGCCAAGCCACAAGAAGCATTTGCGTCAACTGGGAATACAGAGAAAAAAGGGACGGGGCCCTACTAATTATAGAGTCTGGAAACGGAAGCGCAGGGTGATTAGGAGTTGAGGCGCTGCGGTCTGTTTATCTGGGAGCTTCCTCTTGCTCTCAAAACTTCTCTCCCCCACACTCCACTCTTTCTTTCTTTCTTTCTTCCTCCCTCTCTCTCTCTCTCTCTCTCTCTCTCTCTCTCTCTCTCTCTCTGTTTTGGTGGGGCCCCGCCCACCCAGTGGCGGGAGAGTCTAGCCCCTGGGTTTCTGACAGATGAGACTTGGCCACTCAGTTCTGGCCAGGGCCGGCGTTTCTCTTTTGCTGATGGTAGAGTCTGGGCTCCAAAAAAATAACAGCTCAGAGAGGCTGGAGTGCTTTGTGAGCGCGAGTGCCCGAGGACTTGGGCTTTTGTGGCCTTGTTGAAATACAGAGGCCCTCGCCGAGAGGCGTCAGTCGGTTAGCCCGCGGGAAGGCCAAATTAAAAAGTAGCTGAGCCGCTCAATGGGTGAAAAGAGAGGGTTTCGGGGAAACCAGAGGCTGGCTGGAGCAAGGTTTGACACGTCCTATTTATAACACCTCGTCCCTGAGGTTACAGTGTTATTTACGATGTTTGAGTACCAAAATCGCTGGCACACACACTTAGACATACGCTAAACTAGAAGGGACGACCTTTAATTTACCATGTGTGCAAGACATGCGTCTGTATTGGACATGAGGGAAGTGATATAATCACTTCCATAAATATCTGCTTTTGCTTTCTTTTTTTTTTTTTTTCTTCCAGAAATCTTTTTGTTTTGCTGCAGGCTTTACTGTCCTATCCCTGACCATCCAAACAGAAAACATCTGCTCAATCCCATTAATAGTGGGAGGATGTTTCATTTACAAAGTGGTTGGGGTAGCTTTATTCTTGACAAAGGCAGATGGGACTAGGGAATGGGAGAGAGAGAGAAGCAAGAGAAAGAAATGGAGAGAGCAACAAAGAGGGCAGTGATTTCCCTACTTGGCAACACAAAAGGCCACAACAAAACTAGTCCACTTTTTAATTAGCAACACTAGGCTCAAAAAAGGCTTTGAAAATGGGGAAAATCTCAAATTATAACCATGTGGAAGGCATAAAGCTTACAAGATGGAGCACTTGGGGGATTCAGATAGCTTTCCTGTTACCAGGATGCATAAACTTCAGAGCAAATGAGCCTAACGCAGAAATGAAAGACTATCCATCGTAAGACAAGGCTTTGTCTTTAGGGCTGGTAATTTGGGGGGAGGACACTGTGTGTGTCTGTATATACTTATACATATGCTGGACATACACAGTTAAGTATCACTCCGTTCTAAACTATACACACAACTAACCAATGTGTTGCCACAGCTAGTACAACCACCTATGAATCATTCATGATCATTTACCTGCCCGCATTTCTGCTACTGTCCATCCACCAATCATCAAGTCATACACTATCAACCCTACCATTAACGTTTTCTAAACTTCTGGAGAAAAAGAAAAAGAGGGGGAAAAAAAAGCACCAAAAAAAATTATTATACATTTCTGTACACAACAGATATGTACAAAGTCTATGTAATTTGTCCAAAAAATAATAATTTTTGCCATCGTACTTTCAGTGGGAATCATGTACTGAATCTCTTATGAATCTTCTACTTCTTGCCTCTGACATAATAGCAATGAGGTGGCTGGTGTAGATACAAGATACATACAGATAGCAGTGACTGGAGTTTGCATCATGGCTCCTGTAATTTTCAGGTTCAGGCAATAAAAGATGTTTGGTTAGGGTTAGGAAAATACTGTGGTTTGGGTCATTTTGGTATTTTACTAAATATATTGTGAGATATTTTTTAATCACATCTTCATTGACTTTTTCTATTCTAAATCAAGTTCTGGTATATACCCTGACTCTACCCAAGTGCAGTAAGTTGCTTAAATCCAACTATAAAATTCATTAAAATATACACAAATATAATAAAAGATAATAATATCTCTGAGACAGGTTTGAAAAAAACATAATTTTGATGTACACATATCTACAAATTTTTAATTCTAAAATGTAAAGATAGTTATATGTGGTTTCCAGAAACATATAATGGTAACATTTTAATCAGTTAAATTGGCTGAGGAACATAGGGGCTGATCTTCCCAAACATATGGTCTAAACTTAAAATGGGTCACAGAGCTGTTTTTATTGGATTTATATACATAAATAAATACATACCAAAAATCTGTACAGATTAAATGGGTAAACATGAAAAAGACAAGCAAAAATTATTTAAGAGATAGTATTTGGACAGCACAAAAATCAGTCTCTTGAGTTTGTTAGGGTACATTAACACTGAAATGATTTGTTGTGACTTAGTTGATCATAGTGTGTCACTGTCCAGAGGACCAATTTCTTTTTCATGTTAGACGTGGTTGTTTGTTATCTCACAGTTATCAGTTACTGAGGTTCCAACAAAGTTCATTTATTCAGCATTGTCTAGACAGTAGAAGAGTCTGTAGAAATGTAGATATTATGGCAGTTCATGATATACTTACAATTATGCAAAGTTTTGTCCCAAGTAGTCCCAAAATCTCAGTTTAAAGTTTGTCTTTAGCTGCATAGACATGATGAGCTTTAAACTAAAAAAACAAGTTAGTATAATAATGGAGTAATAGCTCAGTATGCTTCCATGAATTTAATGCAGGAGACTGGTGTCCAAATCCCAGCCTGGGAGTGTAAAACAACATCCAGGTGGATCCTTGGGCAAGGCCCTTAACAATATACAGCTTTATCTTGGAATGAGTGATTCCTCAAATGACAGAGTCATACCAGTCCAGACAATGCCTGGGACAACAAGATCCACATTAGGTGGGAACCAGGGCACCCTAATGTGAAACTAGTGACTCAAACAAGACGCTCATGGAGTAGGGTGGTGCTACAACGTTAGCAACCTCAGTGAGATATATGCAGAGAACGAAGGAGGAATGGTTACATCAAAACCCCACATCTCCACTGACGAGGAAACAGCTACTAGCTCAGTGAATATCAGAAATAAGAAGCTGCTATCACAGTTAGAGATTGATCAGGTATGTTGTACCTGATCCAAGGTACAAAGATGCTACGGCAAGGGCCAGGACAACAGGTCAGCTTTTAGTGGTTTCATCATCACATCAAAAAATCAAGACTGGCTTAACACAAGCTGACCTAAGAGTGACAATCATGAACTCAACTACTTCCTGCTTGCCATGGCAAAAGTATCAGACCAGTCTGATCATTTGTTTGTGAAGAACCTACCACAAACATCACTGATGTATGCAGCAGCAACAGTAATTTTAGAGATGCTCGGCTACAAGATGAACAGTGTGAGTAGTCAGAAGGAGCATGGAAAAGATGCAGAACCGTGAATCTAACAAAAAAAGAGCAGCCCAAAAATATAACAACCTGTCCACAGCTGAGGCACTGGAGACTGCTAAGCTCAGGCTCACAGCCCTAGCTGCCTGCCTAAAAAAGTACACCAGTGAAGTAGAATAAACAAGATGCTCCCCACCAACCCAGCCAAAGTGTACTTTCAATGGCGTGTGAACAAGGTGACAACAGACCCACTCAGGGTTAAGACTGACCAACCTATCTAGGAGAAGGAGCCATAACATAACACTAACCCCCAATGGGTGATAGACTGACAGGCAGAGCACAGCAACACCCTAGAACAAGACCCAGTAGTCATCGCCCTAGCAAGAATCCAAACAAGAGTGTCCCAAATGAAGAGCTGGACACCCGTGCCCAAGTTGAGTCATGCCTACTGGCTTGAAAATCTGACTGCTCTCCATGAATGCCTAGCAGCACAAATGAAACAGCTGCTAATGTCAGGTAGCCACACAGAGTGGTTAACCCGACGCTGGACAGTCCTCATCTTGAAGGACCCCCAGAAGGGAACAACACCACCAACTATCAACCTATAATCTACCTCACCACAACATAGAAGCTCCTATCAGGTATCAGGCATGGGGAAATATGCCAGAGGAGCCAAGAACCAGCTACTGGTTGAAAGGGCACTTGCCAGAGATTTTAAGACCAGGAACACAAACACATGCACTGCCTGGATTGACCACAAGAAATCTTATGACTCAGTGCCACATGCATTGATACTGGAGTGTCTAAAGCTGTATTACATCAACGGGACACTAAGAGCCTTCATCTATGAGGTCATGGAGGATGACTCTGGGAGCCATATCAAAGCCAGTTGCACATGTGAGCATCAAATGTCATATACAATGGAGATGTTCTGTGTAGGCCCAAGCCCTTCAGCCAGATCATCAATAAGAGTAACTTCAGGAACTAGTTTCAAAGTGGAACAACCATCTGCCACCTCCTCTACATGGAAAACATCAAACTGTATGTGAAGAATGAGCATGACACCTCATTCACCTCACTCAGAACTACAGCAAAGACGTTGGTATGTCATTTGGACTCGATAAATGTGGGCGGATGGTATCTTGAAGAGGACAAAAGAGGCCAGGGTCTACTACACCAGGCAAGACTCCGGGTGAAGGCTGTGCAAAGAGGCCTCTGAGGCAGTGCCACATGACGGCAGGGTGTAAGATGCTGGCAGGCAAGGCATCCGTTTAGCACCATAATCAGGTAGTGGGCATTGTGTACAGGAACATCTATACCAGGGGTCGCCAATCCTGGTCCTTGAGGGCCAGTATCCTGCATGTTTTAGATGTTTCCCTCTTCCAGAACACCTGATGGTCATTATCTGGCTTCTGCAGAGCTTGATGATAGGCTTATCATTTGAATCAGGTGTGTTGGAAGAGGGATACATCTAAAACATGCTCAATACCGGCCCTCGAGGACCAGGACTGGTAACCCCTGATCTATACCGCGCATGGACTGGAGGTCTGCGGGGTCAAGATGGGAGACATCTCCAAAGGTGATCGAGAACAAACGAGCCAAGATGTTGTGGGGCTTCTTGATCCAGAATGACAAAATGGTGATGGCCAATCAGTCTGTCATAGTAGTGGTTGATAAACATGAGAAGACAGCGGTACTGATAGATGTAGCAATCCCTACAGATCGGGTAGGCAGGTCGGTAGGTCGGTAGGTCGATAGGTCGATAGGTCGATAGATCGATAGATAGATAGATGAGTAGTACCTTTATATGAGGTACAACATACCTGTGTAGTACGTTGTTGTGTATGTGTGTGTGTATGAATTTCTGGTGAAGCATTCTTCTTCACCAGTGTCTTCATGTTCTGCAAGTGGTTGCAGTGCTAATTGAAGAAGGGAGGAGAGCGTCCTCACCACCACACCACACTAATAAATGAGCAGTTTTACTTGTGCTGGGCAGCAGGGTAGGTATTAGGGTTAGTGGGATGGTAACAGGCCTGAGTCATACACCTCTAATATTACAGAGAGGGTGCAATCAGACTAATTACATATTTATTGTCAACACAAATTGGTTTTATTTATATCTGACATTTTAATTGGAGTTTAGACAAGTTTGCCTGTGTGATCATCTTGACTTCTAATTAAAAGGTTCAGTATCATATGCAGTCTGAGACTTTTTTTTCTTAGACAGGCTTAGAAAGGCCAGACAATGTCAGATGATTTCTGAGGGACAAACTGAAAAAAAGATGTCTGAAAGGCATACTAACATAAGAAATTGGGTGTACTTTTCAGATTTTTTGGGGCATTACATATTTGTTTCATTTGTGGTAGCATTGTAGTCAGGAATTACTGGAAACTAAATATATGATAAAATTGGTTAAAAAAAAAAAGTCAGAAGAGGCAAGAAAAAAAAACACTGTATTAGAGAAAAAATGGTTGGTTTTAACTGTGGAAGGTCAGGTTGGTAAAGTTAAAACAGTCCATAAACAAGAGTTTGTTTAACACTTAATACTTTCTACCATCTTCCACTTGTGTTTCTAATCTTCCCTTAGTATTTTTAGATCTCAGTAATGTATGTTACCCTGTGGTAATTGTTTTTAACCACAATCATTTAGTGCTTTTTTTTTTTCTTTAAAAAGGCAAAACAAATTGGGAAGCCCGTGAGCATTTCAGTGAATGCAAGTGGGCACACAAGAGACCTACCGAGTCTAATGATAGCCACTTATTTCACTATTTCACACACTGTTACCAAGAAAACATAGATGTAAACAATAGGCTTCCAATTATCTTTTTGGTGAGAAATATTGACTCACCTTTTTTTTTCTCACAAATATAGTCACACAGATCTCTGACACATCTATTTCCAGGAGCTCTGATTTGTACACATCAGTGTATGATCTTTGGATCTAAAGTGCATTGTGTGATGCAGTGACCTGAAACTTCACATATTTGTTTTCCAGAAATTCCTTATTTTTCAGCTTACATAAACCAAATTCACAAACATTCTCTCATTCTCTTATCTTTCTGAACATCCTCCACTTTATGTCGTCTAGGGTGAACAGGGCCAGAGAGGGGTGAGTGGAATGGCTTGTGGAGATGAGGGGAGGGAATAGATTGAGCAAAAGAGGGGAAAAAAGGTGTTTACGGTTCATTTGATCTACAGCGGGCTGAAGCCAAGGGTTATGTTTTTCTATGCGCTCCACAGTAAGACCACCTGTGAGCACTTAGATATTAATAGATATGGAAAAAGGTGTGTGTGTGTGGCTAAGATAGCTGGGAATTTGCCATTAGTTTGATATTACTATGCTGGAACACTGGCTCTTAACAGGGTAAAACTTGACTTTAAAGTCATGCCGACACACAATGGGCAGGAACCATAGCGGTCAAGTTCACAAAGCGTGACTATTCTCAAGGCAGAGCTCCAGGCTTGTTCTTTCATCACCTTAAGTGGAAAACACTACTTGAGTGTGTTTTTATGAAGCATTTACATATTTGCACACTTCCTGCTTGAATTGTTTTAAAGAACTGAGACAGTTTTTGTTTTGTCAAATGCCCAAACGCCATCCAGTGGGTACAATACGGGATGAAATGAGGATATAAAATCATTAAGAAAGCCTCTGTTCTCACCTCACCTGCCAGAGTTCATCCAGCAATGCTTCAAACCCAATTTACTGCTTCTAATCCAAATTTCCAGCCAGTCCTAAGATGGCTTTGTTTTGTTTCTGTGGTTTCTCAACATGGGACAAAGATGTTCTCACAGCAGCTCAGAAAGAACTTTAACACCAAGCTCCTTTGAAGCTATGTCTTAAAATCCCCAAAGCAAATTGCTACCATCCACAATCTCCTGATTCCGAATATGGGACTGTGATCAGCACTTAATCCTCTTTCTGAGCAAACAGGCAGACAGTGAGGCTGGAGGGATAAGCTCTTTGCATTTACATGGTTTCTTTTAAATTTTGCAGTGTTGTGTTCTGCAGTATGAAATCCTTTTAAACATTCACAGCCACTGGTAAAGGTCTCACAGTGCTGCCATTGTCCATTGATTTAGAGTAGAAAGAGAAAAAAGTAATAGCTGTGTGGCTGAAAAGTGAAATAGTAGCGAAGATAACTATTCCCTTCAGCGCTGAATGAACTTGGTCACATGGAACTTACAGTGACTACATTTTTTGACATAATCAACAGGAAAATGAAGCTTTGTGTTGAACTAACGACACCCTGGTCCATCTGGCAAGTTAGTGTATGATCCTGAGTCACCAACCATAAAATAAACTGCTACATGGACCTGCGTGCAGAAGGTTTCTGGATGGTCTGCCATTCAGTCACGCAACGGGTGGTGGTCAGTTTACAAATAATGAAAGCTGTGCAAGTTTTGATGAAAAAAATGTTGCCTCTTACGCTGTTTATTTGATTTGCCAAAAGTGTGTCCAGCTGTCCACACGCTGTTCCAAGCCAGTTATTATCAGCACACACTAAGATTTCATTTCATTTTAGGCCATGATCTCTACTTCCTTTCCATGGAAACTGCGGCCAGTGCAAACAAGTCTCTCCTTAATTCATGGCAATAAGTAATTTACAACTCACCTCTTCCCCACAGCCACCCACCTACACACATACCGTAAAGAACTTACAAATGACCTGCGTGTTACCGCACTGTGTGGGCTGTGAATGACTCCACACGGCTGAGGTGTCTGATGTGTTGGTGAGCGTCGGACGAGCTTTCCAGAGACCCTGAGTCATGGTCAGTGGCTGATCCAATTATTTTCCTTGCTCCAACCATGAAAGCACTTCTCACTTATTTTTTACCAGATGAATACTTTTCTTGAAGCCTTAATGTTACACTCATCTGGTATACCTAATCTGATTTAAATATCGTAACAGCAGCAGCGACAAGAGAATGGACAAGAGTCAAGTGCACTGTTTGGTTTACCCCAATCTAACATAGATTGTTAGATTGTTTCTTGGGAAACAGATGTGATCATACATGGATACAAGAATTGAGCTGTGGAAGCGCATGTGATGGTGGATAAGCTAAGGCTAAATGCTAGCTTACAGGCACAGTAAAACGATGAAACATTTGTGTAAAGTCACTCAGTCACTGGAGCCTTCTATTAACCCTGATCTCATTAATGGAGCAAAAATTTACAGACTGAAAACCAAAATACTTAATAGACACCCAAACTAAACTAAGACCACAATGACTCCTAAGAAAATGTAGTTTAACGCATATATTATTTGATGTAGGTCAATTGGAGCCAGGACTTTTTGGAGCAGTATCTATTGGATATCAGCAGTACTGTCCTGTCCACCCACTGGTCATCCACCTAATCCACATCTATCCTCATGTCAAATGGATTTTTAACCACATTTTTCCAGTAAAACAGTTAAACAGATCTTTAAAAAAAAAAAGAGAGAGAGAGCGAGAGAGCAAGAAAAAGTCACATACTCTGATCTATGATGGTCTATTTATAAATGATCGCATTCATTTTTATCTTTTATCATTTCAACACGGAACAGCGATGTGTGCAGAAGTGTTGCATTTATGCACAAAAATACAATTACAACTTGAGCACATAGTTCTATCATAACATGACGAATGTTCTTTATGTACCTTTGTGTATGGTTAATTGTTTAGCTGCATCTGAACAGCCAGTTTACAGAGATTACGAGCCCTGCAGTCCTCCGATAAAGGCTCCATACCAAAATGCAAAACTGTACTTCTATTGTGGCATAAGCCAGACAAAATAAGTGAAATATATGCGAGTATGAGTGAGTGTGTGACTATTTTGTCCTTTGTGACTTGGATATTTGAGAACTGTGATCTTTTTTTTTGTTTTTGAGGTATTAGTACTTCTTGGACATGATAATACATTTTCTTGTCTCTTTTATAGTAGTGAGTTTTGTTTTGTTTTTTTCTGATTGGAGTGTGAAAATATTTACAATGGTCGTAGTGAGGCATTCAAGCATTTGCATTTGCAGTTACATCCCCTCTGTTGTTCTGTTACCAAGTAATACAGACTGTTTAAGATGGTTCAGTTCTACTCAACGTCACAGGTTTCTGATGCGTTGTCATTTTGATTTTTTTTTTTTTTATGTGTTTGTTAAGATCAGTAACAGACTGAGATGTTACACATAGATCTAAGCAATGGTTGTAGACGGATATGCTGGGCAAAGTGAGCAGACTAAACATTTATCTAAACAATGTAATCTAAAATTCCAAAAAAATTAAGAAAGATTGCACATGTCAAAACACTCTGATGGAAAGCTCTGTACTGAAACACATCAACATACTTGACTTGGAAACTTGAAATATGATAGTTTTCTTTTCTTTTTTTTTAACAGTGGGTTTAGCACTTTGCAAAAGATTTATTGTTGAAACAAATGTATTTTTCTGATGTACGCCATCACTTTCCTAAATTCTGATCCATGCTGTAGCCACAAAATAATAACCAATACTTGTACAGCACTGTTTATGGATATCTGTGAAGGCAATAAATACCATAAAATGTGATTTTGTACAAACAAATGTGCTCTTAGTAGTCCAGATCACAGGATGCACAGGTGACTGTTGACCATTTCACTCAGCATTTTCCTCATTTCAGCAATCTGTGTGTGACTATTCTGAAACACTCCCTTGTTGTATCAAAGAACCAGCTCTGATTTAGGACCTACAGGAACAACTAAGTTTTAACAGAACTTTTTTTTTTTTCATACAGTGTTTTCTTTTGCAGGAGTTTAGTCGTCGTAATACCGCAGCTCACTTGAGCAAATGTTCAACCAACGCAAGTTCTGGTGCTGTTGCTGCATCCTGCAATTCATTTAAGAAAATACAATCTAAAAAAAACGACCAACCCCAGTGTTTTTCTTTCCCCAATTCCAGAATGAAAGTCGATGGTCCAGGACCACCATTACCGAAATGAATACAGCAGGTCAGTTTATACAGTTACACTCTTCTTAGAACTGTCTGATCATGTCACTTCTGATTTCAAATACCAAATATCATCCTGAGTTGGAGAACATGTACGCCTCTGTATTTTTCATAAATCTATTCATATTAATGGCACATTAAAGCAAAACATTTGTCATTCATTTCATTGTCAGTTTTGGTTTAAAATGCCTCCTTTATGTTTAGAGAATAGATATTCAAAACTTAATCTAACTAAAATCTTTTTTTGTTGTTGTTGATATCTGGTCCTTGTAAAAGGTCCCTGACATTAATGTTATTAATTAATTTAACTTAAAGAAGTTAATTTGTGACTTTTACTTCAAAATTGTAAAGGAGAGAAGAAAAGTGTGACCCAGGATTGACAACTTAAAAACAGTTGCACAACACTAGGCTATTTCAGTAAAGGTAAATACCATTTCCATGTTTAATGACAGTGATTTGAATGTCTAAGTGAACACCAGACTCAGAAATGGTCCATCTTCACCAGTCAAAATAATGGCAGCGGCATCACAGAGACGTGCAGACTAGCTGTTGTAAATCAAATCAGAGCATGGCTGTGAGTGTTAATTACTATCTTGGTGTGAAGACACAACTCAATCCATGCTAAATGTGTGGCTATAAATGTGTGGCTCGGTGAAGCTGCTTGTGTGTGGGAATTCCCCTCGTGTTCAACATGTGCGTGTGGGTCCAGGGTTTTTCGGCGACGGCCTGGTTTCTTTCACACATCAGTAAGATGGAGAGACAGAGTTATTACACCACGGAGAGCAGCCTTCACGGCACAGCTGCCTCCATGGTCAGGCTCAACGGGCCAGGCTATTCATTAGACTGGCCTGTTACTAAACCAGGGATATGGTTTATGGGACAGTTCCGTGTGGGGAGAGATTCCGTCTTGATTCATCTGCCATTACTCCTGCCTTTGATGGGGTATTCAAAACTTCCATATTCAGGGCATTTAAAAGGCTGCACAAAAATGCAAGTACTGATTTTGTGGTACACATAATGTGTTTTATGGAGCTAACAAAGTTAATTCAAGTGAGCAGACGTTTTTTAAAACTCCATTTAGTCTGCATACTGTTAATGTGACTCATAATAAAAGTACAGGCATCAAGGTAACTGTAAGTAATAAAACTGACTTACCCAAAGGTCAGTTATACATGTCCACCATCAACACAAGACAGGTTTTAAGAGAAGCTCCTTAAACAGCACTTAGTTTTTGGAAAACTTATGCATGCGGTCCAAATAAACTCCATCCATCAGAGCCCAAACACAACCAATCACAGCAGGTGTGCAAGCCTCTGTCTGCTCTGAACTTGTAAGGTTGTCAAAATTAGAATTGCGTGTGACAAATAAAATAAGATAAACATCATTTATAAGACGTTATTGAATAGCTCATCCAAGCTCACATTCATATTCCTACAGTCAGTCACCACTTTAGCAAACATGTCTGAGAAGTGTAAGCACTTATCAATCATCAGTATATAAAAAAGACAGGCTATATTTGAGAGGTACTTTGGGTGTTTTTTTTTTTTTTTGTTTTTTGAAAGACAGGATGGGACTGTACCATTTGTGGTGAAAGCCAGGATAATGATGGCATGGAGCCGCGCAAAATGAAACAATACAAAACAAAACAACACAAGGCCATTGATGGAAAACCAACAAACCAAGAGAAGTTTTTCCTCAGACCAAGGTGAGGACAGAGGATGTTGCATACTGTCTGGACTGTAAAGTCCTTTAAGGACCTCTGATTTGCGATACAGGGCTACATACTTTAAACTGAACTGAATTTAGCGGGGTTGCAAAACAAAAACATAACATGTCTGCACTTGAAAACCCTCAGCCTTCAGTCCATGCCAAAGTTTTTGCACATACGAATGGAGAGATGGACAGACGGATGATGAACTGATGACAATACCCTGCAGCGAGGGCCGAGGGTAAAAAGGGTAGGAACCACTGCTTTACAGACGGTGGGTACCCATATGACACCTGAAAGGCAAATTTAGCTTTGTAAACAGTGTACTACTGCTGTAGTCAAGACCGGCTAGACCGAGACCAAGACACTGCAGAGACCGAAGGGTATCGAGACCAAGACAAGACCACGACCAAATGATCTGAGTCCATGACAACACTGAGATCACAAAAAGTTGGTCTAGAGAAGACTGGTCTCAAGAACTACATCACTAGAGTGTACTGCTGTGACCTCATGACCCTATGACTATACTAATACTTACCAGACACTGACCAAGTTGATGCCAAACAACTGAAATGCTTGATCTCACTGGGTACCAAATTTCAAAACTAAACATAAATCTCATCAGTGTCAGTGCCAATGTTATTAACTTCAAGTTGTGGTAAATGCCAAGAAAGTGAGTTCTGCACTCCAAAAAAAAAAGGTTAATAAAAGCACTTATGAGTTCAAAGTCTAAAATGTAGAGTAATAGACAAGAGGAGTCTGAGGCCTTTTGATTATGATCATCAAAAATCTTCACGATGACTCCATGATTTAATAAAGGACTTTTAACATCTATCTCAGAAAGCCTGAGGCTGCTTTTGACTGGTGCTCTGTATTTTGGACTTCCACTAGTACTACAGTGGACACTGTCAGTGCTCTCTTAGGTTTGCCTTCTCAAAATGGAAAATGAATACAGAAACACTTCAAACATAATAATAATAATAATAATAAAAGGTAAGTATAATAATAATAATAATAAAAATGTATTTAAAATAAAATTAATAATTTAGCATTTGGTATTAAAACTTTTTGAACAATATCCAGCCCTATGTCCTGAAACTGAAATCTGAGAAATAAGCTGTAAAATATTTAGCATGTAAAATAAAACATGCTAACTTGTCATAAAACTTTATCTTTTTACCTTCCTATTCATATTGACATGCTTTTGCTGGTTAACCTGTATTATAATGTGGTGTTACTGCTATTATTTGGGTCATCTATCTCTGCATGCAAAACACCTAATCCTTATCAGAGAGCTTATAGAGGAAGGTTTATGAAGCACAGAGCTGTCCCGTCCACATTTGCTTGATCAATCACACCATCTAGTGCCAGTCACAGTCAAAGAAATGCACAACTTGCTGGACAATGTCTCTGCCATCAAAACATGAGTGTATTTTGACCTTGGCATTGTACCCAATAATCAAGTCAAGGATCGTTAAGGACGGGTGAAGAGGACGAGACGTGAAAGAAAACAAGCACACACACATTGCAGCTGTTAAAGAGAGCGCTTTGCCACTGCACTTCATCTGCGTCCCTCTAATTACACCACTAGGAATAGATCCACAGATCCGAAGCGCCACAGAGCGCCAGCCACCACACCAAGCACTGGCGGCCACCAGTCCACCCTCTGTAGAGCCGCCAACACACACAAACCATTGGGGTTTCTTACATAACTCTTCCCAGCGAGAACTGCTTGGCTTTCCAGGCCCTGTTTGAGTCATATCATTGTTTCCTGCTAAGTCTATCGGCGTTGTTACTGGGCAGCTGGAACTGACCACTGGGACTGGAAGGTAGTTCAGTAAAAGACACTTCTGTAACTGCTTGGAAAGAGATCATTTAGCGCCGTACGGATGAAGTCGTCAGTCAGGATTCGGGCACTGATCAGATCAAGAGGTCTCCAATTATTGCACAGTCCCAAGTAAGCAGCTTAGACATGCAAATGAATAAACAAATAAACAATGACGAAAGCCTGATTGTATTCACAACCATGCAAACGTAGACTGCTAGACGTCTGTTACAAATCATTGTAATCTCATTACATACGATAAATGCAGCAAATAAAAAGGAGAAATCTGTACATTTTGGCTGTATGTGTGCTGCAGTTTCACATCCTGATTCAAACACTGATTAGGATTTTGGAAAGATTCAAAATGAATTTGGAAATGGATGTTGTTCTGTCGAAAAGGTCACACAGGATGTAGACGGCATGTCAATTCAGCACCAACAACACACAGAGGTTGAGCTTGGACATGGAAAAAAAAAGAAATGCATAAAAATATTTTGCTGCCTAAATCACGTGCACACAAATGTGAGTATGTGAGAGGGATTTCCAGTGTGATTTTGTGAAGGAAAAACAAAACACACTAAAAACTAGTGATGTTGTTTTGTTTCATCTGAATTCTGATCAGAAGAAACTTATGCATGTTAAGTGTTGTGAAGAAATGAAGTGGAGAAAAAACAAAATTGCTGGCTTCTTTCTAAATAGATTTCATCACAGCGATTTCTGCTGATGTTGTCATCTGTCTTTATTAATATGTTGTTTTTTTTTAAAAATAAGTTATTTAATGGTATACGAACAGATGATTGAGAGCTGTACTGATCAAACGCTGTCAAAAATCTATGTGACACGAGGACAGGCAAAGATCAGGCAGCTGGCCACTGGGTGGACTTCACATCCCAGTGTCTCTTTTGCACAAACCCTGGCTCCAAATTGCGTCACAGAAGCAACAGAACTCCAAACTGCTCAAGTTTAACTTCACTTTTACCTATCAGAACATGTGAAAGCATTTTCCATTGTTACAGTGTCTGCAGTGAAGAAAAAACAGCCCGTAACATATGGGATTAACTGATAACTTTGCAGAAATCATCCTTATTCTCTGTTTAAAGACAAAGAAAGCGGTATAAGAAGCAAATTAAAGAAGGATCGGAAACAACGTGTCTGAAAACCATCAGAGCCCATAAAAGTCATTGAGAAATAAGAATTAGGTTGTTTTTATTTTAAGGAAAATATCCTCATTGCTGCTGGATTTAGTAGATTGTGCAAAGTTGTTTTATTTTTTTATTATATAAACTGTTGGTGTATTAGATGGTGTATCAAAAACAGACTCTGAGGCTAATGTGGCTTAGTAAGTTCTCCTAAACGACATCATTAAAACTGGAGTCACTGTCTGTTTTCACATTTTCTAAAGTTCCTTAAAAAAAACCACAGCACTGTAAGATTTGGTCAGCAAGAAATTGATGGGAAACTTAAGTGCCTCTTCTGAATTTGCCTTTATGTGAAGTAACATCATCTCTTCAGCTGAGGATTGATAAAAGTGACAGTTTTAGTGAAGGTGCCGACAAGTGCAGATGGACTCTTTCTTTGTCTGAAATCTCCTTCTGTTCCTGCTCAGACAGACCTGCAGAACTGACTCATACATGTAGGTAAGTGAAGGATTCCTGAGCTTTAGAGGTCAATGGGTGAGAACCGTCTTTCAGCAGCTCCTTTATTAACTATACTCATGCACGCTCAACACACATCCTGCAAAACATGGACACTCACACTTAAATACATGCACACTCCATCAAAATACCCATACGGACAAATCAGTTTCATGGACAAGCTGCCATACTAAAAATTACAAAGCATCTAGTGTCTCTTTCACGATAAGTCCATACTATCCATACTTGATATTCTAAATGTATGCCCTATCCACACAAATATACATGTTTTTCCAGACGGTTAGTATAGCCCACTGTTTTTTTCTTTCTTAACCCATAAAGACCCAAACAGCCACTGGCGACCGAAAGCATCTACTCATCTATATTGTTTAATACCTGTTAATCCACTAATCCTATCAATCCATGTAACTAATTGGTGTAAAATACAGTTTGTCATCTTTTCGTGGTCATCAGATATGACCCATTTGGACGTTCAGGGGCTCCGTAGTTACTGTGGAAACACCGTCAACTTGAACATTGATTCACCAGTAAAACCCATGGAGTTTGATCAATGACTGTGGATGGAGACATGTGGTTTACATTCACTTATTGATATCAATGCTGAAAAAGTGACTTTTTCTTCAGTTTTTTTTTTTTCTGTTTTGATATAACACTCAACTTTAATATGAGCTTTTATGAACATCTACATGATCTGTAAATTAAATATCTAGGAAAATTCATGATTTACACTGAAAAAATGTAAAATACAGAGGATAATATTACAATAAATGGAGATAAATTACTTAAGAAAGGATAAATAGAGAGAAAAAAATAATAATTTAGGAAGTACCACAAAAGTAGCACCAGGTCTTTATGGGTTAAACTATCTAAACAACAGTTTTCACAGTACTGTACAAATTATACAGTAAATATGACTGACTTAAAAACCATTGTTTCTTACAGATTTGAACTGTCAACTTTATGAACCTTCACATAATATCGAACATATTGAAGATACAAAGGCAAAAGCTAACGACAATAACAGATTATGAGATAAACTAACGTTAGGTTAGGTAAGGCAGGTTGTTGAAGTGTATTCTTTATATTATATACATTTTACAGCACAGTTGTGTAAATGTGTTGTTTCCTGCTGATCTACTCTAGGTTATATACTCACCTATATACGGATATGATACACTCCAGCACCTGACAACAAATGCAAATCAGGGTGTGATGTAATTGTATCCTAATGTCTTTGTTTTCCACAACGATATATATAAAGCAGCAATTTTACAAAATCTTCACTTTGGAAGAAGTTTTAACAAATATCTGTTTTAGTGAGGACTAGAATGATGTTCACATAAGGACACAAGGCCCAAACTTAACAGAAAAAAGGGAGTTACAGGCCATGAGTCTTTTAGAAAATCCAATGTGGAAAAAGTCACAGTGCGTTGATTTATCACCCAGAGGATGAATATATATAACATATAGTGAATACACATAAAACTGAACGACAGGTTAAGTTCATACTTAACTGAATACCCTTAACCCTGCTGGTAACAGATACTCAAGCAGACACAGACTCTGTAAAAACAGTTTCCAAATGCACCAATGCCAAAGAAATCCCTTCACACTGTATGTATGGGATCATCTATTCAAGTCCCATGGATACACCTGCATGAAACAACTATGAAAGAAATGGATATTCCTGTCCCATTAGCTCCAAAACACATTATTCTCTCTATGGCAGTGTTTTTCAACCTTGGGGTCGGGACCCCACATGGGGTCGCCTGAAATTTCTAGTAATTGATTAAAAAATAATAATAATTACTAATAAAAAATATGTGGTGAGTTGAGAGAGACAATCACAATCCATAACAGACATGAAAAACCGTGAGTCTGAAACTGAAGCACTGTGGTACTGTTTATGTGTCAAATGTTCAAACTGTGGCACTGTTTATGTGTCAAATGTTCAAACTGAAGCACTGTGGTACTGTTTATGTGTCAAATGTTCCAACTGAAGCACTGT
>JAPQRP010000006.1:4717604-4729017 GCA_037367295.1 Apogon hyalosoma
TGAGGTCAGCAGACTCACATGGACACTCCTTCACCTGCACTTTGTTCTGCTGTTCCAATAACAGCTCCACTTGGCCTCATGTTTTGGGTCATTGTCATGTTGGAACATCCAAGACCGTCCCATGTGTGTTCAGTCAGAGGATGGAAACTTAGGAGCACAACTGTATATACTGACAGCCATCTGCACTTGTATGGCTGGGTAAGTGTTGCCTGATGTAAATACTGATGTGAAATGGGCACTGCAGAGCCGAGAATTCCAGATGATTTCATCAGTCCAGTCCGTCCGTTTAATGGCTTCAACCATAAGAGTCTACAGTTTGCCTCAAATGGCGTCTTTAACGATGGTATTCAGTAAAAGTGAAGGTTGCTTTTTTTTTTTAGCATTTCTATTCTGACAACCTACAGCATAAAAAGACATTTTCCTCCTCCTCCTTTCTCTCTATTCTCTCTGATCTCTCAATTTACCTCCATTGATATACACTGTTTTTCTGCCACCAGATTGCGTGCGTAATTGCAGTAACGTAGACCGTGACGTCGACTCTGAAGTGGTCCATAAGCAGGACAGATCTGTGTGCATCTCAGGTCAAGTACTCTGGAGGGTTTCTATGGAAGCTTGTACATTACAGTAAACGTACAATTAGAAGTCGATGTGGGATTTTAACTCTAATGCCTACATTTCAGTGAATCACACTAGTACACTTCCTAAATGATGGTAATGACTGTGCTTTCAAGTTTTATCTCAGACAGGTGTAGTGAAACAGATGCTTTTATTTCATTTCTATTTTATTTCATTGTATGGTCATCCCAGCTGTCTACACGAGACATTAAGCAGGTTTCATTTCCAGACACATACACAGTCGCTCTGAACCCATTCTGAACCTAATGCACACTATGGTATGTTGGGTTTACTGTACTTGCAGCAGGTACAGTTCAGTGCATGGACGTATTCTCCACCATTTCTTTCGAAGCTGAGTTACACAGGATGTTTTGACACGTGCAATCTGAATCAAGGTGGTTCTCAGTTTTTGGTCAGATTTTGGTCTCCTCTGTTTTGCTTTCACATTACAATATTTGGAACAGTGTATTACATCCTGCTGTCATGTACATGTAGTACATATGCTGTGTCTCCTTTTTTAGTCGATGTCATACTGATATTAGCAGGTTGTTTATTTATCTCACTTTTAACTTCTTCCATCTTTGTTTGTTCCTGTTCTTTTCTTTATTGGCAACGATAGTCTTACATAACTTCTTGCAACTGTTTTGATCATCTAAACTCTCCAAGAATTTTTACATTGTCCAGAATTGTTTTGAAATTATTAAATACATTTATTAAGAAACCACATAACAGCCTAAAGCTTCAGCCTATACTTTTTGGTACATTACAAGTTTGAATGCTTTATCTTTCATTTGTTACAACATATGATTTTTTGTTTTCATGTCCATGTGCGTTGTTTATGCTACAAATTACACAACTAAACTTAAACAGATGTTTGTGAGGATTTCTTATGAAAATACACATATACACAAGTAACTAGGTTGGAATTATTGTATTAATTGCAGCAAAAAGTTGAAAATTCATGCTGAACTAATTCATTTCATTAGCTGTAAAGTGACATAGAACTAATAAACAGTAGTTATCCTTTACTGTCCTAAAAACTCCCATAATACAACAGTAGAGCAGATCATTGGAAGTTGATTTACTAAAAAGTGAGACCAGGGAATCCAAATGAATGTTCTGCCAAGAGTACTGACTGTTCCAGCTCAAAGTACACACCACTTGAATGCAAAGCAAGAACATAAACATTGAGTGAGGTTTAAGTGTGCATAAAACCCGACATGTTCCCCATCACATCCCTGCAGGAGAGGCTGACACACAATAGCAGAATGGTTCATCCAGAGCAGAGCTCCACACATCACAGAACCCTTTTGTTTACTGCTTTTACCGCCCAAACAGACCAAACAACGTTATGTAGAGGAGGCCCCTGCATTCTGGAACGATTAATAACTATTGAGCATGTTTGGTTTCCTGTGGTCCAGACACTGATAGGGAAGGCAGGCAGACAAAGAGGAGACACATTAAAGCCAGCGAGTAAGGTCAGTTTACTCCAGTCAATGACTTAAGTGGACAGCAATGGCCTTGTAATACAGTCTGGCCTTTCTTTCACAGCCTCTCTGAGCAGACATGGCAGGTACAGCCAAGAAGATGCAAGAGCTGTGTTGTAAACACTTTTCCTGTGTGGATCTTCAAATGAAGGGCCTCACATCACGTTTAGATAAAAGCAGTTTAGTCAAAAAACAAAATCTTGAAAGAAGTGCACTGCAGTGAGTCTTGGTGGCTGTTGGTATTCTGACCAGTGATGTTCTTCGTGTTTATTTGACTTGAGTGACGCCAGTACGAGTCAGTGATCATATCTGGCAGCGTTATTGATGTTATTTGTTTGCCATACTGGACACGGTACAGAGCACTGGCCTTTGGATTAGAACATCAGCAATAATGTCATTTTATCAACAAGCTTTTTACATCCTTTCCACATCTGAACATAACCTATTTCTTTTTCTTACAAGAAAAAAGTTGCAAATTAGAAATTGCCAGATAGAAGACGGGAGTTATCTTTCCACTGCCACACAAATCAGGACCAACCACGGGAACCAGGACTGGGGATAAAATAAGCCCCCAACAGCCCAATCTGGGCCATTTTCCCACTCATGATCACTTTCAAAGATCATTAAAAACCATTATTGATTCATTACAAAGGGCATAGAGGCCTCATTCTACACTCAGGGAGTTTGCTCTTTATCCAAATCAAAATTCCAGACTTTTTCAAAACTGTTATTCTTTTCCCTCAAGACCTTGACTTCATGTACTTTTATACATGCATGCCTACATTTTTGGTTGAGATTGTACCTGTTGTGTGGAGTAGAAAAGTTCAGTTTAATAAATGTATGAAAGGATAATTTGCAGTGAATTATGTTTTACTGACAGAAACGTTTTGAAAACATATGCTTTCCTCATGTATTTCTTATCTTAACAGACTATTTGCCTTTGACTATACTCTAAAACTCAACTATAAGAGAAACTTTTTTCCATACTTTAAGACTTTCACACAAAATTCCAGACTTTTCAGGGTCTGGAAAAAAGCGTTTCAAAAAGCCATACTTTTTTAAGACTCTCAAGACCTGTGCAAGCCCCCTGTACACTTGCATGATTTGTGGGTACATTAGACTTAGTTGCCCACAGAGCCAGAAGTAGTTGTTTTGTTTTTTGTTTTTTTACAGCTTTCTTTTCTGTGTTTTTGTTTATGTTTTGTGGACTACACTTCGATAGGGCTTTTCAAGGCGCTCCATTATTCATCCTGGTGATGGTTGTGCTTACCACTGGTGATGCCCTGAGGCAGGCTGATGGAAGCGTGGCCGCGCCAAATAGCCCCTTCAAACACCACCAAACATTCATACTCCAGTGACACCGGAGCCAAGGTGAGTGAAGCATCTTACTCAAGGACACAATGGCACAGACCGGGATTTGAACCACCAACCCCCCCGGTTACTGGACGACCTGCTCTACCTCCTACTGCCCCTACTGTTTATATTATGATCTTCTTTGTGATCTTTTTATGTTTTATTTGCATTCTGTTTTTTTATTAGTATTACAAACACTACACTTAGTAAACATGTTTTAAAGAGTACTCTGCTATAAATAAAATTCATCTGAGACATCAGTGCTCATGTTGGTAATAACTGGAAAATCTAACATGGAGCGACTGGAAGGAGCAGCGTGACTGAACATCCATTAGATCATTATTCAAAGAAAAAAGTCATAAAAATAGGTCTCAAAGTGATAATCGACTGAATTACAATTTAAGATGTGGATTAAACCATGGTTTGCTGATAACGTCTATCATACAACAAGACTTAAAAATTCCTTACTTGTAACAAAGAACTTCTTCGTAAAAGAGCAGCTGTCAAACGCCGCAATCTTCTCTTGGAGGCTGACGACCAATATGCTAAAAAAGACAATTGTGAGTTTAAACTATGAAAATAATATTCAACATACACAGCAGAGTATTAGAGACTATCTGCAACTTACTGTTTGTTGCAGTGGAGATCATAGATGGGCGTCTTGAACTGAATTGATTTGACCATTTCCCCTGTGCGTAGAGAGTACAGGTCAGCGCAGCAGTACGGGGGGCTTGAACTGAAAGCACAGTACAACAAAAACAAATACTCACTCTAGACATTACACGTGGCAGTTTGATTCAAAACAAATGACAAATGAGCATGCGGCATGTAAAATACAATATATCATTAGGAATGATGGCGATCATAAAATATTCAATACAATATTCACTGACATTGTGTCCAAATGTGGAAAATCTCCATCAAACTTCCTAGTAAAACTCAGGCTTATGGAGGTGTTTTGGCACCCAGTCAGGATTTAGAGACCGTTAAGAGCAACAGTTCCTCATTTTACTGGCTCAAAGCTTGTACGAAGTGAATTTTTTGACCTGCGCAAAGTATCACCACTCATTTTACATAAGTAAAACAAAACAAGACCAACAGTTATTAAGGTGACCAAGAGACATTTGGGGAAAATATCTGCGTCTTTGTTTTTCATTTATCCCAAGCCTTTCAACCATCAAGACCTATTATTCCAGCAAGAAACCTGTATTATAATAATTATAATAAAAAAAAAATAATAATAATAATAATAATAATGGATTAAATTTCTATAGCGCTTTTCAAGGCACCCAAAGCGCTTATTGATCCATTATTCATTCACTCTCACATTCACACTCACACTCATCACACTGCATCAGCTGCAGACCTTTACAGTTTTGTTTTGCTGTTGCCTTGTTTCCATCTCTCCCTGAAAGTCACCATATGACCTAACGTTAACCTCACAATGGTAGCAGAAAGATCAACAATCGGATTAAGTATTTACACGGCTAATATTTCCCATCTGATCAGATTATCAAAAGCCACTCTCATTCTGATTGAAACTAAAAAAAAAATTTTAAAAGTATTATTACTATGTTTTCACTTGTGGTAATGTTACTGAAAATATTATATAAATGTAGCATGACAGACACAGAGTCAGATCACTTTCTCATTAACAGGTTTTTCTTTAGTTCAGTTAATGATGAACAGTGTTTCAGGAAAACTAGAAATTTTACCTAAATCAGTTTTGCCTGATGAGTAATACATGTCTCTAAATGATGTATTTTTAGTCAACACAGGAGCTACAGTGACAACTATTTATTTTCATTTTCTGTTGCTAGAATTACGACTTGTTTTTTTTTTAAATAACGGAATAATTTGTAAAAACAGATGTTGATTTTAGGCTAAGAAACAAAACTAATACAGAAGAACCTTTACAGGGGCAAGTTTAATTTTGCACCAGTCATTTCAGGAAGATTTCAGGAAGCCTTTGACAACCAAGCACAACATCTGTCTAACATTTGCTTTTGTAAGTAGGTCCTTTCTGTTCTGTACAATTTGACACTTAACAAAATGTTCACTGCAGTCATCCACTCAATTTTTCACCTTGGCAAAGTTCATTTAAAGAAATCCACAGTAATTAGACACTTCTGAGTGGAGAAAGAGACGATATAGTTTTCTACATCACACATTGAGGCTTACAGCCACTCTTTTGCTTCAACAAAATCTACACTGTTTATCTCAGCAGCTTTCTGGATTATTCATATGGCATTTGTTTCCAACAAGGCTCACAGGGTCATCCCTCTGAGGGTCCACAAAGAAAGGGAGTAAGTAAAATCAAGGGCAAAAGGGGAAATGCTTTGTCATGCAACACATTTAGTAGAAGCTTTTCTATCAACACAACAAAGACAAGGGGGTTACACGAGGGAGGCTTTCCAACAGCAGGCAGCGGCTGCTGGCAAAGGAAAATTCAGACATAAATCTTAATCAAGCCCGACTCCCACCACTCCAGCAGCAGCGCTACCCCGTCCCCTGTGCCCCTTCCCTCTCCCTCTCTCTGGCTCTTTCTCTGTCTGACAGAAGCCCTTCGATTCTCCGTCACCCTTGGCAAGGCCTGTGGTGCTGCTCTGGCTGAGAGTGCAGGGGTGAAATGTGGTGTTAGTTTTGTTTCTTGAGCCTTGGACTAAGTACTTTCAGCAGTGTATTTAGTCTGCTTGTGCATACTGAGTGTAGTTGTGTCCTTCATCAGTCTCAGTATGGGCAGTCTGAAGACAAACAGGAGGCAGAGGCCAGATCTTAAAACTTACAATGTGGGCCAAAGAACACTTCACCTTGCCTGTAAACAAAAAGAAAAATAAATAGTTGCCCAAGTAGAACGTAACACTATAAAAGAATAAAAAGCCTGCACGGTTAGAAAGGAAGACTAAAATCAAAGTGACAAAACATAATTTACTAAGCTTTCTTTACTGAAACTATAAGCTATTGTGCATGTGATATTAATTAACAAAAATAATAAAGAGGGACATCCAAGGGTATCGGTGTGCATTTTGTGTAAAATAAGGACAAGAAAAAAACACTATTAATATCCAAAGACAGAAAGATAGTTGCACAATAAATTAAAAAATGCTTTTTTATCAAGTAAGGGAAGACTATGCTGAAACTGTCTTACAGGCTAGAGCCAATGCAACACTCCATTAGGAAATAAAAGTTTTGGACAGCCATTGAAAAGTCATTGAGGGAAACCTGGACATTATTCAAATAACAAGCTCATAATGGGAAAACATCATGCATTACAAGACACAGATGACCTCAGTCATGTTGAATATTCCTGCAGCATACCCTGTTCAACTGACCAACTCAACCAAATCATTACTTTTACTCCTTCTCTTCTTAGAGGAAAAAGATCTGCTTCTTCCATTCCTAAATCTGAAATACAGACTGGATGAAAAGGAAAACAGTGTGGAATATTTGCCGTTTAAGAATGTATGTCAAACCACAGAGCAGCAAACGACAACCTAAAAATGCTGTGTTATAATTCTGCAACATGGTTTTATTCTGTGATCAGTGAGTCATAAGTAAGGCTTTAATTAACTGAAAATCCATCCCATCATTGAACTGAAATTTTGGAAAATAGACAAAAGAAGCTCAAAACATGGATCAATATCCAGGTTGACCATTACACCTTGGGCTACTTTTAGTACTTGAGCATTTTACGGGAGTAATCAAAATATAAACACAACAAATAACTGATGTCATTTTGTCTTCTTCTGTTTCGTTGACCAAAAAAAAAAAATCTATCAGATCCCACAGTAAGGAAAATTTCCCCAGAAAAAGCTTTAATGGGAAAAAATATTGTAGAACATCATAGAAGAACCACAGAGGAAGGATCCCTTTTCTTGGATGAACAGAGAACCGGTAACAGATAATGCTACACAGGAAATCTGTACATCTGAAGCTAGACGCATTACATTGCAATCACTCAGTAAATATACTTATCAATTTTCATAAATGTTGATTTAACTTCTCCTTATGCAATTCTCTTCTCTTTGTTGAGTCATGTATGACCTCAAACTTAAACCTGAAGTTTGAGCTTCAGGTTTAAGGCCTGAACTAAGCTTTCCTTTCAGCATATTTCATCACACGGTTCATTTCACACATCTTCCACCTCTGTTTCTATGGTGACATGCCTCCCAAGTACTGAGTCTTTTTTCTTCAATATGACAGTAAAAAAACAAACACTGCATATTGCTGTTTGTAGAAGCTGATCTGTATGTTCAGTACTGGCTGATGAGGAGTTAGTAGACCTGGGACTGGTGAGGAGTAATGGGTTCTAAGACAAACAAATCAAAGAGTTTAGGTTTTCCACACTTTTAGGGGCCAATGAGTGACTCCACCATCAATGTCATACATACTTTTGTAAACTTAATGAGCATGTATACCAAGCATGAAGAATGTTGTGATTAAGGTATTCTATGTTTGGAGGTGTGTGTGTGTGTATGTGTGTGTGTGTGTGTGTGTCTACAAATAGTAGACATACACACACACACACTTATGACAAGGTTAAAGGTGCCTGCATCAAGTGTTTGTGTTCTATATGTATTATTCCTGCATAATATGGAGAACCCTGCATGTGCATCAACACTGATCAATGTCCAATAACTTAATAATAATAATAACAATAATAATACATTAGATTAGTGTGGTGCTGCACAAAGCACTACATCTGTAGCCACAGCTGCCCTGGGGCAGACTTACAACAACAAGGCTGCCAATCCATGCCAGCAGCCTATCTGACCACTACCAAACATTCAGTCACATTCATGAAGGTGAGTAACAATGGAGGGAAGGTGAGTAAAGTGTCTTGCCCAAGAACACAATGACACATGACTGAGATGGATCAGGATTCGAACTACCGAAGCTGTGGTTATTGGACAAGTCGTTCTACCTCCTGAGCCACAGCTGCACATATACTTACAGCCATCCACAACTTACCTCACAGTCACTACCAAACTGACACCAGTTGGTGTGAGGGCAGCAGACAGCGGTCTGGGACTCCATCTGAGTTAACGGTGAAACCATGAATAGAAACATTTTTCTTATTCATTGAGATTTAGGCAGACTTTTGTAGTAATAATATACGTATCAAAAGATTTGCATTATAGTCAGATATGTCAGCAGATATCAAGTTTATAAAACATGCAAGACAGACATGCAACACAAAACTAATCCCTAGAAAGAGGTACTCACAGAGTACAGAAATGCATAACACTGGAATTATCCTTCCCCACTATGAAGTATCACTGAAAAGCATGATCATAAAATCCTATGTTAGTGATCATGGAGTATTTTTAGTGTGTAATCTTAGTATTTTTACTTAGGGACAGACTCTGAATACTTCTACCACTACTGCGAATGCAGAACCACAACAGAGGCACAAACAAGTCTCCACCACCTCATGATGAAGTCATCATGGACCACTAGTAACACACATACAGGTTTTAACAGTAGAGATGATTGTTTTCTTAACACAAAGACAGAAAAACACACCCAAAGATCCAAGAAGAAACAACTGCAGCAACAATAACCAACAACTATCCTGATGACTGATAGTTGAGCTAAACCCACAGGGAGTGTATTGTATGTATCACTCTACTGCACTCATACAGTGTATGACTGTTTCCTAAGCTAGTGGATGGACAGCAATGGCACCAAGTCAGCCCTCAGATGTTTAAGTCTTAGCCAGGAAACAAAATACTGTCCCAGGCCTGTGTATGTGTCATTCTTTTTGTGACGGCGCCTTCCTTGGTCCAGTCTCTGTGAATACTTACCGCAGAAGATGAAAGAGGCGTCAAAGTAAAAAGAAAAGTTTTGAAAAATTCCTGACTCAGTTTTCCATCTTAATCAGGCAGATCTGATAGTTGACGGCTCCGTCAACATTTCAAAGGACCTCATGCTACGAGCATGACTACCATTACCAATCAAGAGTACAGGCATTAAGATTAATACAAAAAATTCACTCGATGATAATTTACTTTCAGGCGGCTGCATCATCGATTTCAGCATTAACAGAGTCCGATCAATCCAATTCAAAGCTCTATCCCGAAAAATGGGCCTCTGGAATTGATTCAAAGGGACAATGATAACCCACTATTATAGAATCAAAATGGCACAGGGTTCAATTGTTTTGCTTTTGCAGTATTTTAACAAATGACCCAGTTCTAATGGAGGCAATACGGGGTCAGATGTAATAAGATTTCCTGATGGCGGGGACGTTGGGGCGTAGGTTGAAAGCAAGGCTAAATCACAATTATCGTTATGGATCATGGCGGGATGTCAGTCCTTGCACATGTTAAGGTGACGCCGAGCACCATTCCCCAGCTCAGTAACAGGCCTATTATGATGGCCCTATTAGATCAATGTGTCAATTACTATTACTCAAACTGGCCCTTGGGTCTGAAAGGATACAAAATGAGGGAGATGGAGGGAAGGAGGCTTGGCTCATTTACTTCCTCTGATAGGACAAGAAGCTGCACCAGAAATTAAGGAGGAAATGGAGTGGCCCTGCTAGCTACAATGCAAACTGAAAACACAGGACTGTGATAAAGTACGACCAAAGAAAAAATGAAAAACTACATTTCAAATATCAACTGTCAATGCAAGATAGAAAGTCAGAAAAATGACACTGAAGGCCTATCAAATGTAAATAAATTAGTATAAAACTCCAACATCAAAATTCTTATCTTGCTAATTTTACCAAAACAAAATAACTGTGGAGCTAGCAGATATACTATTTAAGAGAAATTTCAAAATACAGCTAGGAGTCTGAATCCAAACAATAATAAAATATGTACTAGAAGTACCAGAGGCTCATGGGAGATGTTTTTACTACCACTGCCAATGAAAATCTATCATGGCTCAGGAAGAAATCATACCAGCGTTGTGTTAAATTACATTTACTTATATTTGCTATACTATATTGAAATTACAGAATTATATAACGTGCTCAATTTTTTTAACATTACATTTAATGACATATATCCATGTAATGTCATTTCAAGTCAACAATAAAGAGGATCCATTGCTACTGAAAGGTTACCAAATGAATGGATCCTTACAGTGCATAGACTTTCACATTTCTCTAAACGTTGCTGAAAAAAAAAAACAATTAAAAAGTAAGCATACAAGTCAGCTAATTACAGGCCTATTCCTTTACACATTTTAAAGAAGGAATACATACAGCAGATAATTTTGTTCATCAAAGGTCATACTAAGGGGTTTGCAAGGTTGTTACAGGTCATTACGATGGAATTCTTGAATGTATCCAGTCAGTTTGTAATAATGCTCCAAACAGTGTTGACATATTTCTTTGACATAAAGGTCAAAAGGTAGTGGATCCCTCAGTGCACTGAATTTCATACATGCATACATACATACTGTTTCCCCATCCATACCAGCAACATCATTGTCAAATTTGCTGACAACACCACCGTCATTGTACTGATTAAAGACAACGATGAATCAGCCTCTAGGGAGGAGGTCCGGCATCTACGGTGATGGTGCGTCGACAATAACCTGGACCTAAACACATCCAAAACCAAGGGCATGGTAATGGACTTCAGGAGATCCAAACAAACTGAGCGCTACCCCCTCAATATCGATGGAGAGGAGGTAGAGAGGGTGGAGAGCTTCAGGTTCCCTGGAGTCCACAACTCAACCGACTTCACCTGGTCCACAAACATCTCTCACCAGATGGGAAAGGCACAACAGAGACTATACTTCCTCAGGAGGCTCCGTCAGGTCAGGATACCCCAACCCCTGTTAACCCTTTTTTTTTCTGATCATCCTTCATTTTTGTCCTTAATTCAAATAGTTATTGTATAAAACTGTTCGGAGATAGAGGTCTACTGTGAATTAGAATGTATAGTATATGCAGAAAAAAGTATATGTTGAGGATGATTTTGTTCATCTAATTTGCATAT
>JAPQRP010000006.1:4729691-4754327 GCA_037367295.1 Apogon hyalosoma
GGGCTAGAACGACACATGTCTGCCATCTAGTGGTAAGGAGTATCATAGATATTTAGAGTCATATGAAGTATAACAGCGAAATCTAAAAGACAACATACTCCGTCGCCAAAATGTGACGAGGGCGGCGAAAGGGTTAATCAACTTCTACCGCTCCACCACCCAGAGCCTCCTGACCTACTGCTGTACAATGTGGTTCAGCTGATGAACTGCAGAGGACAGAAAGGATCTGCAGCGAGTGGTGAGAGCAGCAGAGTGGGGGATCGGGACAGTACTACACCCCCCTTAGTGACATCTACAGTTGGCAGACTCCAGCAGAAAGCCAGCAAAATTATCAAAGACCCCTCACACGCTGGACACCCCCTATTCTACCCCCTCCCCTCTGGAGGGAGATTCAGGACAAAAACAGACTCAAGCAGTTTTTACCCACAAGCGGTTAAATGTTTGCACACGTTTTTATACATGCAAACCTTTAGTAGACCTTTGCTGCTATCAGAACAGAGCTGCTAAACTGATTTTCACTGTTTCTGTGACAATGACGATAAAGATCTATTCTATGGTCAACCTCCTGTTTTAAGGCACAGACACACAGTTTATAAGGAGTCATCCCCTGGGACGGTCTATCGACACAAAATCACAAACCAGTTCAGCTTACATTTACGACTGTAACAATACACAAAAGAACCAAACCTGAGAACAAAGGCACGCACATTTAACAAGAGCTACAATCACAGAAGAAAATATTCAGGGTCCTTCATTGTCCTTGATCTGGGAATAAACCACTAATTATACTAATGTGGTATAAAATACTGTCATAATGATCACATTGAGCTTCTCGTGCCCTCAGTTAAGTGACTATCTTTGTTAAAAAGGGTTAAGATGATCATTAAGGATGTGAGCAGTGGTGCTGAAAAACTTCAACATGGTCTCTAGTTCTAACGGAGGAGCTCCAAAACTGGACTGGGCAAGAAAGATGTTGACGTAAAAGAGGTCAGGGATAGATTTTTCTCATCCTAATGTCAGGTTACTAGATTGCTTGCTATTAAACCAGTGTCCACACACCTTCTGAATGCATGTCCTGGTGACTGGTCATAAAGTAAAGCCTAGCTGTGTGGGTTATTTCATCCCTGTGTTGTTCTGAACTATATCTGGAAAACCTCCTCCCCCTAACCCTGACCAACTAAGTGTGACTTTTAATTTTAGATTTAGTTTACAATGGTCATTAGGGACCATTACACAGGGTGCATGTCTCATTATTGTGCCATCATTATTAATCTAGTCTGTACTTCCTCTTTGATGAAATACATTGACATCTGTTATTTTAATTTTCCAAGCTGTGCTTATTCTGTGATCATTTTCCCTCTGGCTGAAGAATCTGCACACTTTCAATGTACCCGCATCTTTTTTATGAATGTGAACCAATCCAGGGGATCAAAACCACAAGATTTCATGTGGTTGTGGAAAGCAGAGATGGAAACCTGAGGGTGAATTAAAAAGCAGGCAAATAAATTCATTTACAAGGAAGGGGGACGTCACCACATTTCCAAATGGTGCAAAGTTTTACAAGCTCCCCAAATACGAACAACAATTACACGCTGTGGAAATGCTAAACAAATACAACCTCGGTTCAGGAAATCGAGGTTGGCTCTGCTGAACGGGAGAAGCCTGACGCTCTAAGTGGAGACTGCTAAAAATGGTATTTCCACTGGGAATCAACTGATATGGGCTTTTGATTTCTGAAGCCAGAAATTTTAGATGATGATTGCCAATATACAGCAGATACATGTTGGCAGATACAATATACAATATCTGCCAACGTTCAACAAAGACCAGAATTTTATTCCTGGCAAGATATAAAGGTCTCAGCTTTCAAACAATGTGACAAACTCTGCACTGCAGCAAGGAAGCAAACAACGGCACTGTATATTATCCAGATACTGTACATCAGCGGAACCCCAACTTCCAAATGTAAAATTAATGACAGACTGCTTTGAAATGAATGGTTTGTGCAACACGTTGTGCTGCTTAGATCAACTCAAACACTGAGTGGATTTTATACTAATTGTTAACAGCTAATCCTAAATATTAAAAAACAAATCCTATGTCAATGTTCTGTCACAACCACAAGAAGACATAAGCTTTTCAACCTTTCAAACAAAAGAAGTCTGAACTGTTTATTTTCTCTATAAATATTTCACTCTGGATCTGCAACTAATAGCTTTATTACAGATTAATTAATTTAGATTTCTTTAAAACAACATCAGATCACAATTGCGATAATCATTGTTGATTTCCTTAATGCAAAACTGATGTGTTTCAATTACTTCTGTAATTTAACAGTCTACAGTCGAAATATTTCTTTTACAGTGATGTCAGACAAAAAAAAAAAACACATTTACCAACAATATTTTGCCAAAATAGTGTCTTTTGTTTGATTTTATTTTATTTCTTTTTTTTTTTTTTGGTGTTCTGTTAAAAAAAAAAGTAGGTGGTGAAAACATGACAAAATACCAATAACTATACATTAAATTAAATATACTGTAAAACGGGCAGACTGTACAATATTTATTATACTAGTATTATTTGTAACATGTGTTGGTTCATTTAAAGATATAAAGAAATAACCAATTAGTGTTTACCAGGGATTTATAACCACCTTTTTCATACCACTTATTGTAGCTGTGAATGTTTTGTCAAAAACTAGCTTAACTGAAAGAAATTCTAGGTTTGTTGAAGTTTCTTCCTGATACAGGCTTCACGTAAAAATGGATTTCAAAAACAGCAAGCCAGTGGTGCACTGGAGGCCAAAATGTGACCTGTTGTATATTTTGGATTCAGGCTCAGGGAAACCAAACAGAGAGAGGTTACTGTTTAAAATGCAAGTCACTACATCGTGTGGCACCACTACAAATTTGTATCAGCACCTTAAACAACACAGAGTAAAGTAAGATGAATACATGACAGTGAAATCCCAAACCATTAAAGAAACAGCTAAACTCCAACCTCTGATCCAAACAAAACACAATTACAGATGTGTTTGCAAATGTTACGGTATGCAAGTCTCCACAGACATATAAAGAAATCACCATCTCCATGAAGCAACTTCAATGAAAATGTGTTTTTTTTAATTTTACTTAGTTTGGAAGATTGAGACTTTTAAAAAATATAGGATATACAGTATGCAATTAATGTCATCCAAAGGGTTTGAGAAGAATCTAGATTTCTGTGACCCCTTTTGGCTCTATTTTCAGGTTTTAAAAACTTTGCTCATGAGGGAATATTCTGGCCAATCACAGGTGTTTTCAGAGGGGGGAGGGCAGAAACATAGGACTGACAGATGGAAATGACCAATCACAATCAAGCTTTAATATGTCTATTGTACAGATTCTGTACCTCCCACTTTCCTTTTACCCGTTTTGTTCCTAGTGTAGCTTTTAGCTTGAATATACCGGTACTGTATATTCAAAACACAAATAAAAACAGATATCCATTTATGAAGAGCAATATTATATTGTATATCACTGCTCTGAATGTCAACTTGGTAAGATCTCACATGGGTTTGGGATACCACACAGAGTGTAAACATGATGGACAGGATACACACAGTACGTTGTATAGTTGAAAATTAATTGTAGACCAAGCGGAAGTCAGCGAATGATAAACCAATGGCCAAAAACAATCCTGCATTACTACAGAGATTGATTTGCATTCCAAATAATCTCAAAATTCCATTTCCAAATACATTAGATTTTGGTCAGCAGACGGCATAATAGTGGAGAGACGAAATAATGTTGTATGCAAGCTGTACTCAGAGAAACTGGACTTTAACCTGCACATCCTCAGATAATATGGGAAGGCAAGTATAGATACAGTCAGCAACAACGGGAACGCCCACAAACGTCACATCTGGTTAGAGCCGAGATGGAAAACAAACCGATCTTTGCCATGAGCCATAATGCCAAAGAGTTGCTGTGGGCCCCTTTGCACCGCTAATAATAACAAAAAAAAACCAAAAACATTTTACCAAATAATAAAACAGAACCACAAAGGAGCTATCAGAATAGAGGATGAGTTTGGCAGATGATGGACCCAACAACAAAACATGTGTATGTCTGCAGTTAGCACTTCATTTCAGCTCAGTTTAAAGGAATGTGAACCATTTCCAAACAATTGTAGACGATGTCAGGGGGATCAGGAATATAAGATTAAGTGTTTAAACGCTAGTGAACTTTGTACTACATTTGTACTTTATGTAGATTTCCTCGCAACACGTACAAAAGTACACATTCAGTACCTAAGTAGAAGTACAGATACTTGTGTACAAAAGTCTGGTAAAAGTAAAAGTACTGATTGAAAGTTCTTTACTGAGTACGGTATATGTTTAAAACAAATAAAAAAAGTGCTGGCTCTAATGGACTCCGAGCATAAAATCAAATCTAGCCGTCTGAAGGACATTTCTATTGGCTGTTTCTGTACAAAGCTTAAAGATCCTCATGTCATATTGGACCAACAACCACAATAATTAACATTAATTAATCTATTTAATTGTGGGAACTGAAATTATGTTAAGTTTAATTCCTCATATCTATAGTAAAAGTGTTATATTCTCTTACCAGGTGACTCCATTAAGTAGCAGCAGATGTGTGGAAATGACACTTCATTCCACTGAGTCAGATCATTGGTCCAGTCCGTTAAAACGTATGGACAACAATCCAACCGCAGTGGATTTGACTTTTTTATATATGGATTCTTGTCAGAAGGCAATAGCGACTCAAAGTACGTCATGACAACATGTTAGTGTTAGCAAAACAAGTTGAAACTCTGTGTTTTTACCCCCCCCAGCTGTGACGTTACTGCCAACTATACGTATATCCTTTATACCATGTAGACTTCACCACAACACCAGTATATGTATCACTGCCAAAATAAATCTACTGCAGGTAATACACTGATATTAGAAACATGGAATAATCACAGCACAGCTCACTGGGAGTATTGGTTTAATAATGTGTGTTTCAAATGGGTATACAGTGCATTATTTGAAAGACATGGTTAAATAAACAAGCATCTGTATCGATATTTAAAACATATCGATATCAATATATTTACGACCGCTGCTGTATGGACAAAATGCGCACAAATAAACATTCCAATAGCTCGAATCGGTCTGAACTTTTGAGAAGAATAATTAAAATGTCAATATCGGCCAATTTTGTCACCACTAGTCGTTGAAATCTCCACTATTCTTGTTATTTTAAAGTGGTGTAAGATATTGTAATGCAGTAGTTTATTAAATTCAGTGATGTGATGTTCGTGTTTGTTGAAAGGAATGGAAAAGAGGAGGAGCTTCTGAAGGAGCACTGAATAGAAGGGAGTGTTAGTGAGTTCAAATGGAAATTTTATCAGGAATCACTTGCTGCACCTTTATTTTTGTATATTTTAGTTCATTTTTCAAAATGATCAACTATCTGTAAATTTTCCAAGATAACTAAGCAAGCACATGATCACGGTACCGTTATCATTTAATAACCACAACATTGTAAAGAAATGTTGTTTTGTGACTTTTTCATCCGATGGTGCAGCTCTGGAAATAACCAAAAGAAAGACTTTATTGCAACATTCTTTCGCTCACTCTGACGCTGTTATGTTTTTGTTTTTCACTCCTACTCCCCTCATTCTCAGCTAAAACTCAGCCCCCACATACACAACAAAAGCTGGCCACATCAGAGCTTACTGGGGGCCTGGAGGGAGCAGCAGTGATTCCGGCAAGCTGCAGGCATTAGCAGCAAAGTAATTAGGGTAAAAAGTTCAGCCACAGCTCCATGTCTGCAGATCTGCCAGAAATACATTTCCACATTGTACATAAAATGGTTAACATTTTGGGAACACGCTGGCCAAATGTCATGCGTGCAGACTTTTATTCAGAGTTGTTGTTGATGATAATAAAAACATAACACTGTATTTTAAACCCACAACAACATTAACTTGATTTATTTCTGATAATAGAAAAAAAGGTAAAATGAAAGAGAAAAAAAGTGCTTCGCAACTACAGACACTATCCACAAATAAGTTGAAAAATCAACAAGAGACTTTATGTAGATGTAGTGGATAAATCCAGTTTTCACCCCGTTCTTTTGACAGGAGTAAAGTGGATATTAATATTCATTACCTAAACCATAGCTTGTATTAGATCCAATTTTAGCCATTTTAGCCTTTCGTGCCAGTTTTCTGTCCAACTTAAGTGTAAGCACTTGACACAAGAAACATCTGGTCATGGAGTCATTCTTTCTTCTCTTTTCCTTTCAGCTTTGACATCTAAAATGCGTTGACTTTGCCTTGTATCCGCTCATGCATAATGATTCGTGTTAGAGGAAAAGCTTTAAGGAAATTTGAAGCCATGAAATTATATTTGCGTACTTTAATGCTAAGAACCCTAAGTGCTATTGTAATTAATAATTCTAGCTTTGAAAACTAATTTCAAAGCCTTAGCAACAATAAGACACCAACCATTAAGCACTGTATGTGTCCAGCTGAGGATGTTTGTATCATAATGTTCCATGGCTCACAGTATCAGCTTACTAACCATATCCAACGACTTTCTGACAGCTTTCACCATGAATCTGATCTGATCCTGTAAAAAAATACAGCTAAGTTTGGCAGAGAGGAGCACATAGACAGACATGGAACAAGGTAAACATGAAATCAGAGCATTTGTTTTGCCTCAGAATCCTTACTCCCATAGGAGGAAGCAAAACAATATATTGTATTTTCCAGGTTTGAAGTTAAATGGCAAAATATTAAAACTTCAGAAAATAAATATTTCAGCACTTTAGCAGATCATGTACTGTATGTACCCATCTACCATGTAAGAGCAAAAGAAATACATGAGTTAATGATATATTGATAATTACTAACATACTACTTTAGGTGTCAGTAAGCCATAAATGTTCAAATTAACCATCTTGAATGCATTGTGCAATATTACACATGATGCTGCATAATCACTTCACCTATCCATGTCCTTCAATTAACTTATGACTCCTTATGTGTTAATCAAACACATAAATGTCTAAGTGTTAGTCATTCACTTTAACAGTGAGATCATCACCATTTGTAATTTGCAATGAATATTTGCATGAATGTAGTCTGAGTTAGCAATGATTTCCTACCATGGCAAACTTAATAAATACAGTCTAAGAACCACCACAGTTACTAAACCAAGCTAATGATACATTAGCTTTCATCTCACATCTGAAGTACATTACAATAGCACCACAATACTGTGTTTAATGTAAGAGGGAAAAGGAAAGTTTAACCTCTAGTAAAATAAAATATTAATTGCTTTGACCATGGAGGCCTGGTTTAGGGAAAGGGTTTGTGGTAAAGGTTTGAAAAGTCATTACTAATCATTCAGCCTGTCGGGTGTGTTTATATGCGGCACTTCCAGTACTACTGAGTTTAATCTGACTTCCTATTTGAAGGGGAAAACTGGCGAGGCAGAAAAGATTTTCGACAGACATAAAACAGACATGCAAGTCAAAATAAACGCTGTAGAGTGAAGCCTGAGCCCTGCAGCACTGCCTATGCACTGAATGAATGAGTGAGTGTGAGTGTTTGTGTGTGTGTGTGTGTGTGTGTGTGTGGGGGGGGGGGGGGTCGGAGGAAGGAAGGAGGAGGAAGTGGAAGGCCAGATTACAGCCAGTCTTATTTCCACGCAGGAGCATGACAAAACGGACCTGGAACCATTTCATCAAACCCATTTTTTCAGTATAGAAAACAATAATCTCCCTCAGACTGAAGGGAAAACTTGTAGAGACAGAGGCAGGGACAGAAGAAACTACTACTGTAACGGGATATATAATTTATTTTCATACCATGTAAAACATTGATACAGCTCCACAATAAACCACAACTGTAGAGGGTTATATGTTCTACAGACTGTAAAGTCCCTTCAGGCAAATCAGTGATTTGTGATACTGTGCTATACAAACAAAAATGGCCTTGATTCACAATTTGCAACTTCCCGACTAAAAAGTCAACTTTTACCAGAATAAACCTTGAGTTACCGACAGCTATTCAACCATTGCACATCTAGATGATGCATGTCTGCCCTGCACAGTCGCTCAGATAGCGTGAGCATGTGCACGTGGACAGGGTTGGTCATAATGTGACAGTGAAGAACACCATCCCTCATGGTGGATAAAAAGCATCACTTCTCCAAATCCTCTTAATCTGCTGGCTTGTTTTATACAAAAGCTTGATGATTTCCATTTAATACACTTTAGAAGACAGACACATCCGGTCCACAGAGAAAAACCTGTCATGAAAATGCAATGAAACACAAGGGCTTAAAGCCACAATGGGCTTTCGCTATCAAATGTGTCTGTGTGGGATAAGTAGAATTTACTGCTTGGAACCAAGTACTTAATAGACGAACATAAAATGATGATTTCAATGTGGCCATACTTTTATTAATGTGTGAATGTAAGCAGCTATTAATGTAGACATTCAGACATAGGAAATGATGTCACCTGTGTTATGTTTTCAATATACTTAGATTTATTATACATGGCAATAGCAATTCCTTTCAACTCACGACTGTCGTGACTACAGTGCTGGAAAATATTTGTACGGTTGGGGCAGCCATGGCTCAGAGCGGGTCGTCCAATAACTGAAGGGTTGGCGGTTCGAATCTGTCCGTTGTGTCCTTGGGCAGACACTCCACCCACCTTACTTCCAGTGTCACTCACGTTGGTGTATGAATGCATATGAATGTTTGGTGGTGGTCGGAAGGTGCGAATTGGCAGCCATGCTTCTGTCAGCCTACCCCAGGGCAGCTGTGGCTACAGGTGTAGTTTACCACCACCAGAGGGGGAATGTGAGAGCAAATGAAAAATGGGTCAATAATGTAAAGCGCTTTGAGTGCCCTAAACAGCGTTATAGAAATGGACTCCATTATTATTAAAGCCACAAAATACATTGACATATGTAGTCACTTCTGACCATGATTGAAATAAATCTCTATATGAGGAGTGATTCTGATGTCTCAAAGTTTATCTATTAAAACTGCAGTGAATGAAAGTTAGCAGAATGAAGAAGTATGCAATCACAGAACAGGAATGTATTATTCAGAATTATATTTTCATTAGTGTGATCATCATGTCATTTTTTTTCCTTAGAAAGAGCTGTTTAAATCTGCAGGGAATAGGCCTCCTTGATGAGTCCCAAATTTACATCATCATGTTTCTACAACAGTTTAACTGTTAATTACCAGATGTATTTGAGCATGGACTGGAGCCAATATTATCTAAACAAAAAGGTGAGAACAGACACTGGTTCTAGTGGCCTCAGTGATTTTTTTACACCATGATGCTCACCCACAGTGGGAGAATTAGTTGGTTAGAATCTGCAACGTCACCACTAGAGGTCACAAATGCCACATTTCCACTACGTGGAATCGACTCAACTCGGGTACCAGGTACTATTCCTGGAGACTGTTTCCATTACAGGATACTACCATCCTTAGAGTACCTGGACGTCATAGCGATGTGGCACGTAACTTCCATGTCATCTGCTCAGAGTTGCTGATAAACTCGCTCGTTGCCTGTTGCCCTGTCAAGCTAATGCTGAATTTTTTTTGTCGGACGAGGACAGAAATGTCTGAATCTCCTCGACTGACCACACTGTAGTTTTGCGGGCTGTCATCAAGTAGATTAACCTACCGCTATATTTACTGTAAACTTCTGCATCCGTTTTATTTATTTATTTATTTTTTTAATAATGGGTCGCACTGACGCACAGACAACTCTCTGACCAATCAGTGATCTGCAGTATTCACACGTCATGTTTAGGTATTTCTTCCCCAGTTTTGGAACGTCGGCAGACTAGATACCAAAAAACTAGTACCAGGTACAGGATTTCCAGATTCTTTTATGTAATGGAAACACAAAAAGGCCGAGTCGAGCCGGTACCACGTAGTGGAAATGGTGGCAAAAATGTCCCACACTGACCCTTTAATGTCAAAATGTGGTACGATACAGTTAGGAGTTGTGGGCTGCAGCATCACTTACAATAGTCCAATCCACTGACTGCTATCTATTCTGCTTCATCCTACTACTGCTACTACTGTCTATCCTAGTGTAATCAAGGTGAGTTTGCATTGGGAAATAAGCTCCTCTGTATTTCATTGCTGCATAAGGACCTCACTGATTAACGTGCATGCACAAACCAAAGAGTTTTGATGCATTTTGTGTGGTGTTTTTTTACTATGTTAATATCTGATATTCCATACCAACTTATCAATTAGTAAGATAAAAATATGTGAGATTTTTAGATTAGATTAGATACTTTATTGATCTCACAACAGGGAAATTCAATGGTCATGGCAGCAACAGAATAAAGTGCAAGAAAAAATGTGCGAGCAAAAAGTGCAAAAAGTGTGAAACCAATAGTATGTGAATTGCACACTATTTCCAGGTTTCCAGGTAACCCATAATACAATGCAGTTGTGATGACAAACAAATAATGACATAAGGTGAACAGAGCCCAGTAGCCGCTGGTCAGTAGTATGACTCATGTGCCGGTACTGTCTGTAGTGCTACACAGATGCCTTTAGAGGGGAGATTGTCTGGTTACCACAGTTACATGACCCCAAATGGAAGCGGCTGCTCCATGAGTACAGTGTCCACAAACATACATTCTACTTTTTACTTACACAAAAGTACGATGAACATTAGTATAGATTATGCATATATAGTATAGGATTTTTGGATGAATCCTTTATTTTATTCCTCGAGTTCCATCCTATGTTTAGCATTTTTTACATTCTAATTTCATTTTGAGTTTATCTCATGAACAGAGTTTTATTTTCAATCCTTTGTCAACAACGGCATTTTATTCATGTCTGTTTCACGTTCTTGCAAATGAATATTATTATTATTAATTCTGACATATACCTGAGTAATTGCAACCCCCTTGGCTGGTTTTATAGAGTAAAAACAAATAAACTAATCACATACTGTGTGTTGAGAAACTGATGGCATTGAATTGATGTCGCAAAGTGTCATGTGACGTACAACAACACACAGAGGGGAAATATTTCATTTTGTAGCCTATGGTACAACATTGCTAGAAAAGATGCACTGTCAAAAATTACAAGCCTATTTATGTCTATCTGTCCAATGAACATCCAAAATGTTTACGTAAAAATGGAATTTTACACCATCCCAGAATATCACGAAGGGCATGATAATTGTTCCTTGCTTGCACCCGGCCTTGTCAGAGGTCATCAAGGTAGAATTTTAGATATAATCATGACTGATAAGGGATGCAGTCTTTCACCAGTGTTTAGAGGTGATGAATTTATGGCATTTTGGTGTGTAAAGTAACCACAACAAGCGGCACTGTGGTTAGTTAGTCAGCCAAGTAATACAAGAATGGCTGCAAAATGTGACGCATAAACTCTGTGTCTCAGATTGCCAGTGTGTCTGGCAGAAATAAGAGAATGCTTTGCCTGGATTTTTTTTTAAAGAGCTGTATCAGTTATTACAATACTGATATTTTTCCAAATTCACCTGACATACCTAGGAATATTTTGAGAGCATGTGGATGTACATAATTGAAAAAAAAATAATAACAAAATAAAACCCTAGGCATGCTTCCAGTTCTGACCACGCTTGTCTGTCTGTGGCTATGTCTGTACACATTTTCTTCCTGTGATATATTTACTGCAGACTAGATGCAGTATGTCACATTACTGTGGCTACAGTGGAAAATACACCTTTGCTCCAAATGGCACAATGACAGGCTCTTTAGAAATGCACTTGACATGACCAACAGTGCACCACAACACACTTTGCATTCTTCACCGTTCCCTAATTAACACTTTAATGGCTGGAATATGTAACAAACAAAATTCTAACCTAAAGAATAAAACAAAAAACAGATGAATCGCAGGAAGAACAAAACATTTGTTAAAACGGAATTTTTAATTAGGTACCTCACTGAAAATAGAATATTAGAAATGGGATAAAACTGTTATTATTTGTGGCACGAAGTAAAGCGAGTGGTTTGATTTTGCAGGACTGCGGGTGTCCGTGGTTGTGGCCGTGAACATATCGGTCCAGAATATCACAGCCACAAGCCCAAAAACAGCACATTCAGTAGTAATCTGCACACTGAAAGACGACTATACTGGTTAAAAGAAAAAAGGACCACATCCTCTCAGCATCTGGAGATGCTGTGAGGGGGTAGTTGGAGGTTGGAAATGTCACTGACGGTTCCCAAACCCGGGAGAACAAAGGACACTTATTCATCACTGAACTTTTGCCCAAGATGTGTACATGCACTCGAACACACACATACAGTTAAGTCGCCGCCATGTATAGCACATATGATTTACATTCATTCAGAAAGGGCGGCTTTAAATTTCTTAGATTTTAATACCTGAGGAAGTAACGAAAATGAACGCAAATAATAACAACATCAAGAAGGGAAGGGAAACACAAATCCTCTTCCAGAAATGTGAGCACACATCCCAAGGTCTGCAATGGCACCGGCATTTTTTTTTTTTTTTTTTTTTACTAAGTCCTAAAGCCCACTGGCACTGCTGCAGAGAGTGAAAGGAATGCAAATGTAGCTTTACTGTCAAGAAAATCACTGCATCCATACATTGTTTGGACTTAACGCATAATCCTTTCCATTGATAAAATTATGTTGAGTGTGCCTGGCTTGAAATCCACAAGTACAGGGCTTCAGCACACATGCTTTTTCCCTTCTCTGGTTTTCCTTTAATTTGCAAATCTTGTAATCTAAGCCTAGAGCTGACTGAACCAACTTCTAAACCAGCACCGCTGTAGTGGCCAAGGCTCCAATCTGTTTTCCATTTAAGTGTCAAGACAGCATCCTTTTTGGTGGTTAACAAAAGCTGTTATTTTAAAATGATTATATGCTAAAAATTGTGTGAGGACCTTTGTAAGTTTATGAACAGGACCAATGGAAAGTACTGTGCTGTACCCGGAAGCCTTCTTCCTTCTCGTCTTTTGACCATAGTGTTATTTACCAAGCACTTCTTTAAGGGGAAGAACCAGGCTGTGCCATTCAGCCAGAGGTCAGGGTTTCTGCTTTTCAACACAGCACATGTTTTCAGCATTAGTGTCGAGCGACGCCTGGATGATTCGCCAAACCGTCAAAACTCTGCCTGTCTCAGTGTCAGTGAGGACATAGGAAAAGCAGAAGCAACTGCAGTGGCGTCAGAGAGACAGGGGCGGCAGGCCCTGGAAAACATCAAGAAGGTGGTCTCCATCAAGGCCCAGCTGAAGACAGACTTCCTTATTTCATTTCCCGGGGAGGATGTATTGAGTTAAATTTTGCGTTGTTCTGGAGCAGCAGTATAAGTATATGGAGGAGTGAGGGGTGGAAAAAAAAAAAAAAGAGGGCATGGAGTGGGTATGAAGAGGTGAATGAAAAAGCTCTGTGGTCCTGCCTTGTCTTAATTCACTTTCTTTCACTAAAGCAAGACATGACATTCCCTGTCTCAACTCAAAGAGTCCTGAAGATCAACACATCTGTTTAATCTCCCTTCTGTCTGCCGGTGGGGCGTTCAGGTGCTGCTTGCATTCCTACCATAGTGCCACTAGGAATCCATGAATCACTCTTACAAAGCCCACATCACTAGCTCAACTGGATGCGGGTGTAGGTGAAGGGTTCATAACAAAAATTTGGGAGTCCTTTGATGCCTCTTATTATTAACTGAAAATGACTTGCAGATGTTGGATTTGTACTGTGTAAAAAAACACTCACTTGTGTACTTTTTAAAAACAGTATGCCAAGAGAATGGGTGACTCCAATAGCTTTAGTTTACTTCAACAAACCAAGCTGAACAGACTCCCTTGAACTAAACTTTGTTACACTGTGAGCTACGTGTAATATTTCTGCATTAAAATAGCTAAAAACGACAAGGCATATGCTTAACATTTTACTGATTTGTTGACATTTTTCTATTTCATTCTGACAGTTTTTTTCCAAAAAGGTCCAAATTCAAGATCCACAATTTTAATCAATGTAGCAGCCATTTATTTTATTACAACTACTATTACTACTAGTTTGATTGAGAGCTATAGGAATAGAAATTGCTTAGGATGTGTGTGATTACCTGAAACATCTTGAAAGTCAGTAGGCAGGACTTACACTCTACTATTATATAGTGTTTTTGAAAATGAACATGTGGCTACAGAAAACTGTGCTGGTAACGGGTCTTGATAATGATCCTCTTTGAATATGTCACTCAAGAAGATAGAATTTACATTAAAAAATAGACCATTTTCTTGTTGTTTTTTTTTTTAACAGATATTTAAAATTTGGAAGCATTTACTTTCATTTACGGCCCCTTGCAGACGTCCCTGCCTTTTTTCGACACACTACCCATCTTAGACGTTTACCACCGCTGGAGCAGAACGGTACACGCGTACAAGCACATGGATGTGTGCTTACTTAAATTAAGTTTGATTCATGACACATGGGTTCATACTGTGCTCTGCTGCACTGACAGTTACAATGCCGTCAGTCAGAGCACAGCTTATTGTGCCTTTGTAATGATTATTCTGAGGGGACAGAAACCTGGGGCCTGGGCAGATAAAATGTATATAATGGTCTTGTTAGCCATTTCATAATGAGAAGAATTTTAATTGGACTTAATTAATCCCAAATAACTGATGCATTTGGGTATTCCGTCAATGGCAAAAGATATGTGTATCATGTAAATGAAAGATGCACTTAATTTAAAAATAATATTTTCTGTTTCTATTTGAAAACTTCTACACTTGAGCTCTCAATGACAGTGACCTTCGTATCTTCTAGTTTTAAAATGGCAAGATATCAGGGAAATGAAAATTTGACTGCTTATCGTAATTAATTTGTCTGATTGAGTGACTGTAGGCGCTGCAGTGATTAACCCTAAAACACCAAACGTATCATATTTGATCCATGAGTTTTGAAGCCTTCTACATGATCAGTGTGATATTTTCTTTCTTGAACAACCTGATGTATGCAATTAGATACATGCAATACATGGATAATCCACCAGGGGGGGAGGAATTTGTTCACCAGAGGCCTTTCCAGTGACAAGACTGTCATTAATGAGGAAGGAGGAAGAACTTTAACAATTTAGAAAAGGAATTACCAATGTGTCAGACATGGTTGTGTTCTATTATGGTTTTTTTTTTTGGTTTTTTGGTTTTTTTGTTCAAAAATAGCAATATTGGAGCATTGAGACCTGATGTATCAAACACGACACAAAATTAATATTTGAAAAACAATTTTTTTTGGTTGTTCATAAGGACCAATAAAGGCTCCAGTTTCAAAGAACTGGAATTTTCTGTCAGTGATTTAATGGTTCAGGCTTTACAGGGTTAATATGACCAGACCTTTGGCTATGACAAAACTACAGTAGGATGAGGTGGAAAAACTTAAATCATTGTACAAGTGCTAAAGGAATTGAAAAGGACATGTTCTCATTACTGACAGGTGAACTCACCCAGAGGATCCTGTGCTCTTGCAAACCCCCAGCAGGGGCCTCTTGTCAGCGAAACTGTCTATCTTCAGAGGACCTGAAGAGGAAGATGAGTCAGACAGAGGGGCAGATGAGAAACAGAATGATCTGCACACAACAAAGACACACATTCTTTAAACAAACATGTGAGGCCTCTAGTGCTGCCCACCCTCACTCCACAGGCAGGCTATTGCCATGACAGGAAACGTGCTTATTAAATTACTACTGTTGCCCTGTAATTTAATTATGGTCATGAACATTTTCAGATTTTTTTCCCCCCTTAAATGAGGGCTCATGTGCAAGTTCAGTCACTATCTCCCCTTAACAAGGCTTCAAACTGGACACATATATTTTTTTGAGTATTAAAGTTACATTAGAATTTGTAGTGAAAAATAAAATGAAAAGGAAATGAAAGAAGAATAGCCAAGTAAATGATTGAACTGTAATAAGCAAAAGAAATCTCCTCAAACCTGCAAAAGGCAAGAAGATTTTTTTTTTGTCCATTTCTGTTTTTGCTTTTGTATTTCAGGATAGAATTACAGTATGGTAAAACCCCAGCAGGCCAGCTGAAAAACTAAGAGAGAAAACATGTTGCATTAAGCGGACCGATCCCCATATTGTCCCTAATAGACTCATTTTTGCAGTCGGATGGAGGATCAGGGGACTGAGCGGATGGGGCTGCCTAGATTGAAGATGTTACCCTTTAGAGAACTGTAATTTGAGGCTTGACATTAATCAGCCTGAGTTCCTGCGGTGTGGCGTGAGAGCAAACGTGCCTTCCCCAGCAGCCTTTAACACTCCAGACAGGGTGCTTTCTCCTTTCATGTTTCTGTCATCAGACGTCATTCTCAGTCATGATAGTGAGCAGTACCATAAATACGACTCCTCGGTTTAGTGAAATGGCACATTCTTAAAATAAACTTTCTCAAAAAAACTGCTACATTTGATAAATGAGAAGACTTTGATTAATGTAATATACTGTAACTGAAGCAGCATTAACTGGAGCTGCCTTCTACTACTGCATATATTTAAAAGTAAAAGTGAAGACAGATGCATTTATAGATAATGTTTCAACTGCATCTGCAGCTGCAGGACTGCAGTATCGCAGCCAAGTGTCTATCCAGACTCAAATGATCTACAGAGGAAATAAAAAAATAAGTCTTTAAATTTAGATTTTGTTGAAACGGAAGTTCTCACTACATTGATTTTATAGGCACAGTATCTTTCCATGTTTATAGACTATGGTGCTGAAGTTGATCTTTGACCTTTTCTATATAAAAAGTTATCACTTCATCATCATATTGTATATGTGGGTGAAAAACTGTCATAATCAGTCAATGGATTCTTAAGAGTCACAGTCACATTGACCTTGGATCAGATGTGGAAGTAATAAAGCACAAACCATTTCATACTGTACTTGAGTAAATTTTTAATACTTATATTTATTCTTCAAACAACTTTCTACTTTTACAAATAAAGTTTCCAAAACAAGCTTGCTACTTTATTTTTCATTTGTTCAAAAAGCAAATGAATAAATTCAACTGTACATGGATGGTACGTTAACAAGTACAAAAGATGACCCCAGAAGTTTTGATTTAAAAGAACAGACAAGAGGCTTAACTGTGGAGAAAACATGTCCTCTTGAGATGTACTGACAACTACTACTGAAATGGATGATGTGTGATTCAGTAGCTTTTCACAGAAACTTGGAGAAATTCTGAAATACATTTTTTTTTTTTTACTGTTTGAATACGTCACTTACTTCAAGACATTCAATCAGTAGTTGAGCTTCACACGCGAGTAAAAATCTGTATTTTACTCACAAGTTTTAATACTTCTACTTGTGTAATGTACTTTTGCCACTTCTGATCAGTATAATTGTGCCAAATTTGAACAGCGTCCTCAAAAGGTATTCTTGATATACCACATTTAAAAAAACAAAAACGCTGTCATCATTAATGCCAGTTTTTCCACTGAAGTTAATTTGATAATAAAGATATCTTAAATATTTCATAAAAAAGTACGTTGGAGGTTTCTTAGTTACTTTTACGTCTATATGTATCATTTCCAAAAACCTGAAATTAACTCATTTAGCACCCAGGAAGTACTCCTATTCAATGCTGACTGAAACATACTGAGACAATATGCTTACTGTCAAAACATCACAAAATGGAATCTACAGAGTGGGAACTACCAACTCTAAATCTATTGAGAAAAAATTACATTCAAACGGACCTAAACTGAAAAACAGGACAGAGAACGCGGCACATATTGTTATATGTATTCACATTTCCTCAATGGTCATTTGTTATCATTCTGTGAACAGTGTGGCCTCATTTTCTAAGACAACGGAAGCCCAAAGGTTGTACACTCCAGAGAGGATGTGAATAAATACATTTAATGCATGCATTTCCTTCACTATTCTAGGAAAGGGGAACCTTGCCTCATCATAATCAACACCTATTTTAGGGTCTTTCTAAGTCCGCCCACCCACAGCCTTGCATCACACACAATTGGCCTTTTACTGGCTCACCACAGTGCAACACTGTTTGCGCACTTGCAGATTGCAATCAGTGTCCTTCCCTCCAGTCATTCATATTTATTTTCTGCTGAGAGAATTGCCCCCCTCATGTGTCGGGGATATCTGCTGCTTCTTATTAATGTGGTTTGCTTTCATCCACTTCCAGGACTCTTCAAATGCTGCCATTGTGTGTTGTTGAAATCTGCCAAAAGAATGGAACATAGATGGAGAACAAAAACCCGATTTTCTCAATGAAAGGAGAGGGGGGTGAGCCATAAAGCGGCAGGGCTATAGAGCAGCTGTCACAGTTCTGAATGACACCTGCAGAGATGAAATTCAAACTTCGTGTCTGGAAAGCATCTAATCAGTGAGACAACCAAACCCTTTACACCACGGCTGTTAGGATACACAACCGGTATTTATGCACCATATTCAACTGTCTACTAACGGAAAGGACCAGTGAAACACAGCACAGCACTTGTATGGTATCACTCTGACTAGTTCACCATCTGAAGACATATATTCGGAGCTTTTTCATTGTTATGGCAATTACTATTATTACACAAAGTGGAATGGGTTAAGGACATGACCTGAAATTACTGATTTACCAAACACCACATTTTCTATGAGCAATATTAATCATATGATTGACTAAAATAAATGCAAATGCTTTTTGATTGATAAATTAAAATAAATAGTTTCAAATTAAAACTGTTGCCTTTGCGGTATGTATTATAAGCTTACTGTGCGAAGGGGGAAAAAAGAGAAAAAACAACAAGGAAAAGAAATCCAACTTTACACTTTTGTCTCTTTGCACTAATTGTCATTAAAGGACTCTCTCTGTTATTAAATTTTAACTCCAGCTTGTTGTGGTGAGGCAAATAGCAGATCCTCATCCAAAAGCTGGATCTGTCTCCTCTAGAAATATGATCTTATTCTGTGGGACATTTCTGCCATCGTGCTCCAAAAGTCCCCTTTTATATGATGTCAAGACTGTCCTTATTAGGGTGCCCCAGTAGCTGAGTAGTTAAAGGCTTCAAATGTGAACCACTGTGGCCTCAGTTCACAGCAAAATTTCCTCAAAAATAAAACATTTTCACGTTGCAAAAAACTTGTGCCTTTGGATCCAAAGATGAAAAAGTCATACAGTGGTTCAACCATCTGCGTGAATATTTCATAACTTGTTCGCAAAAGCATTTAATACATGAACTGAATATGTTCATGCTGTGGTTGGTTAGTTTTTGGTGCCAGAGGAAAGCAACAGCGCATTAGTCACAATTACAGCTAAACATATGCAGATCTGAAGAGTCCTGAATCTCTTCCTTCAGACAGTGAGTGTATCCCCTATACAGCTGTTTGTCCAACAATAACCGACATTGTTCTCATGGCATGGTTTAACCACTGTCTGTGTTTCACACTCTTCCACCTATTGACAAAGACAGATGGGTGGCCCAATTAAAAGAAAAACCAGAATGAATGAGAGGAGAAACATAAACGTAGATGGTTCCACACAGGCGCCTTGCATGCTTCAATTGTGCAGTTAATGTCCGATCACGCTCTGTGGCATGTAGAAAAACACAGAGCAGGGCCTGTTGTTTCTGATATTGGATCAAGAAGGCAAAGGGAAAAGATCTGAGTGACTTTGAAGAAGGGTTCGCTGTTGGGGCACAGACGGCAGGAGTTCCAATCACAAATGCTGCTCAACTGGTCTATATTTCAACAGGACCAGTGACTACAGTAACATCTGCATTTTGATCTGATAGATGTCAGTAAACAGCCAGAAACTGAACGTCAGATGGTTTTCTCTAAGTTTCAACTAGTTCAGTTTCAGCCTATTCCAAGACCTGTTACGCTGGGCCCAGGCTTTAGGGATGCATCCATTGTGAATACAGAACAATACTGGTTGCCATCGATGCTCGGTGTTGCCAGTGTGTAACAAAGTATTTGTACTTTGTTACTGTATTCATGCAGCGTTTCTGCTGGTAAGGTTTTGCAGTGGCACTATCTTTGCCACCACACCATACATTTGACGTTTGAAGTTTCACTTTCACATTGCGCGCACACATTGTGTTACGCGTGATATGGGCCGTACCGCCCCTGTATAGACACCCCCCCCCACTGAATAAGTAGGATGGAAACCGGTTCCCCCGCAGGGTTTTACTGCTCTTAACAGAGCACAATGCTTTGAATAGTTTTGCAAGCCAATAAATGATTTAAAGATGTATCATGTCCTAATTAGTTTAATTTAATGGTAAATTAGTGGGTAATACTTAGTAGATAACTTGTCATCAACAGAATTAAAAGTTAGAGTACATACAGTATTGCAGAGAGCATGTACAATAAGTACACCAACCTTTAAAATACACATATAGTTGGTTGTAGTTATTAGAGCAGTGACATGGGCAGAGGCATAAGTCAGTAGATCTACGTTCTGTATCAAAATGCCACAGCCCAGACACTGACACAACCCATTGTGTGAGTAAAAAACTATTAAAAGTAAATTTAAAAGTAAGTACTTTGTACTTTTACTTAAGATTGCTGATGTACTTCTACTTTTACTTGAATATATATTTTGCTGGATATTTGTACTTTTACTGAAGTACTAAGCGTGAGTACTTCCTCCACCACTGGGTGTTACTAGTGGCTTTTTATACCAACTTTGTATTTTGATGGTTTCCCATGTGACTCTAACTCCTTTGGTCCTTTAGTCAGAATTTGTGCAAGAAAATACATGAAACTGAACTGCTCTAGAGCATGCAGTGGCCTGAAACAATTTTGGTTGGGCTTTAATTTATCTAACATCGGTATTACTGAAGTCTGGAGCTGTTTTATCCATAAATTATGCAAAGCTGTTCCAGTAGAGTTCCAGGATAAAATGATATACCTGGGAACAAAAGGTATACAACCACCATCACAAAACCAAATAAACAACTTCTGTCATTTCTGGTACATTTCACCACATCTAGTGTTAACATACCCTCTTTCTTACAACTGCTTCAGATTAGTTGTCTCATTTTTACTTTCATTAAACACCCTGTTATGCAACATGTCCTCTAAACACAGTATGTTATTGGTGGAGAAACTAGTGCATCTTCCTCTCCTATTAGAAGTCTGTTCTAGTATCACTACAAGCCTCGAACTAAAACCATATCTATTTTTCATGTTCTCTGGATTTGAAAATGCATTAAACAGCATCTTCAATCTGAAAAAACACTTATGACTAACTGAATAATTAATGTAAACCTGATAATAAAATAAGTTGGGGACATAATTCCTGTTCTGCCTTTCAACAGATTATTAAACTGAAGACAAGACAGGATCAGAAGAGACTTAAAAAGTGAAGGTGAAGTAAGGTTCCAGCTGAGCTCTGGCAGCCATCAAGTGTTTGCTTCAGAAACTTGCCACGCCAACCAAGAGGAGGCCAACACTAATCGTACACTGTCTTTACCATCAGGAGGAGACAGCACCGAGCAGCGTTTAACTTTAAAGCTATAGCACCCTACAGGCAAAGCTGCATAAAGAAGACCCATAACAAATTTTAATTTAGTGCTGAAGTGAATTTCAAACCAAATGTCTTTGTTCTCTCCCCTAAAGGACACACATTTTTGAACTACAGTGAAATTAAAAAGACAAACACAGTCAGTCACTGTTGTGCTGCACCATTGCCAAGTCAGCCGTGTGACCAGATGAAATCCTCCGAGTTTCAGTTTACTTAAGACAAGCCTGCAAACTTAGAGCTGTAAGCCCCAGACACTGGAAAGCAGGCCTGTAAGCTCTGATTATTTTGTTACATCTAAACTACCTAAAACACACACTGCCAGCTTGAATAGAGTTTATGGCAGTATGGTCCCATCAAAAGAGCGGCATAATATATGGAATTGAAATATTATTCCAAACACTACATCCACCAGCCACCTGTCCTCCACAACCAGCGCTCCATACCATCTGAACTTTTGAACCGCCTGATGGTTTCGTGTTGCTACTGTTTTTAAGCTTGCTGCCTTAAACTTTTTTTTTGATACAGCTCTAGTTTACTCACTCTTTGCCATTGTTTGTCATCACAGTTTCTGAAAGTGATTTGGCTTACCAGTCTAAGTAGCTATAAAAGGGGCCTTGTAGGGGTTCACTGCTTTTTATTTTGCTCCTCATTTTTTTCCATTTTGTGGTTACCTATAGGCAGTTTAGTTCTTTCTTTTGTTTGAATTCACAGGCTGAGTTTTTTTCCAGTCACTGTGGGGTTTTTGTTCATTAATTTGCTCCTGGAGATTCCAGTCAGTCATTTGTTTCTTTTTCTTTATTATTATTCAGTTCATCTCGCCAGCTAGTATTTTTTGTAAATGAACATATAGAATATTCTTCCAACTCAGAGGCTTCCAGCAGTTTTTATTGTATTAGCCAAGGCTTTAAGGTAAAACCCTTTCTCCTCTACTTTGTGTTTTCCCTGACACCGAGTAGCTACAGGTCACATACACTTGACATTTTTATGATAATTATCAGATATATCCTGTGTATTTTAATCATCAAATTCAAGTCATTCCATGCAATGTGTGGTTTTAAATAATTATCACCTGGTGAAAACCACATACATACGATTTGACGCCATAAGACTCTACATGTGTGAGTTGTAGAATCCACCACTGTCAAGTCTACAAAAACTTACGCAGTCGGGGGCCAACAGCAAGGGTATATTATATGCCCAAAATCCTCCCAATCCTCTGCTATATATAAATCTATCCACGATAACTGTTAGCCAATCGGTATTAACTCAATTTGAGCTACACTGACTTGATAGTGGCAGAATAATGGTCAGAGAACCAATTTTTTCCCACAAAACTCCACCTAGTGAATGAAAATGACACCATATGAACTCTGGATGGTAGACAGAGAAAGGACATTTGTAAGACGATCAATATGAACCAAATTTTATCTCAAACGGCCTATTATTGCTTGATTTATGTCCCAAAAACTGAAGCGCCCACATGTGGATGAAATCAACAGGGTTCTTCCACTAGGGGTCCCCTGTGTTGGTTATACGGACGGACGGACGGACAGACAGACAACTTTATTAATCCCGAGGGAAATTCAAGAATCAAGGGAGAAGAAATCCAACCAAATCTGTCCGAGTTATCGTGTCCACACAATGGATATCCAGCGGCAGTAGGGCTGGGCCATAAAACGATAATGATATGATATGTTGCGAAGTAACTTTTCCTCAATAGAAATAGGAGACACGCTCGATACAGTTTCAATAGAATTCATTCGTCCATGTTTTGACAGATACAAGAACATCATAATTAAGTAAGGCCGCACCGAACTAATCACGCTACAGCCACGTCAAGTTAGGCTGACGCACACAGCACAGACGGAAGAGCAGCTGCAGCACGCACGCTAATGTTTGGGCTGCAGCGGGAGAAAATGAGTGTTCCCTCCGGAGATAATGACTGAGACCCTGAGCGACCGGGTTACTGAAAAGTAGGGTGCGAACCGTTTGTGTTCCAGCGTACAACAGAGTCATAGAAGCTGGGAGTCGGACGTTCAAACCATGTTCAGTTTCACTTTTGGTTTACGCCAGTTATGGTAGTTATGGCAGTTATGGGACCCACCCCCATGTATATACCTCGACATTGTGTCTTGAAGATGGTCTGTTTTATTTGTGTTCTGTTGATCTTGAAAGCTTTTGCGCGCTGGTCAGACATTTAGTTTAGTTATAAATATATGTACCTGTTTTGTTTATGTGAAAAACTTGCATAATGTTCTTCTGCATAACTGTCATGTTCAACCATTTAAATCAAAAATAACCTTCTGATGTCTTCACAACTAACTTATGAGCAACGGAAAACTTAAGCTTTACAAAAACAGTGATTTGATTTATATTGTGATACATATCAATATTGTCTGATATGACAAAAATTATCGAAAAATTATCGTGATATGATTTTTTTCCCTATCAATCCGGTGTCCATGTTCAGGGCGGTGAGGGTTAAAATCATTATATCCACGAAACTCGATTTCCAGGATATAATAATAAATGTATGGAGCATCTAATATGAAATACTATGTTATGATGGTAAAATGGCACACTGGATACAGGAGGCTATGAACTGACACATAAGATACTCACTGATATATGGAGCAGGAAGGATGCGAGCAGCTCGTACAGGACCATGACGCACTGAGAACAGCTCCTGGGCTTCACCTGCCAACTGAAGGAAATTACTAGAATTAACTGAGAAATTTACAGCACAGAAAACAACACTGTAACGCATTATAAAAACAATAAAACTAAGGCTAAATGTGATCAGACATCTAGGGATCTGTTCACCTATGGTCACATGGGTTGGTTGCAGTATCACCATCTATTAATTTGATGGAGAAATCTGCAAATGACACTGAATTATACATTCAGTCACTTCTGTACTAGTCTAAGTTTGCATGCCTGTGATGAAAACCTATGCATTTCAAAATGAAATGAATGATTCACATTGGGAGCATCCCCAATGAAATGACTTTTCTCCATAATAATCATAATATGAACTTTCAATTAAATCATACTAACAAAGATACACATTTT
>JAPQRP010000006.1:4898024-4921476 GCA_037367295.1 Apogon hyalosoma
GAGGGGGGTGGGGGGGTGATGGTGGTTGGCATGAACGCTGAGATGGAGAACGGACTGTGTGTAAGATTGGAGATGAAGTGAAGCCTTGGTGTTGTGTGCAGAATAGTGATTTTTTTTCTCTTCTCTCTCTCTCTCTCTCTCTCTCTCTCTGTCTCTTTTCATATTTCACATGTATTATTTTTCTCAGAAGTAAATGGTGGAAAAAAAATGTGAACTGGAAAATCTAGTGTTTTGTTGATTTGGTGTCGTACAGTTCTTCTGGAACAACTCACACCTGATAATTAGTGATCCATATGACAGACACTAAGCACAGCACCTGTCATTCCAAAGTCCTTTTGTCACAAGATTAATCAAATCTTATTTTGTCTAATTCCTGTCCCCACCTTCCGTCTTTTATTCTAAACCCTGTTGAACCCAGTCTGATCACAAAGCACTTGAGACAAAAAGAAACGTATCAAATGTAAATTATTGATGTTCAGTCTACAAAAGACCAAAAATTGTAATTGCAACCACTGGTCACTGAGGTGAACAAAACAGACGGCTTTTTAACTGAGAAGCTTTACCACATGATCAACGGTTGCCAGGAGTGATAATAGGGGTAAGGTGCTGTTCAGACGACTCATTTACCAGACTGAGACAGCTCAGCCGATACAGCGAGATTTCTGACATTTGTGTGGCCAAAAAGAGGACTAGATCAACTTTCCTCAAAAACAATGCTACATTTCCCAGACTGAGCTCATAAAATCCCGTTGTATGTCACGCCAGCTCTTATGCCATTTGGCGTGCTATATGTACGCATTTTCATGTCCTTCAACGCCATTTGATTGCATGTCACTTTACGCCAACATCTCCGGTTCACATATCTGTAACCCCTAACCCTAAACCTAACGCTAATGCTAACCCTAACCACTAATCCTGTGGTATTTGACGTGGCGTGAACATGCGTACAGATAACGCGCCAATCAAAATTCAAAATATCACATTGCATTTCCTGCATATGTACTGGTCCATAAAATGCTTTGAAGGCTAGTTTGACCATTTTTGTGGTTGTTTCAATGAAAGAATGGAGATTTCTCTCATGTATGCTAACCCTATGTCCAGAGAATATGCAAAAATATGTGAAATTAATGGCGACACAGTGGTGCAGTAGATAGCACTGTCACTTCACAGCAAGAAGGTCCTGGGTTCAATTCCAACCAGGGACCTTTCTGTGTGGAGTTTGCACGTTCTCCTCGTGTTTGCGTGGGTTCTCTTCGTGTACTTCCTCCCACCATCCAAAGACATGCACTAATAGGTTCATTGTTTAATCTAAATTGCCCATAGGTGTGGATGTGAGTGACTGGTTGTTCGTCTCTGTGTCAGTCCTGTGATGAACTGGCGCATATGCATGGTGTACCCCGCCTTCGCCCATAGGTAGCTGGGATAGGCTCCAGCACCACTGTGACCCTCTCGAGGATAAAGTGGTTCAGAAGATGACTGAATGAATGTGAGATTGATATGAATGTAGATCCACTGCCATTATGCGAATGGTGGAGTAGTATCTTTATTGACATAGTTCATTAGAAGAGTTTAGGAGCACTCAAGGCAGCAGCAGGAGTACAAATACAAGCATATACACAAAAGGACTACACCTTGCACAAGCAAAACCATGTAAACCTTCTTGAGAAGGAAGACATTTTTAAAAAGTAGATGTCAGAGGTTGGGTGTATCGATATAAACAGAGGTTGGATCTAGTTCTCGTATCGTTTATTCAAAGTTCAGAGTCCTCTCTAAGAGCTCTAAAGCTTCTGCTGGAGGTGTTACATGTGAGGCATGTCTGTTTCCTTAACCTATAAAGACCCGGTGTGACTTTTTTGAAAGTTCCCAAATTACTTTTTGTCCATATTTAACATTTCTTAAGTGATTTATCACAATATATCATAATATTATCCTCTATATTTTTTTCAGTGAAAATCAAGTATTTTCTTATATTTCATTTACTGATCATGTACTTTAATCATCACGATGATGTTACATTTGAGGGTTATTATATCAAAAACAGGGAAAACTTCTGAAAAAATTAATTTTTTCAGCAAATCTATCATTAGTTGAACATAAACCCAGTGTGTCCATCCACTGTCATTGATCCAACTCCATGGGTTTTACTGGTGAATCAATGTTGTAGAAGATGACGGTGTTTCCACATTCACTACGGAGCCTCTGAACGTCCAAATGCATCATATCTGATGACCATGAAAAGATGAAGAACTGTATTTTACACCCATTATTTACATGTATTGACAGGATTAAAGGATCAACAAGTATTAAACAGTTTAGATCAGTAGATTATTGTGGTTGCCAGTGGCTGTTTGGGTCTTTATGGGTTAATTCATGATTGCATAAGTAATCTGTTAATTTGCAAATGAAGCAAATTAATCCAGGTATTTAATTTAGTTTTGCACATTTGTTGCTTCCTCATGAGCTTCTTTTTATGTAAAAGGAAAATGCATAATTAAAGTAAGTAGAATGTAATGTATTTACTTTAAATATAAAAACTTTCCATAGTTGCAAAGGTTTTCTTCAACAGTTAGAAGTTCAACCTGCACTACAGTGTTATAGCATCGGATGAGCAGTGAAACGTATGGATTCATTACTTCCACTTGATGTCCTTGCGTTTAAATGTCACTAAACTACCTGAGGCAAAACCACAATCTTTCACTGGACTCAAACTGTAGTGCAGAGCCACTGTTGTGAAAGTTGTGTTATAATAAAAAAAAAAACTGCCTGTGCTTCAAACAGCTAATGCATAAGAAGAAAGACAATTTAAATTTGTTAGATCTGAGTGTGTTTAAATAAGTTGATGCATCTTCCTGTTTTAATGTGCTTCCACAATTTTCCTCTCCATCATCACCAAGTCTGTCAGACCTAACACACACACACACACACACGCACACACACACACACACACACACACACCTGCAAATACAGTCAGCGTGGATGCAACACATTTGTTTGTATGTGTGTTTATACTTTTGTTCTTCTCCCCGCCCCAACTGAGCAATTCTTGTAACTATGCAGTTGGAATAATAACAGCTTCACCGGCTAATGATGATAATGGTGCTGGCAATTACCACAGCACAAGAACAGACCAACTGAGCGGGTGGGGGTGGGGGGGTGGGCGGTGGAGATTGTTGGATGACAAGAGATTGCATAATTTAGTTTCTTTTCCCCCTTCTGTGTCTGTCCACAAACACTTTGTCATACCCATCCTCTCTGTTTTTGTCTTTCCCATCTTCCCACATTATACTCCCTCTATCTCCCCTCTACCACCCAGTCTTCCTTCTTTCCTTCCTCCACCCCCCATCTTCCCCTCTCTCACCCTATAACCTCCCGCCTCCCCCACCTCCTTCTCTCTTTCTGGCTAATTTAAAATTTGTCAGACGCTTGCGTCTTCTGGATGGCTAGCCTTTGATATTTTGCGAGCTCCATTTGGCACAAACAAGCCTGTGGCCCCGGTGCATCCTGCTGACTGCTGCACTAGTAGCAGGCCCCCGCCATTTATCTTAGCCCTGGCCACCCAATGCTTACTCATTACAGGAGCCTCGGTAACAGCTTAACCCCCACCTCTCTGCCGACTGCGCACATGCAAACACACTTACAAACAGTGAAATGCGTGTGTGTGTGTGTGTGTGTGTGTGTGTGCGTGCGTAAACAAATGCATATCAGCAAACAGATTCATACCCCATGGACACATGAGTAGGTGCATGCAAACACAGGGACACATGCTTGCAAATTCAAACTCACACTGGGATCATTGCTCATATTCTTAGCCCCCCCCCCTTCCCTTCCCCCACAGAGGTAAATGCCGATATTTCACCATACACTATGTGGACATCTCTGTGTGTTTTATCGCTGAGGTAAAAAGGACCATCCTGACACCGCCCCACTGCTCTTTATGTGTCTTTACATCTTTAACAGACCGCACTTAGGGTTTTCTGTCTCCATTGCATTTACACATGTGTGCTGATGAGTCCTACAGAGGCCCATGGGAGAGAAGTGTCATTCAGTGCACTGGCAGAGACCAATCCTGCTCTGATTAGGCATTTGCTTTTCTTTTGCACACAGCTCATACTGAACATGAATTGTCTTCAATCCAGATGCAAATAAGATTTTTCAACATGAGTATAGAGCTAAGGGTGCCTCCAATATTTCAGATCCCTGCTTCTCTATCTGGATAGAAAGCAAGCTAACCTGAATGCCTTGATCCTTCATAGCTACTATTATTACCATTGTAGTAAATCAGTATTCAAATGCCTTCTTTTGTACAATTATTTATGTATTACAACAGAAACACCAAATACCTTGTGAAATAAGTATAGTAATCTAACAATATTCATTACACATTAACATTAGTTATTCTTAGACATGGACTCTTAATCTCAGTGGCAGATATGAAGCAGATATGAAGCAACTGTAAAAAAAAAAAAAAAAAAAAAAAAGATAAATGAGAATTCCATGCATTTCCATAAACTGGTTTGGAGCCAAGAAAGTAGGCTGCATCATGTAATCAGAAGGTGGCACTGTAGGCTGTGTTACACATGGCTCTAATTAACCAACCAGAAGTAAAGCATTTAATGAAGAATAATCTGGTCTCTTCATCCATCCACCTGGATACCTGTTGTAACAGACACGTTTTACAGAATATGTGGGACGCTGCAGCAAACAGCTGATCAATCTTATGTTAAATGGTCACTACATCAGTGTTTATTCAAAAAAGGTGTGATTCTCCCACAGACCAAAAATATGCACCATAATAAATTAACTAGTCACCCTAAAATTACGCCAAAGTGTGGAGGTAATAAATACATAATATTAATTGGATTTAGGGAACTTTATCATGGATCATTGATAATTTTACATTTGCTAGGCAGTTTATAGTGATATTTATAGTATGTCTGCACTAAGTGTGTCAAGTTAGTTCACTACAGCCCACAGGAGTTTGTGTAAAACGTTTTGTTACTCTGTAAATCACGACATGAACGCATACTTAAAATGAGCTCACACTTTTCAGTTGCTGATAAATGTAGACATCTGTTTCTATGTCTAGGATCCTGAGTGTAAGTTATAGTTTCTAAATTAACGTAGGATTAGCAAAATTGTTGACTGAGTGGGTCGATGGGCTGTAGATGAGACTGGCATACATAGTGTATGAAGTGGTGCTGTGATTGCTACGACAATAAAAGGAGGTAAGTTGTCTAAACGTTTCTGTTAAGAATTATTCTGTATTCATCAAGATTTTCTATATTTATGTTCAGACTGTGGCAGGTCAGGTTAGACGATAACATCCTGCACTGCATACATTTATTGGTAAAAATGCTGAAATTACTCACTAAAAATACTAAATACAGTAACCCACACTGTCCTGTTGCCAGAGAATGTAAACACATAGGTTTTCATGTCATACATCCTAAAGTGGATTGAGCAGTAGGAGACCCATGTCGGAGCACGAGATAGGTTAGACAAATCTAAACTCTTGACCTACCCCCTGCCAAAGCCTCAAATGTTCACAGGTAGCCTAATACATACTCAAGCTTTAAAGCTCCAAAATGATAGGTGGGACACTTCAAAACTGTGTTTTGCAGTGTGTGTCATCTTTTTCACCTGTAGTCAGCAAATACAGCCTGTTATTGGAGACCTATCATCAAATGTTGTCAGTGTGATCTGTTTTCTAGATGTTAAGTTATTAAGCTACAGTATATTTAATAATTGCCACATATGAATATGAACTCTGAAAATGGCTTCACTTAACAGTAGGGCTGTCAAAATGAACGCAGATTAATCCATATCATGATTAATGTGATTAAAAATTTTAACGCAGTTAACCCATCTGCACAGGAAAGCTTACTGAGCATTTTTTCCAGAATCAAAAGTATTTTCCTCAAAAAGGATACATTTAACTCTATATTGAGTAAATTTGGCTCCATATCGAGTTTGGAGAGCTCTACCCAAAGAGTAATTTTTACTCTTTTTAGAGAGGGACCAAATGTTTTCTGAGTAGAGTAAAATTTTCTTCAATTTGAGTAAATTGTACTCAGGCCAGTTTCCTGTGTGCAGCGCAGAATGACTCTGAACGTCTCTGCCGTCACATTTGGGTCAGTTTGTCCAGTAGAGTTGGCGTTGCCCTTGTGCAAATGTGCAGTAGTGACAGACAGCAGAACCAGCCAATAAAGATGGAAGACGCTAAACAGCACATTGAGTTAAAAAAAAACAAAAACCCAAGGAACAGTCGACTGAATAAAGTATGATGCACTCTCTGCAGGAAGGAGTTTTCTTTTCACTGACGCACTTCCAGCTTCAAATACCACATTAATGCAAAGCATTCGTTAGTCGGGAATTCTACTAGTACTTTGGCTAACTCAACGCCCAAGACCTTAAAGTACATATACTGTGCATCCCCGTCTTTGTTATGTCTGTTTCCTCATGTGAAATGAAATGCGATTAATATAGATTAAAAATGAATGATATTTAATCGTGATTAATTGAAATGAATCCATAGCAACCCTGTGATTAATCTGATTAAACATTTTAATCATTTGAAAGCATTACTTAACAGGTTAATCACATGCTAAATAACTGCAACATCTTTAACAAGGCTGGGGGAGGGTTTCCGATCCAGTTCTCTGCTCCAGGTGAGAGTTATGCATTTACTAGAGTAAAAATATGCAAAGATACATTAATGCAAAGACAAGATTAGCAATTAATTTTGAATTGGTTTATATAGAGCCTAAGAATTGTCCCTTTCAACAGGGAGGTTAGTAGAAAAACATCCTATAATAAACCTGAAGCAGACAGATTTTGGGTTTTAAATGACAGCAACCCACTTTGTCACTATTGTTGGGAGATCTTCCTGATTATTTGACAAAAAAAATGATAAATACCTTCTAGAAATCATTCATAAATGGCTTCAACTTGATCCACCAGTGCTGGAGGACTGGTTGAAAAGTGTTGACGAAATTCACAAAATGGACAGATTGACATTTATGTTGAGGCTGCAAGCTGAACTTTACAGAATAAGGTGGGGTAAATGGATTAGTTTCTTTAAATACAATTAATGGGTGGTTTGTCTCATAGCCCTGTGAAATGTTATATAAACCGCTGCTCTAAAAATGTAATTAAATTAATTGGTTAACTTGACTGCTGTTTCATAAGTGTAACCTAAATTATCATTACTGTTAGATTGTGACTGTTATCTGTTGCTTATTGTTGGCTGTTATTTTCTGTATGACAAAATGATAAATAAGTAATAAAAACTAATTGTCCAAAAAAAAAGAGAGAGAGAGAGAGAGAGAGATGGGGGGATGAAATAGAGAGAGACACATGGATGCACAGCAAACTGAACTATACCTGTTAAAACTAGAACTGCTGTTTCTAGAATAACTACCAGTAACTAGTACAACTACCCATAACTGCTAATACTACTACAGTGGAAATGCTACTACTGCAGCTGTTTGTACCTACAACCACCTCTACTTTCCCAGTAAACTATATGATAAACACTATCACAATTATATGGATAAATTAATAATAATTCATGAAAAATACCATTTCAACTCTTCATTTGTACTATCCAGAGTTTTTAGTTTTTTAAACAACTAGTAACAAACACAACCAAATATATTTAGTGGCATAGAAAGTCCAGTATTTGCCACTGTGTACATGTTCTTAGAAATCATTTTTACTCCATCTCCATTTCCCCCTCTGTCTTAAGGTTCTTCTGGGTGTTTTTATTTTTACTAATGCTGACTGAGAAAACATGTTGCCTTCTCACCTGTATGTGTTGTTTCAGCTACTTACAAGGACACTTTTGCTCCATTTGCACTTTTGTCAACATCCAGAATATGCCTCAGGAGCTTTAAATGACTGAGTCCCCGTCTTTGCGGCTTACTAGCACATATATGCTGCCACATTTTATCATTATTTTCCTGTTTTATGAACTCTACCAACCTGCAAAGGGAAAAGTGTAATAATAAAAAGCTGTTTAAACATACAAAAGCAGAGACTCACTGTGGTTTGTTCTACCCGGCGCCTTTGTTTTTTACACATTGAACCAAACGTGTGAATGTGTGTGTGTTTTGTGACAGTCTACACATCCATCTAACATCACCACCTTGCCTCATATAAAATCCATCGTTGGCAAGTATTGATTTGCCTCAACTTCTTTCTGGTGTAAGTAGTCTTCACACAATGCCGTACACGCACACAGACACACATCTGTCTGTCCTCCCTCTGTTTGTATGGCGCTTCCTCTCAGGAAGAGGGGGCAGTTTTTACAGCAGCAAAGCTTTTAGTGGAGCAGAAAATAGACAATGACCCATCTGTTAATATCAACTTAATCGCAGCCTGTTCTGTCAGAAGCAAGTGTGGACACAATGTGTGAGGACGAACAGGAGAGCACTGACTCACTGAACAGTCCAGAGCACAGAAATAAGCATGTGCATACAATGGAGGAGATTCAGCTAACACACGTCTGTACTTTTAGTTTATCTATTTAGTTTTCTGTTTTTTTCCTATGGGCTGGACCACGCTTGTTTTAACTAAAAGTAGTACATCATTATTGTTGGTTCATACATCAGTTAGATAGATAGCTGTTCTCTGACTATTAATCCCATGTATTCCATGTATGTATCTATAAAATGACATGAAATAAATAAAATGTTGTAATCATTTTCTTTATCGTTAACTGCAAAACCTTGAATTGAAAAAAGCAAAAAAAACAAAAAAAAAACATTTATAACGGAATTCAAGTTCCTAAAATAATAAATAATACTGATGCATTTTTCAGTGCAATGAGCATTTATATACGTAACATATGGCTTTTGTATGCATATTTTTTCAATCATGTATATATAGTTCCTGTTTTATTTATTGCTGCTGCCTCCTGAACCAACTACATCGAAATTTCATTTTTGATGTAAAATCTGGAATGACAAATAAAGTCTGTCCAAATCTATGTCTATGTCTATGTCTACTAAGACTCTGAATTAAAACTGTTTGATGAAGATGTAGTAGCAGCTGTCAAGGATAAAGGTATCATTTCAGCCTCTAACACTTAATGTGCAGTAAGCGTTATTTTTGTTTGGTGTTAAACTGGTATAATTTTAACTAAATAAACATCATGATGTAGAATATCTAATCATGTTATGTCATAAGTAATAACAGACTGACAAATGATCTAAATTTCATCTGAAAATGTATGTGCATTCGAAGGTAGGTGTGGGTACATTACACAAGCATAGAACTGTATCTGTGAGCAGAAAACGAGTGCATTTTTTCCCTCCTGTATACATCAGTAAAACTGTAACTTGACTAACAGTCATGAAATAGGTGTTCTCTCTTCAGTGCTGGATCTTTTTATTTTGCTTCAGAATATCTTAATTTTAACTACAAACAGTGAATCTCTTTGGGCTAAACATTAACAAGATCTCATTCAGCAGATTTGATTATGGTCAAAATGAGTTAGTATAGTTTTTGGTCGGACATTTCATCCGTAACAACAGAAAAACGATAAACTGATGGATAAACTAAATGCAGAACAAGAAATGTTTAATACTCAATATTTCATGAAGGACAAACCCAACATGTGAGGGTACCAATGATGGTCTTGCAAGAACAAAGTGGAGATGAGGATGAGTTTTGACTGTCCATGCATACTTTAGGACTTGACTTTTGAGACTTTGGAGGTGGGGATACCAGCCGTGGGAAAGCGGTCTCTCATATTTTTGATATTTTCTTTGTGTGATAGACCTCTATGTATACTGAGTTTCACTCTTCTCTCGCTGTCATTTGCATAGTTGAAGCTGTGCAGTTAATAATTGGATTAGGGCTCGTTCTATTTCATACCAGTCAGAAGTAATCTGCTCCAGTCTCTCCTGAGTTATTAGGAGTTACAGTAGAGCATAGCAGAGGTGGCTTTTCCTCACGTCACCTCTTTTCTCTGACTTCTTCTTGTCCTTCTTCTTCTTGATGATTTCACTTCTACCCTCCGACCTTATAATCAGGAGCACCAAGTCAACAGTAAAAGCTTGATTTCTTTTTACTTTGACGGGGAAACAACTCAGACAATTTGGCCTGCACTCTCTTCCAGACTGCAGCATTCAACCCTCCGTGTTTACAGCAGAAATCCTAGCTAATTTGACCTAGACTTTGCCTTTCAATATCCATTCAAAGATACTCTTCTTGGAAGGATGGAGTGTCTATAAAAGTGATGCATGTCCCACTATAACACAAAACGAGCACGAGCCTCCTGCCCTGATGACATTCAGAAATGACTGCATAGACGCAGGTACACATGAAAAAAAGTTTGCATGTGTGTGCGCATGCTGCAACACACACACTCGCGCACACACACACAACTGTACCTCCCTCAGCCCCTCCCATCGAAGTGAAGCCTTTTAATTATCTGCTGATTACCTGTTAGATCACCTTAGCTAATGGAGAGCAGCTCCCCGGGGAGCCATCCAATCTAACTCTCATCACACACAATGGGCTCCTCTTCACTGGAGAGAGTAGACAATGTGTGTGTGCGTGTGTGTGTGTGTGTGTGTGTGTGTGTGTGTGTGTGTGTGAGTGAAAAGAGTGAGAGGGAGAAGTGTGTCATGGATGTGTATGAAATAGAGAGACAGGCAGGCAGGAGAGGGAGACAGATGCTGAGATTAGCAGTGAAAATAGCCATCTATTTATTCTTTCATACACTAAATTACTATCACACCCTGTTCCACATACGCGTTACTGTATTCTGATTTTTGCTGCAGACTTCCATTGTCATCAGAGTTGCAGTTTAGATCATCACACGCTATATTATTCCACAGCTTGCTCCTCTGTAGCACAGATCTTTGGCTGTTCATTTCATCTGTGTTTACTGCTTTGTACTTTTGTTCTGTAACTGTATATTGAAGTGCCGTACCCAAGTAAATGAAATGCCAAAGTGCTGCGTAATTGCACCGAAATTCATAAAACCAAGCACTAAAGCAAAAAGACTCAAAAACACAGGGTAATAACAAAGACAAAAAAAGGTGCACGGAGGGAAAGTGGTAGAATTAAAACTAGAAAGAAACATTTGGCCCCAGTGGGAACATGATGTGACCAGAAGTGGACAAGATGTAGACGTACGTACTACAAAGCAGGTACACATGAACCCGTAAAGACCCAGTGCTACTTTTGTCGCAGTATCCAAATAGATTTTTCTCCATATTTAACACTTCTTAAACGATATATCACCATCTTCTTTATTTGGCATTTTTTCGGCAAAAATCAGGTATTTTCCGACATTTAATCGACCGATCGTGTACTTGTCCATAAAAGCTCAGATTACAGTCGAGGGTTATTATATCAGAAACAGAGAAAATGGAAGAAAGAGTTACTCTTTCAGCAACATCTATCATTAACTCAGCGGTTCTCAAATCCGGTCCCCGTGGCCCGGTATCCTACATGTTTTAGATGTTTCCCTCTTCCATCACACCTGGAAGCCATTACATCATTATCAGGCTTCTGCGGAGCTGGGTGATGAGCTGATCATTAATTGAACCAGGTGTGATGGAAGAGGGAAACATCTAAAGCATGCAGGATACCGGCCCACGAGGACCGGATTGGAGAACCACTGCATGAACTGAACATAAACCCAGTGTGTCCATCCGCTGTCATTGATCCAACTCCATGGGTTTTACTGGGGAATCAGTGTTGTAGAAGATGACGGTGTTTCCACGGTAACTACGGAGCCTCTGAACGTCCAAATGGGTCATATCTGATGACCATGGAAATATGAAGAACTGTATTTACACCAATTATTGACATGGATTGGTATTAAAACAGTTTAGATCAGTGGATGGTTTAGGTCGATGGTGGATGTTTGGGTCTTTATGGGTTAAATCAAAGTCTGATCAAGGCCAGCCACAAAAAAAACAGGTAACCATCGTGATATCTGAGGGCACACGACCTTTTTCAGAATTGTATTCCTGTAACGCTAAAGACGTCCAACCTACAAAAGAAGTCAGACATAGTGGCGGACGATGTATTTCAGATCATTATGTTACGTGTAAGTACTAATACCACAATATGAAAACACTCCACTACAAGTAAAAATTTAATTAGTGTAATCCCTTTGGCTCAACATGGAATCACACTTTGATGAATGTGTCTGTGCATGTTCTGTGGGTTAGACTAAGCAGTGAGTAAGAATCTGACACTGTGATGGCCACTAGAAATTCAAAACCTCATTTCAAACACACACTGATGTAGTTTTAGATTTTAAAGTTTCACACAGTAGGAAGGATCAGGGCAGTCTGTCAGCTGTTTGACAGATGCAGCTTCCACAGAGCTTGCCTCATGTGCACTGTAAACAAACGTCAGTACTACTATTAGACGAGGTTAGATGATGCTGAAATTCTGTAGCACAGTATGTACTTCAGATCAAAATATATGTTCTGAAATGTAATCAGCATCATTGAAATGTTTTAACCCTTACAGATCCAAAAAAACACCGGCTACCGAAACCGTTTACTAATCTAAAATGTTTAATAACTTTTGATCCATTAAATCGATCAATCCATCTAAATAATTAGTGTAAAATAGAGTTCTTCATCTATTCATGGTCATCAGATATGACGTTCAGAGGCTCCGTAGTTACTGTGGAAACATTGTCATCTTCTACAGCATTGATTCACCAGGAAAACCCATGGAGTTGGATCAGCGACAGTGGATGGACACACACGTTTTTACGTTCAGTTACTGAAGTCTTTGCAGGAAAAGTCACTTTTGTCTTCAGTTTTCTCTGTTTTGATATAATAACTCTCAGCTTTAATCAGAGCTTTAATTAACATCTACATTATCAGTAAATTAAATATAAGAAAATACCTGATTATCACTTGAAAACACAAAATAAAGAGGATAATATTATAATAAATGGTGATAAATTACTTAAGAAAGATAGAGAAAAATTAATTTGGGAACTGCCACCAAAGTAGCACTGGGTCTTAAACAAAGCCTAAAATACTGCGTTATGTATTTGGCTGACATTTGACACTGCAGATGTTGAAAATAAAAATGTATTTTTAAAAAAATGATTAAAAATAATAATCTTTTTTTTTTTTTTTCCCTTTTTTAATTGTCACGTCAAAAAGGTTTTTCCTGCGATGGTTGTTTCTTACTCGCTGTCCTCAGTCAGTGGTTAAACGTGTTGGTAGGAGCTGTTCTAGGCTGATACGGTGCAGTCTGACCCTGGCACCAGCACCACTTTTTGCCATCCCAGTCGTACTTACGGTAAAGTGCCTCCTTACCATGCAAACAAAACACCAAAAAACAAAACAAAAAGACAAGAGGGGTTCAACACAAAACCTAATGAGGATGTAACCATAAAGCCACAATTCCCTGACATCCTAATCCAGACCCCGAGCCAAGTGAGTCAAATTGAAGCTGTGTGGAAAAAAAAGTCCAGTGCCTGGCACCGGGGGCTATAGGTTACAGTGTATCGCCCCCGGCCGGGGACACACTGAAAGCCTCCTTTCCGCCATATTCCCTCATCAGGGATAGCCTGGCCTGCCTTCAGAGTAATGGCGCTACAAACACAGCAGCATGCCGAGATGAGAGAGAAGGTTTCCCAAAGACGCCTGACTGCAGCATCAAACAGAAGAGACACACGGGACAGGAGATAGAGGAGGAGAGAGAGAGGGAGGGAGGGAGAGAGAGAAGCCCTGGAGTGGTGCCAAGTTCCCAAGGTAGTGTACAAGTATCTTTAGAAGCCGGGCGTCTTGTTAGCTAATACATTACACCAATCACGGCCAGCTATCTTAAGCTACAATTAATCTGTGCGCTGGCACAGGCTGATAGGACAGCAACATGCTGTTTCTTAATTAAAAGCAAACGGATTAAAAATGATTAATAACGGTATTAAATATTCTCATGGACTACAAGCGCGGGGAAATCGGGGGGCTTTCTTATGCGGGCTTAAAACGAAGAAGTCATTAACGGCGGGCCCAATCTCCCTAAGCCAGGGCTTTACTTTGTTTGGGATCACAAGTTGCTTACTTCATGAATATGCATTTTGCCCCTATCAAGTCGAGACCAAAAGGCAATATCGTGGTGTGGCTGTGGTGTGGTATTTTTCCCCTCAGTGGCTGTGAAACTTTGACTTTTTGATTTGTGACATTTCATGGTCTGCCTTTGAGGCTGATGCCTCTGTGTTAACCGCTTCCTGTCCACAGATTGACTGACGACAAACATCTGCAGTCTGTGTCTATCTAGGTCTGGTTTTTGATGACACATATTTGATGGTGTTGAAAGTGTTTTTGTAAGTGTTTCATCCACCCCTGAAAGAATACACGTTCCTAACACACCACAGAAACACAGCATTAGGACAAATGCTTCCCTTTTTTTTGGATGTCAGCGGTACAGTACTTGGAACCCCTAACCCCAATCAAAGCGCAGATATCAGATGATTTTACTAGACTGGGGATTACAATTAATGATGACTATTTAATATGCAAAGTCTCTTCTTTTCACAACACTTGCACATGACAACTACAGTGGGTTATGTTTAAGGGCAGAAAATGTAGCTCGATGTAGAATGTGTCCAGTAAACCCTAAACTGTGCCTACAGAGCAAAAGATTAGGGTTAAAGATTGACTGTTTCACAGTGACAGAGTGTAAAAGATGAGTTTATTTCAAATGTTGGTGTAAGTTGAAACTAAACACCTGATTACGTTTTCTACCTTTGAAGTCACATTTCTATTCATACGCATTTAGAAATTGTGCATTTTTTTCATTTTATCTCAGGTTTTGGGGTGTGGCTGAGGTTTTAAGTTTTAGTGAGACTGTTTTTAACTACGTTCAGACATTGCTTTTACTAGTGAGACATCAATCAGACAATAATCACTTTCATAGAGTAAGTCTGTGTTTCTCAGACATTCTGCAAAATCCATGTTTTTTGAGTGAATAAGGTGGACAGAAGTCTGGGAGTGATACATGTCCTGTAGCCCTCTAGTCAAAGTGACACCTGAGCATCATTTTATAATTTAGAACTGTGCGCTTTGATTCAGAAAAGCCTTCTTTCCTCCAACAACAGGCTGTGAATAGCATCATTGTGAGCTTTTGACTACAATTGCTGCTTCTAAATTCAGCATTGCTGTAATCAGGCCCTCTGGTTCTGTGTAATTTAAATACTTATGGCTTGTGTCCAATGGCATCTGTGCCAAGCCCAAGTGTTAGTTGTAATTGACCATACAAGCCTTTTCTCCCCTTTTCTCTGCTAATTTCATAAGTGCTATTTTTAAAATGTCAATTATAAAGCAGATTAATGTATCTTAATGTGAGATTAGATGCATTTTAACGCGAATCACAGGGCAATCACATTGGTTTGATTACATTTCTGCCCCTATTATTGAATATAAAAGGCCTTTCTGCGGCAGTGTTACATAGCACGAGCTGAAAGGGCACACTGGTGGATTTTGAATGTTATTCAAGCAAACATGCTGCAATTGTTGATATGGTTCCTCTTTGATTGTGGTATTTTAGTTTTTCTTTGCAGTGACATACACACCTACACACTGCCGCATACCTTTGTAGCGACGCTGAATGAGAAACAAGGTGTTGATGTTGTCACTTCAGCGAGAGGTAGTCTTATTCTGCAAATAGAAAGAGGTAGCCAACATCCAGGACACTATTCGGCCTGGAAACCAATTACTTTAACGCCTCTCAGATGGATTTCATTTGCCTCTGCCGCTGCCAGCCTCTCTATTTTTCTCCTCACCTGTCTCTTTAACATTTCAAACTACCACATCTTTCATCTTTGTCTTCTTTTTATTCTTCCTTTAATCTCACCTTACTCATTTCAAGTTGTGTTTTTTCTTCTTCTTTTTTTGTCCCTTGTTTATTTCTAGTTTTGTGAGTTTTTTTCCCCATCAAGATTTGGGGGGAAAAACACGGCGATTGCTATCAGCTTCATGTTGGTCCGTGAAAAGAAGAAAATGGTGGAATAATAAACATTTTCGAATCTTAAAGATAACGCATTGGCTGGTTACGATAAGATGTCAGTGCTTGTGTTGTTTACTAATGTAGCATTTCGTTGTGTGTCACATTTATGAGTATGTGCTTGTCATGTTGCTCCGTGTATCGCGGCCCGTGTCCATTGGTTCGGCTCGGCTCCTCCCTGTAAACTGGTGGTTTGATGGCATTTTGATGTGAACACGTGACTGAAGAGCTGTGGCTGCACCGCTGCCGTTCAACAGCCACAACACCCCTGCACACATAAGAGAGGAAGGCTTTTATTGTGAAATTTAACATGATTCATTCTGTAATCTTTAAACCCTGTATGTCATAGCAGAAATATCAACCTTTCAACCTTATCAAAAATCTCAACCTTGGTGTAATTGTATATGTATATTAATTATTAGAGATGACAAGATTCCTAAACTTCAAGCCAGTTTTTAGTCCAAATAAAATAGTGTGAGGTGAAATCATTATTCTACTTATCATTTCTATGGTTCACATTGCTCACTCTGGTACTGTACTAGATAAGACCTTAAAATGATGTCGTTCATAAAAAATATAAATAAAATGTGCCTTTTTATTTAGTAAAACTATTCAAAAGATAAACCAACTACTTAATCTTTTTATGTCCTCACACGGTTTTAGATGTATCCAGGGTCATTTATTACATTTCTGCCTTCATTTTAACTTGGAATACAAAATAGACAGTTATGAACAAATGTTTAAATTACAATACATAATTTGCTTCTGAAGAAATCTGGTTCCTTGTTTATATATGTTAGTCTTGCTTGAAAATGAGTTTCCTCTGTTAGCATTTGAGAGGTAAACAAGAAAAACCTAAAAATGATTTTAAATTGGTGAGACAAAGGAAGCTGAAAACATGTTTATTCATGAAACCCACAGCAAGTGTTTAACAGCTGACACACAGAAAGGTCTTTACACTTAACAGGTGATTTTTTTTTTTTTGTGCAGTTCATTCACTGTTTACGTATCTGTTTATGTCTTTCACACTGAACATGAGCGTTATATGGCAAGAAATCTGTTCAAATCTGTTCCGTCAAACTGTCTAACAGAAGTATGTAACTGCTATTCTTAAACTGGTTTTCAGTTTTTTGTGTTTTTAGCCATTTTATGCTGTCTTAATTGTATGTAAGTGTTATACTCTGTTAGTTCATTTGTACTGATGTGCCTCTTGGTCAGGTCTCCCTCGAAAAGAGATTTTATCTCAAGGGACTTCCTGGTTAGATAAAGGTTAAATAAAAAATAAATAAGATTAAAAAAAGAATGCATTTTATTTTTTAAGAACAAGTTCACTTTCACACAGAATAAAGGCATCCACCAATCAAGTTGTATGTAACATGTGACATGTGACAGCCATAATGATAGACCAGTTCACATGATTATCACAATACCTTGTGTGAAAAAGGACACAAAAATGATAAAAACAAACAAACTGCTGAACTGAAGCACAGTACCTCACCAAACAACTGGAGTTTCTGTGAATGTCACATGGATCAAACGTTTGCACGGTTTGTGTCTTTTACATGGACGCTGAACATAAACCCATGAGAACAGATAAGACTAGATTAGAGGGATGGAGACACCGGCTGCAGATCAGCGCTCCAGGTTGTTGAATTTAATATTACTTCTGTCAAATGGGCTGGTGTGAATATACTCCAATCTTTCATTGAACGAATGTTGCAACTCTTGCAAATTCTGCCAATATGAATAGTTCGGATGTAAAACACTTGGAGAAGAGTATTTCACACTTCCCTGTCATTTATTCATCGCATCTGTGGTGTGTAGAGGCCCTACCAGTGACGATGTCTGGCTGTTAGATGGCGATGTGGATTGATTGTGGAGGCTGAGCTAAATACCTTGGAGACTAAACAGAAAGAGACATGGGGCTTAATTGATGATCAAACACCCACCAGGTGTAAATGGTTGTTTTTGCTTCATCTGTGTGTGTGTGAATGAGTTTCTCTACATACACCTTTTGTACTTTCACTCTCAGTATAAGTGAGTGCCTGCCATGCATGACTGTGTGTGTAAGTGTGTACTTGTAGTATTTCCATAGAGGCCGGACAAGAGATTTCAAAGACCAGGAGAGGTCCCATTCAGCCCCGAGTCTTTCATATTGACCTCGGGGTGACAGGAGGACAGAAAAACACATGCTCTGTACCATCAAGATGAAAGCAGCGACGCCGTACACACATATACACCCACAGTGAGCAATCACCGTCCACAATGAGCGCTCTAAACTGATGTGAAATTTAAATCCACCTTCAGCAAACACTTCTACACACACACACACACACGTCTTTCATATGACAGTAAGGGCTCCTGTATATTCTCTCAATATCACTCAATAAAATAAAATAACTCTAGAAGACTATGTGAAATTAAGGAAAAAAAAAAAACCCACATCTTCACATTTTGATTAACAGGCTTGTATACAGACCACGAAGCATCCTGCTGATTTTAATGTTAGCAGCACAACTGGCTGCTTGTTGGGGGCAGGTGTGGACATGTCCATCAAAATAATTGGTGATGTCTGTGAAATTAGCGGGAAGATATCACACTGTGAATTTTATGCATGTGTAAGATTACAGAGGAGTTTAAAATGCTGCTCTGCAGAAAACTTACTGGTTATAACACACATTAGTGTTGAGCTGCAGTACAGTACCACTCTCAGACATATGGGAGGTGAGCCAGTCACTGAATAGAAAATTGGCACAAATATCAACAAGTATTCACATTGAGGATCATCTGGTTACAAAGGTGATTTTCACAACAGGATGATACTTTCACAATCTACTGTATCATTAACCTATGACCACTTTTTCCTGTGGTTGAACAACTTGTTTATTAGATGTTGACCTAAAACTGTGACATTTTTAATGTGTGTACTAATGGTCCCCCTTGAGAAAATAAGAGAAATAAGATAGCTGTACTTTGGATAAATAAAATAGAATAGAATAAAATAAAATAGGGAGTGTATGTGGCACATTCTGAGGTGTTCGACATTTACTATAGATAAGTAAATGTACACTGCAGCGAGGGATGTAACAATTAGAGATTTTGGTGCTACGATTATCATCAGTGAATTAATCACGGTTTCACAGTTACTGCGATTATTTTGCAGGGTTTATACTTGGGGGTGCAGGCCATGCTGCACCCCCAAGTATAAACCCCCGGGCCACACCCCCATGATAGTGAAAGTGAGACTTAAGATACATAAATATTCCTCTAGGTCTCCTGTGGTTGTGAAGCATCAGACTATTTTATGCAGTTTGCTTTGTCATCAAACAGAGCGAGTTCACCCTCCTGAAGCTTGTCTGACAGTCTGAGCTGGAGGAGAACGGCCTGACTGTACCGAAGCTCTGCAGACAGGCTGCTGTGAAGGGGTTGGACAGTGGTAGCCTGAGTGGAAGCTGCGCAAATGACGGTAACAAGCGCAAACTCTATGGAAAAGAAAGTGAGCCCACATCGAAAATATCTTCACAGTCAAGACAATTCAGAAGTACCTGAAGTTTTTCTGAATTGTCTGAATTTCTGAATGAGCAGCTCGTTCCTTCTCTGTCATCTTCACTCGTGGAATGTTGAATGCAGTGCTTCTGTAACGTTGCTTTTGTTCCGTGCTGAAGCACATTCTGGCGCGTCTTTGGTTCCACTCTTAATCTACTGTTCTGTATGAGTCGGTTTTTGGAAGCCTTTGACAATTAATTAACTGTCATGTTTAAAATCGCGATTAATCGCAACACTGTGACGTCGTTACAACCCAAACTGCAGCAACGTTCATACCAGTGTATACCTTGAAACAGCTGCTTCCACAAGGACATTCCAAATTCACAATTAATCAAGTCAGACTAGTTTCTCCAAACATGCACTTTACCACAGTCTGACTGTTAACCGTACTAGCTGAAGAATTACAGGAATACTACATTTGGTGCCAATGCTCAAATAATAAAAGTCAAGCTTAAGTTTGACTTTCATGTTCATCCCATTGAAATCTGACCTTTGAACATGAATAAAAGAAATGTCTCCGCTGATAACAACCGTGCAGAATTAGACGTAGAGGTTAAAACAGGTTACATCCATGAGGAGTGTGTGTAAACAGAGACAATGTGAAGACTTCCATATGAGGCTGCACGATATTGGAAAAAAACGGACATTGTGATTTTTTTAAACCCTGCGACATATATTGCGATATGAAAAACTACTCAGGAGGATATAATATCTGTGTGGTGCCGACGTCAATGCAAGACACTGTGGACACAGAACACCTGTTTCAGTTTCATCCTTCTGGAGCCGAAACAATTCCACATAACTGATGCTGCTTTTCTTTCTGGCACCGAGTCTTCATTTTTGGTGATTTTCTCTTGTTCGTTGCTCATTTTTCAATGTTGTTACCAGCGACTCACTCCATGTGCAGGGGCGTGGTCTGCTTCAGCAAACTGAATAAGAATGATTGTGATTGGCGGATGGCTGTGCAGTGTCAGGCACCCAGGTTGAACTTAGATGAGAACATGTCGAGTTTATTTACCTCCTACATCGCAGGACCTGTGATGTGACGACTGCGCACATGAACATTGCGATAACGATGCTCGAGCGATATATTATGCAGCTCTACTTCCATACGCATTAAAGACGTGTTCATTTCTGCAGATAGACTGAAATTATGATCTGTATTGAAAAACTAATTCCTTTTGTCCCCATGGCAGAAATCCATCACAAAAGTGTTTTGCATCCAGTACATTCAGCTGCTCATGATGGGCTATGATAGGAGTATTTTGCAAAACAAGAAGGCAGACAGAAGCAAGGCAGCCATAATTCTACGTCAGTGAAAAGACTGAGTTGATCTAAAATTGTGTCCTGTTTATAGATAAAAAACAAACTCTCTGGTGTATAAGTTTTGCAGATAAGATTTTTTGTCTTAGAAAACATATATGAGTGAGACGCAGTGACTTCCTGCTTTTGCACAGTTCATTACTGCTGATGAACCGCACATGCAGACTGAAAGGGCTGCGGTGGAGGGACACAAATGAAAGCATGAATGTTTACTGCGTGGGTCATTTGGCTTCTGTAAATTCAACATCCCTGCAAGGACATTATTTAAGTCAAAAACTACAGTCAGCAGTAAAATATATTAATTTGAACAAATGTGCTTAAACATGCAAAACTGTAGTTGTGGTTCTTTAAGGACTGTCATATTTTTGTAGTCAGTGATATATTTGATTCAGTCAGCGTTAAGTGTGTTATGCCTTTTGAAAACCACAATATGGGCCACAGATACCAAGTTTTTAATTAAAGAGAATATTACCATGCCCCTAGAACATACTAAAATGTGATTGGCTGACATTAACCTCTAGTCAACTCATCATTTACATGTATAAAATATTGCAGTTTGTATCTCGCAAAAGGCAATAGATCTACTAACATGTTTCTAAGGCCAATGGAAATTATTATGTCCTTAACATTCCTGTTTACATGTAGCCATGGATACTCTAATGCACTGGTTCCCAACCTTTTTTGGCTTGTGACCCCGTTTTAACATCACAAGTTTCTGGTGACCCCAGACATTCAAAACAGAGACATTTTTCTGCTTTATTTGTTTTTGATCATGTAATAGTTTGCTATACTATATTGCAAATAAACAGTCGTTTTAGAGGACATTTACTCTATATAATGTATGTAATGCACCTTTTTGGTGTCTGCTTCTCAGTTTCTCTGTTCAGTCTGGTTTTCTGACTGCGACTGTGTCTGGGCAGGTTAAAACGTAGTAACGCACATGGTCACATGATCGGGTCAATCAACATATGCCCTCTCAGATATTATATCCTGCTTTTTATTCGAACTTGATTTTATTAGGAAAAGTGTGGTGTTTTAATTAGAATGAAATTTATATTGAATCGTTAAAACATATTTTTTATTAGTATTTTTTTTAATCAATTACTAGAAATTTCAGGCGACCCCATTTGAATTCCAGGTGACCCCACGTGGGGTTGCGACCCCAAAGTTGAAAAACACTGCTCTTATGTGTTTATCATGTTGAAAGGGAGAGTATCTGAAGACAGTTCTGCCATTTTGCTTTTTCTCCTCAAACCAATAATTTTCCGGGGTTTTCCAAAGGTGGTACACGTGTTCAGTTGTACACCAAAGGCCACCCTCTGTCATTCCTTCAGCCATCAGTATACTTTAAAAGTAAGTGTGTTTCTCCATCTGACCAGAAATGTATTTATGTGCGGTATGTTTGGACTGTGCATGTCCAGCCTGAATAACTATTGGCTATTAGGACCAGAGCACCATGAATCTGTGGGAATCCTTTCACTTTTGTGAGGATGCATGGGTGAAGGCCTCACTGCAAAAATCTAAATCTTCCCAAGTGTATTTGTGTCATTTCTAGTCCAGATATCTCATCACACTTAAAATCAGACAGAATCACCTATAGAGGAACTTTTCAGTGAGATATAAGAACTGATTTATAGACAATAGATCTGGAAATCTGATTGAACAAATCTGACCAAGATCATTTTCACTGGTTCCATTGGCAGATTGTTTTGCTTGAATTAAGCAAGAAAAAAAAAAAAAAGTCTTGAATTACGCCAAAATTTGGACTAGAAATGAGAAAAATACACTTGGTAAGATTTAGATTGTCTAATACCAAGAATCAGAAGTTGTGAAAACTGAGGTTTCGCATCCATGTGCCAAACTGACTTTAGTGGCCCCCTGGTCCTGGCAACTTTAAGCAGTCTGCACAAAACAGCACACATGTATAACTCTACAATGAGCCTGTGATGCTAATTGGAATGCTGAGGACATTTTTGGGGATTTAGTCACATGGTATTTTATTAATTCATTAGGTCTGTTTCGTTTTGCTTTAAACCTGCAATTTTGGTAGCTAACATATCTTATTGTCATCAGGTGTGTGGCTGCAAATCCCTTTATAGATAGCTATGTGTCTGATGTCAGCATGCTGTTAACCCTTTAAGTGCCAATGTTGCAATACTGTGACAAGTAACAACTAAAGGAAACAGCTTTTTGAAATCTTGATATCAAAATCGAATGTTAAAAAAAACAAACTCTTGCGCCTAAAGGGTTAATTTGGCTCATTTTAGTTTCTGTGGGTTTTGACAGTTTTGATTAACATCCTGCAACTGTGTTTTCATGCTGTACATGACCCAAACCATTTTTCACTTCTTTTGGTTATAGTTAGAGGAGGTTTCACATTTGCAGTTTTGGTTTGAATCACACTGAAAAATTCAAAACTCTGGACTCAGTGAGGAAGATGTGAAAGTCCCCTCAGTTTTCATGTGAATATAGTTACTGTTGCTGCAAATACAGTCGCGGAAAAAATTATTAGACCACCCTTGTTTTCTTCAATTTCTTGTTCATTTTCCTGCCTGGTCCAACTAAAGGTCCATTTGTTTGGACA
>JAPQRP010000006.1:4976345-4986843 GCA_037367295.1 Apogon hyalosoma
TCTAAATCTTATCAAGTGTATTTTTCTCATTTCTAGTCAAAATATCTCATCACACTTAAAATAAGACAGAATCACCTGAAGAGGAACTTTTCAGTGAGATATCAGAACTGATTTGTAGACAATAGATCTGGAAAATCTTATAATTATTTTTTCTTTTTCTTTTTTTTGCTTGAATTAAGCACAAAAAAAAATCTGCCGATGGAACAAGTGAAAATAATCTTGGTAAGATTTTCGTTTCTATTATGTTCTATTATGTTTCTCATAAAGTACCTTAAGAGGCACTGAGAAACATAATAAAAACCATCCAGAGTCAGTGTCTTATGCATCATTTATTAAAACAAACGTAATATGTATGTTTGTTGAACAGAAAATGACACAAGCCAGCTTTAGGAATCAACAGATCCAAAATATAAACATCTAAGTTGAAGTTGGAGGTGATGCTGCAACATGGTTGTTTTAGTCATTGGATTTTCTTTTCACATAACAATACTTACTTTGTCTCACGCAGCAGGACATGTGTTTTAAAACCACTGGACATTTTTGTTTCTGAATTCATACTTCTGAAAAAAAAATTGCCCTGTAAAACCTGAACCATTAACAGAAAATTTGAGTTCTTTGACACTGGAGCCTTTATTGGTCCTTCTGAACAAAAAAAAAAAAAAAAAAAGTTTTTTTTCAAATGTTAATTTCCATGTATGAGTTTCAATTTTGTATCATATTTGATCCATGGTGTCTCAGTATTCAAATATTATTATTTTTGAACATATATAATCTAACACAAACATGTCTGACACGTTGTTAATTCCTTTTCTAAATGATCACAGTTCTTCCTCCTTCCTCATTAATGTCAGTCTTGTGGTGTCACTAAAGACCTCTGGTGAACGAATTCCTCCCCCTGGTGGATTATCTGTGTATTGCATGTATCTAATTGTATACATCAGGTTTTTCAAGACAAAAAATATCACCCTGATCATAAGATACGTTTGGTATTGTAGGCTGGGGCACCAGTGGGGGAGTGGGGGGACATGACAAATTCATGAGGCCCAGCATTTGTGGGGGGGCCCATAGAGCAGAGGAGGGGGGTCCAGTGGGTACAGGCTAGAAGTTGTGAAAATGTCCTGTAAGATAGATAGATAGAAGGCGGGAATCGGACGTTGAAAGCATGTTAAGTTTCAGTTTCGTTTTCATGCTACTGCAAGTGGCATTATGTGTGGACACCCCCCCCCCATTCCTACAGAGATGATAGTGAATTTTATGAAAGGGCCCATGACGTTTAGCTTTCACGGGGTCCACAATTGATAGTGGCACCCCTGGTTATAGGCCTAAGGATAAGGGGACTAGGGAACTGTGTTGTTTCACTCGCCGCTGTGTTGTGTTACAATTTGCAGTCCAGTGGTCCACACTCTGAATGTGCTTATAACAGAGCTTTCACTGGCTCTAGATGAAAAGTGTTCATTTATCTGAGATGAAAGTAAGATAAACAGCTCCTTAAATGTGTCTGTAGGGTAACAGTCTTCCCACTGACCAACATGATGCTGTCAGTACAGTATATCACGCCGTCATCAGATCTGCTGTCTCTCTGTCTACTAAGTCTGGAATGTTTGTGGCACTGCTTTCCACTTGTGACACGAGCTAATGATTGGTGATCTGCAGATCTTGGATATCATCAGTTCACACGCCTCATAGTGACAGCTCCTCTGTAAAAGACACACACAGAAAAGGGCCCTTCTTCTTCTTCTTCTAAACTGATATCCATTGTCCCTACTTTCTCACCTTTTTTCAGTCTGTCACCTACACTCCTGTTTCCCATTTCTCCTCTCTTGCCTTGTTTCTGTCTTCCTGCATTTTCCCCAGCAGTTGAGTTTAATACAAGCGAGAGACAACAACAAGTTTATTATCAGGCGAACAGCAGCCAGCCCTCTCTGAGGCTGTGTTTGTCTGACCCGCCACGTCAACCTCCGCCTCTTCCCACCCCCAAACCGGTGCTGGCACTTTATCACAGCTATTACATCACAGTCACTTACGGTGGCCAAAGGCGGCGGTCCCTGCATGCAAATAATACCTGCTACAATGCAAAGTGTACAGGAAAGGAGGAAGATGGGGAAACACTGCAAGTACAGTGGGAGGGCTGACTGATAAATGATTGGTGTTTGACAGGCTGATGCTGTTTCTCATTGATATTCTGTCAGGCTCAGTATTAGGTACCTAGAGTACGTAAATGCTCTCATGCATGCATACACAATAGGTCTGTTTCACTGATCGATGCATTATTCTGCTGAGCTACAGATTCTCCAAAGATCCACAGGAAAGCAGGCAGGTTGGACAGATGCTGCAGAACTTTCCTCCACTATGATCAGTCTACTTCTGTTTTGTCAACACTTCTTGTAGCTATGATTAATACACTGCGATTCACAAGGACCCAAGTGTTCAAATACACTAGATGGACAAAACTATTGAATTCAAGTGTTTCTTTTCTAACAGGGGTCTGGGATACAAAACATGATAAATAATGGCAAATACTATAATATAGTTTTATATTGTGATGAATATCATTACATTGCATTGGTTAGTTTTGTTTCAATTGTTATGTTTGCTTCCAAAATCCCTGAGATGAATTTAGAACATTAAGAAACACAAACCGACAAGGGGAAGGAAAGAGAGAAAAAAAAAAAGAGGAAAAATGAATAAATAAATTTAAAAAACTGTCCCCCACCCCACCCATTCCCTGGCTAACAAAATATTTGACAATCTTAACAACAGCACCTAGTCAAGCAGGACTCTCAAATCAGCAAAAACTTACTTCATTTCTCTCAACATTGATTTTTTTTTTTTTAATCCACAACTATAATTTTAAACATTCTTCCTCTACATTTCTAAAACATCTCACTTAGCAAGAAAAGTGCCCCATTAAACTTTAAGGAAATATTGATGTTTTAATGTCAAATCGTCATGAACAGGACATTTTATGAGCTGTAGCCATGATGCGTCCCAATATTTTTGTCCATACAGTTTATTAACATCAATATTTCCTTTTTAAATATTAGTTTATCCTGACAATTAAGGTCACGTTACATTACAATAAAAACGTTAATGTCAAAATATTAAAACGGTGTCATACCAGTCATTAGATGATTTTATATTGAATTCTGTGTTGACACTAAACACTGCATCAGGTCCTTTTACATGAATGGATGCTAGTTCCAATGATACTGTGTTGTTGTGCCATATAAAATAAAACAAAACCATTAAATAAAGAATAAACTGTCACAAACACAAACCATGTTTAAACAATTCACCCTCAAACAAAGTGAGGGCATCCAATTATTCTGTTTTGCATTTAAAAAAAAAAAAAAAACTTACAAAAGAAAAATATAATTAGCCTTGTTGATTAGTCATTTGTGACTGACATTCAATTCAACTCAACTTTATTTATAGAGCACATTTCATGCACAAGGCAGACTCAATGTGCTTCACAACAGGTATATAACAGGGGAGGGCGTGCAAGTGCAAGTAAACAATCATACGTACACACACTTAAACTCGCACACGTACACATGCACACACGACTCAACAGAACGCTGTCGAACAAAGGTACGTTTTTAACCTGTTTTTAAAAATGGCTACTGACGTGGCCAGTCTAATAGTATCAGGCAGGGTGTTCCATTTGCTATGCCATGATGCCTACAGTCTGGGGCGCTGATAAGGGGGGGTAAACATGACAAATTCATGGGGCCCAGTGTTTTGGGGGGGCCCATAGAGGGGCAGAGGGGGCCTGGTGGATGCCATTTCAAAGTTGTGAAAATATCGTGAATGATCAGCTGCGAGGAAAAGCAGTTGGGAGGTGAACAGTGAAAGTATGTCAGGTTTCATTTTCACATTATCGTACGTGACACTGAATGGATAGCACCCTCACCTACATATACCCCCCCCGGTCTGATACGTTGAGAACATAGTCTCTTTGTGTAGGGTTTAGAATGATTAGGGGCCCATATTTGGTAGCAGCGCCCCTGCGTACAGTTAAGAAGGTATGAGGGGTTTGTATAATAAGACCATGGTAACATAATTTTTTCGTTTTTGTGGCTGAAACTATACCAAATGGGACAGTATTCGGTAGGTCATTCAGTTAAATATGTAGCTGCAGCTGATAAAAAATAAAACAGCAGCAGTGATCAGTGTTAAGGTAAAGCTAACAGGATGACAAGTTGTAAAAGAAGTAAACGGAAGCTCTCTTTGGGTAATAAAGACAAAATGGTCATTCTAGTGGAGGTGGATTTTAAGGCATGCCTGATGGGTTGAAAGATGTCTAGCAGTATTGATATATGACAGATCCCATAATGTTGTGGCGTTGGCTGCCAGACAGCTAAGGCTAAGTGATTAGGAACGTGTGGTGTAACCCTGCGCCATATTTAGCCACTGCAGGGCGCCCCGTCCCCTCCCATCTCCCCAAAGCCCAGCGCCAGATGTCGAAAGCTGCTGCGGTATGCCTGACAGAGCAGGTTGGCAGCAGGGTGGCACAGCATGCCTCAGTACCAGTTAGGACAACACTAACTCCCCACCCCCCACCACCTGAATTCATTCAACAATTTGTGGAAGTAGACACTAAAATACAGATTAGAAAAGGCACTGTTGGAATAGTTTATTTACTCTTAATTCTAAACACTGGTCAATACATGAATGCTGTAGGGGAAAAAACATCCACGTAGAAAACTGCATGTTTGGTCTCTTGTGATATGTATTACTACACAAAATGGAAATAATGGAAAAAGATAAAAGAAGCTGCATCTGCATCAAAAATCTAATGTCCATTAAGAACAGGTTTAACATCAACTGCACCTAAAAAAAAATAAAAAAAAGATAAACACTCACTGGTCACTTTATTAGGTACACCTCACCAGTACCCCGTTTGACCCCTTTTGCCTCCTGAATTGCCTTCATTCTTCATGGAATAGATCAGCAGGGCACTGGAAACCTTCCTCACAGGTTTTGGTTCATACTGACCCCATAACATCATGTAGCTGCTGTAGATATCTAAGTATCACATCCATCCGGCCACCGCGTCCCAAAGAGGCTCTGTCGGACTGAGATGTGGTGACTGTGGAGACCATCTGAGAACAGTGAACTCATTGTCATGGTCAAGAAACCAATTTGAAAGGATGTGAGATTCGTGACAAGGTGTGTCATTGTGCTGGAAACAGCCACCAGAAGTCGAGTACACTGTGCTCATAAAGGAATGGATATGGTCAGCAGTAATACTCAGGTTGGATGGAATATTTGAATTATGTTTAGTTGGCACTAAGGGGCCCAACGTGTGCCAAGAAAATATCCCTCACATTATTACACCACTACCAGTCTGAGCTGTTGATATAACAAAGGATTATCCACAATTTCGTCTTGCTTACCCCAAATTATGATGTACCCTCCAAATGTCGCAGCAGAAATGGAGATTCCTCAAACCATGCAACGTTTTTCCAGTCTTCTATTGTCTGTTTCTGGGGAGCCAGTGTATATTATAGCCTCAGTTTCCTGTTCTTAGCTGACAGGAGCGGTACCCTGTGTGGTCTTCTGCCGATGTATCTGTTTAAAGTTTGGCATGTTGTGCATTCAGAGATGTTGTTCTGCATAACTCAGTTGTAACCAGTTGTGTGAGTTACCGTTCCCTTTCGATCAGCTCAAACCAGTCAGGCCATTCCTCTCTGACCCTGAGAACTCCTGCTCACTGGATATTTTCTCTTTTTTGACAAAACCCTGCAGTTGGTTGTGCATGAACGTCTCAGTAGATTTGCAACTTCCAAAATACTTGTTTAAATCCAATGAGTTGCTGTCCTCTGAACAGTTGAACACGTGTACCTTATAAAGTGGCCAGGGAGTGTCAATTCAGTGTAAACTGTCACAGAAGTTTCAAAATAAATATTCAACCTTTCAAAACTCAGATCGTTTCTTTTTTTTTCTATTGTACCAGTTTTCACATGACCATTTCAAAGGTTTCAAACTCAGAAAATAATTTTATAATTTAATGGGAGAACAGTGATAAATATTAAGCATTCAAAAAGAAATGCTGTAAAAGAGCTACGATGGTAAAGAAGGAAAACCGAGAGTAATATTTGCAGGGATGTGAGACTATCAAAACATTATACAAGCTTTTAAAACTTCAATCTTGCAAAACCTTTTTTAGTAGAGCTCAATCTTTCAAAGACAGACTTTCAACCTTTCAAAGCTCCATTTTTATGACATGATATTCACCCATACTGCATACATGCAGACTTACAGAAACACACAGAAAAATAGCCTTAACTTACTGATCTCTCTGCAGATGTTGCGTTAACAAGTGTTCCCCAATTAGTCATTCTCTCTCCCTGTGCCTGCTCCCCCTTTTTGTTCTTTCCTTTTTACTCTAGGACACTCTGCCGGAGGCTGACCAAGATAAAGTTTTGACTGGCAGTACCATTTGTTTTAATCAGGTGTTTGCAGACATTTCCCTGACCTCCATTAGTTGAAGTTTTAATTGAAATTAACCCCCACTACTACCCCAATTAACCCACGTCCCCCCTGACTGGTGCTCGCCCTGGTCCCGAGCATCTGTTTCGGGATGGGGAGAATGGGAGACAGATCAGGAGAACTGGAGGGGAGGGGGTTTGTGTGACCACGGAGGATGCGGTGTTGTCACCCGAGGAGAGACGGCATCACGTCGAGTGCACGCCAACTGCGCCTGGCTCGCCATGAAGCCCCGGGGGGCCTTCTGTCGCTCTGTCTACGACATCCCAGCAGTGAGGCTACACATGGCTTAGTCTTGGCCAGCGGGAGGTGGGGGGTGGGGGGTGGTAAGCAGGTAGTGGGATGAGGGAGGGAGAGGAGGATGGAGATGTCCCACAGGGGGGAGCTGGGGAAAACGAAAGATGGAAAGTTGAGAAGATGAAGGAAAGGAGAAGTGGTAGAGGATGGAGGAGGGGGTACAGAGGGGTGGGGAGAGGGAGGGAGGTGGTAATTACTGTACAGCGTGCTTTCTATCTTAAGCCCTCCTGCTGGAGATAAGAGAGTGTGGATAGAGTGCCTAGTGTGTGCCTCCAGCACCTGCTTCTTTGCCTGTGGAAGGTCTAGAGTAAGGAAGCTGTCAAAGTGGTCCCTCCAGGCCAGAGCTCAGACTATTGAGTGTGTACACACACTGGAGTATCTTTGTTTAGCCTTTCTCCATGCCTGAAGTCTGTTTGTACAATTAGAGCTTTAAAGTGACTACAGTTAGTGAAACTACTGTACGGCACACACCACTGCTGGGGCTGAGAATCCCAGAGAGCAGGACATTTCAGACTCTGAAACATTTGTCCAGTGTCTTGCATCTATATGATGCAGCATCTTAGATTCACAGCACTTACACTGCATCAGTATGTATAACATTGCATGGAATCACAAATTACCTCAAGGCGCTCTACAGGCTATACAGAATACAACCTCTTCCATATCCTTAGGCCCTCAGTTCAAACACAAAAACGCCCCTAAAAATCCCCTAATGGGAAAAAATTGAGATGCCTAAGGAAAAGCAACAGAGGAGGAACAGACGTGCAATAAGTATTGTGTGCAAAAATATTTATTGTATACATAAATAAATATAAAAACAGAGAAAACAAGGAAAACAGGTCTATTCTCATTCCCAAGCTGTCACACAGTAATGCTTTTAGTGTCTGGGGTACTCCTATAGCATCATGTTTTGACTCAAAGGGTCCCAGAGAGCGGTCTTTGAAAATCCTTAGATGTCAGACATTGATGGGTGATGTAGGTGGTGATACAGTTTAGTGGAAGAAAACCTAAGTAGGAGACAAATGCAGCACAGTAAAGTTTGTGGACACGCACATAAGAGAGAAGGCTTTGCCAATTCAGCCAGTCCACATCCCTAACCAAGTTATTTTTACGGCCAAGCCTCATAATCCACATTAACTACAACATCACCTGTTCAGACGTGCATGTTCTCCAGACCTCTGTCTGATCCTCCTTCCTCTGCTGCACCCTGAAGGCAAGTCCATTAAATACTGGAACAGAAAGATGTCAATGCACCATAAGCATCTACTGTATGTTCCCATCACCCTGTGGGCAATTTTATACGACAAACAAACAAACAGACAAACAAACAAACAAACAAGCACTAGAAACACTGGAATTTCAAACAAGATATAGCTGAGGTGATAACCTGTTTGTTGTGGTTAAGTAAGGTGACTCATTTCAGAAAAGACGGTGCACTTTGGACAGACAAGGAGAACTGAGATGTTACTGTTGTTTAGACATTAGAAATAATGTTCATGTAACGCCAAACGTACAAGTGAGAGACGTTAAATACAATTGAAATAATACACTCAAAAGTAGTCTGCTCCCTTCTGTCTCTGTAAGCCTAAACACTTTAACATTTGTAGTTTAAGAATAAATATTCTGTATGTAAAATGCACATTCACCAGTGATTTCTTGGGAACATGGATTCCCACGTCTGTATGAATAGCGTGCTATCCTGACACTCTGTTTCCCAAAAGCTTTCTTACTAGATTTATAAGAAAGAACATCTAGTACTAGTTATGAATCTGTTGTCTGCTAGATCCTCACTGAGTCAGCTAGTTACACGCAGATCAATAACAAAATGTGTGACCGGCTTTAAAAATAGTCAAGATGGATACCGCTGCTGTCAGTTACCACAATAGTAATGACTAATTTTTATGATATAAAAGTCACTAAAAAAGCAAAGCATTTCCTATTTTACTTTTTAGTTTTAGTTTACTCAAATGACACAACTCCTCCATTATGGGTTTAAAACATTAAAAGCAGAAAACGTCTAGATGGACACCAGGGATAAACAACGGTCTTTGCCTAATGGTTTCAAAAATAAGTCTGTAGATTGGTTACAGACCCCAGGTTTGAGACTTCTGAGCTGGGAAGATACGTAATGAATCAGTGTGTGATACCACAGTAGTACAGTAGTTCATACCAGTATTGAAGTACATTCAAGTAGTATCCATATTCAGAAGTAGTTTCCATGTACAGTAAACTATGGGACTCAAGGTCTACCCTTTTGTGCCTTAGCTGCAATGTGAAAACATGATTTATGATACATATATCAATAGTTTGTTGAAAAATCCATCCAAACAAAACAGCTCAGAACAAGCAGCAGAGAGCTCCTGTTGATGCACATTATTCTGACTGGTTGTGATGTAGAGACGCTGTAGAGTTGGTGGTAGGGTCCTTTAAAACAGAACAGTTGCATCAGTGCCCTACCCTTCACCTGAGAGAATAAGAGGGAAGGATGGGGACTGAGGGTGGGAAAGGTGGAGGTGTATTCAATGGTGTGGGGGTTAAAAGAAAAGGAGCTCTGATATGTGGACGGTGCCCTGTGAAGGATGAAAAGGCTAAGGACCTGCCCCCCCACCTACTGTCGCCATCAAGAGCCATCCCTCATGTTGGACCTCCCCAAAGGTGGCCTGTCTATCCTCCACATACACAGCAACAGAGCCACTGTGGGTCTCTGGTCTCCTGCCAGAGTCTTTGTGTGAGAGTGTGTACGTTGGGCTGGGGGATGTGGACTGTCAGTCCAAGGATGGAATATACCCTTGAGCAAGGTGGTCTTTAGCTGTCTCCTTGGCTAAGCTAATCCAAAGTGTTTCCTTCAGCATCATAAATGTTTCTAAAACTACCTTTGCTTCCCCTTAAATGACCATAGATGGGGTGAAGTAAAGAGAAAACTGTAAAAAAAATAAAAATAAATTAAAAATAGAGATACTTTTTAAAGTTGAATCAAGGCACAAAGGAAACAACATCACTAGAAAAATGATGACTTTTCCCCCCACATTGGTAAGACATTTAAAATACTTTAGTAGAAATAACATGAAACCAACCACACAAATTCTGTTTTACAATATAGACACGTGCATGTGCACCATTGTGCAAAATGCATGAGAAACATAACCAGTAGCCTCTGAATCCATGTCAGTGCAATGGAGAGGTCAACAGAACTCAGCGTGGTATTAATGTTACTAGCAGGGCTGCTGTTGTTTCTTGTTTATTTGTTAACTAATTATTGTTCATTATCCAGCATTCACTTTTACAGTAAACTGACCAGCTGCTCAACAGCAAGCTAACAAACCAGGGGCTTGTTTCTGGATTAACCAGCGAATGTAACCTTAGTGCACCCTTTAATGCAAATAGCGAGCTAAGTAGCGAACACAGACGCTTAAATAAACGCAGAATCCATTTCTGGGCTGGTTGTGTTCGTTAATGTTAATGTAACTATCAGTGAACGAATGAATGCCTCCGCTCCCGCCGAGGACAACCATGTATTCATTTTGTGTACATTTCATTAATGAATCATAAAACACAATACAATTTTATGTGATTTGAAGCATTCATAATGTTGATTTAAATTGGCTTCACCCCATTGACCCCCCCTCCCCCCCCCGCACAACCAAAAACATATTATCAAAATTGTGTTAAAAAATCTTTTGGTTTTTGTAATATACATAATATGGCAACA
>JAPQRP010000006.1:5306648-5320107 GCA_037367295.1 Apogon hyalosoma
GCCCCCCCCCCCCCCCCCGAAATCTGAGACAGACTCAGATTCATGTGTGTGTCTCTTCAATTCCTGCATGAATATCAGCTTTGTGTTCAACTAAACAGGCCCAGGTTTCACAGAGTAAGTAAATAGATACTAGATTTGCATTATATTTCAGTAAATATACTTTTTGTGACATTTTTGTTTGGTGGTGTGCTTTGTGATTTTTTCTAATGGAAAATATGTACCATAGCTCAAAAAGGCTGGGAAACACTGCTCTAGATCAGGGGTGTCCCATACAATGATCGCAATTCACCAGTAGCGCGGGTAGATCACATGACATTAAAAATGAACTAAAGTGAGCATAGGTGAAACAGTTTGGCTTGTGCTCTAAGCAGGACTAGAACCGCAGTTTCCCACACGACAGTCAGTACTGAGCTATCCAACCACTGAGATACATGGTAGTACTGCTACCTAATGAGCTACCTGCTAATATGAGTATTAATGTATACCAGTGGCAGATCATTTTGTCTGTCATTATAAAAGTACCTCACAATCTGAAAACTGTGGGCAGCCCTGCCCTGGAGTACCCCTTTAGACTCTTCTAATATCTCTGGCCTAGTTTGGATTACTAAAATAAAAATATGCAAACATTCACAGCCTTTATTTTGCCCCCATGTTACCCTGATCTCCCCCTTCTCTTTGGGCTCTCCTACTGTAGTCCTGTCCCCCCCTCACCCTGGTGTTTCTCATTCCATCACATGTCACTGCTCCATGTCCTGGGTCACCCTGCAGGGCGCAGGGTTGTGTCTCTAGGTGTCACAGTTGACTATTGTGATGGGTGGACTGGACGGGTAGCACCCGGCTGCTGCTGGTGATCCTCTCTGTTGGTGTTGGTACCTGCATGTCAGTGCTGGCACCCTCTGCAAACTTCACAGGGAGGCTGAAAATTAAACAGGGGCTCCCTTCCCTGCCTGTGGCCTGTGGAAATGTGTGTGTGTGTGTGTGTGTGTGTGTGTGTGTGTGTGTGTGTGTGCGTGTGCGTGTGTGTGTGTGTGTAGGTTTGCTTTTTTTTGGGAGTGAAATGAACATGAGCTTGTATAAGTCAGTGCTACTTAGATGCATTAATGCAGCCTTGTATGTGTGAAGTGCACATGAAACAAACTGATACTTCTCACTGCTCCCCCCTTCATTTTTTACTCCCCACCACTTGGCTTCTCTGACCTCTAACACTTCTCTGCACACAGTGAAAACACCACCAAGTTGTCAAGGAACACAAGCGCTCAAAACACAAATACACACATACCATGTCCGTGTACACACTAACACAGCAGGTTTGTAGCTAGCCAGCACACCAAGCCAAAGCCACACTTCACACCTGGGATGGCTGGCGTTTATTGGGTAAGCTCCCCCCCGGAAGGAGGGGAGGGAAGAACAACACCTCGTCTTTGCTAAAACAATCTCACAGCTCTGTGACCAGGAGGGAAACAAAGGCAGTGGCACAAAACATGAAGAAACAGCAGCCATTAGCCAAATTGTAACTGGTTAACAAAAAAAAAAAAAAAAAACTGGGCTGAAAATTTCAAGTGTTGGGAATTTAATCCTGAGATGGCACATAAGAGTCAAACATATCAGGGTGAAACATAGGCTATAGAACAACAAATTATAAATATGCCAACAATTAAAGCAGCACTCTCTGCACTTCAATACTCCAATCCTACTTCAGCAATGGTGATTCCCCCCCCCCGTTTCAACATATACAATGTTGAAAATAATATAAGGCCTCTTGCAGGAATTTGAACCCGTCTCCCGTATCATAGACTGCTGCATTACTTACTGAGCTATCCGTCCATGGGCACTTCCAGGCGCAAATTCATGCTTCTCCAGGCTCTCCTATCTTTGTATTTGAGGAAGGACAGGGGTCTACTGCACACATGCTATTTATGACGAGAGTCTACACAGTGAAGGGAGGAAAATCTAAAGTCTAATCAGGAGGAGACTACTGTCTATTCAAGCAGCATTTGGGTCTGCATGAAAACAAACAGGCAGCCACAGAAGGTATGAATGTATTATTACACAGACAGAACTATAGAGCTGCATGGACTGAAGATTAAATATCTTGGAGTGGCCGTGGAACACAGCCAGTGATTGAGTAAATCACACAAAGTTGTCAAACACAGGTCTATACCTCTACTGTATCCTGTTGTTTCTAATTTCAAATTATTTCCAATGTAACAGAATTCAATGCTTTAACTGAGACCAATCTTATTAAAGCCAACTCTTTGCTTTGGTTCCAAAACTGGTCACATTTGTGAGGTTAAATTGTATTAATTTTATCAGTGTATGATAATAACTCTCTCTCTCTCTAAATATATATATAAAACAGTTTTATATGATTTGAAGCATTTTTAATGTTAATTTTGCTTTGCCCCTTGAATCACGAACGGGGGCTCTGACCCTGGACACCCCCCTCCATTTTTCTACCACTATTCTGTGTTCAAATGTATTCTTAATTCCATAATTGTATTCTGTGACTGCAGTTCTAAACTATAAAACATATTGCTGAAGGTGGGATCCTATTCATTTGAATATATTTTTATGTATAGTATATTTTATGTATCTTTGTATGTCTAACTTTGAAACAAATCCACTATGTATTATGAAGTTTAATTTGATTGTGTATCAACATTTTTGTATTACATAATTTTTAAACAAAGTTTTGTTACTGATAAAATTCATGGATGACATACCAGAAATCAGAATCAGAATCAGTTTATTTGCCATTTGCAGAAAAACTGCATTGGAAACAAGTTGAAGTAAACAAGGTAAATAATAAAAAATAATAATTAAAAATTAAATGAATTTCTTTCTGTTTGCACATCTCTTTGCTGAATGTTACGGTGCCTTACATTGTGAATGGATCCTCAAAACACCAGAGTGTAATTGAGTTTTGTGCTGGTTGATGTGAAGTCTTGAAAATAAGGTTCACACTGTCAGTGATATGTGATTAGAGCCAGGTTAATATTTATACAATTATATTTAATTGTGATTTATTCTCAGTACACAAAACCGCCGACCAGGACAGAGTAGGTTGGCCTCAGTTCGTTTCCATCTGAGGTCTCTCTCCTTTGCTTTCTGACATTGTTCCTTTTCCTTCTTTTTTTCACAGATGCTCACAATTCATACATTGAGTGCATCGACAGCAGTCTTCAAGGACTATTCATTTGTCTGCAAAAGTTAGTGTCTAAGGAATGTTGTGTCTGGAATTGAACCCCAGACCCTTGAATTAACAACCTCAGGAAAGAAAACACAACAAAACAAATAGGTGAAATTTTGATGGAATTCAGCATTTGAGTACACAATTTCAAGACTCCAGACAATGGCAACGGTAGGTTAACAAGATACCGAAACAGGCACGGCTACGTCAGGACATTGGCAAGTGTTCACAAGGGCAGTGAGGAAAATTATGAAAAAGCTCCTTTAAAATGACAAGATCAGCGATGATGACAGATAGAAAGGAAACTAAAAATAGCTTAAAGTGAGATAATAGATAATATAGTGTCAAATAAGCAAATGACAGTAATTTATAACACAGAGCTTCTTAAAAATGAAATAAATTGTCTTTGCAGTTTTTTTCCATCAGTGCACTGTAATGACAGTGTCATGTCTTTGACTCAAGCTCTAATGGAAAAGCCACAATCCAGGAACTAACTGGGAAGTGAGTGACAAGAAAGTATGAGCTCACCGTGGCCCCGACACTGCCCTCAGCGCTGCCAGCAGACAGCCGCCAACCTCCAACTCCCCTCTCAGCCAATTGCGAGCTACCTCATTACTGCCGCAGCCCCATTGTGTTAATTGAAGCCACGCTAACTACACTGCTCCTCCCGCTCTATAAAAGCAGAAGACTCGTCACCCTCTCTGGCCGATTCTCCCTCCAGCTACACAGGTAATTGAATTGTGGCAGGTCTCTCAGTAAGCTGGCTTGTTTTAATAACTTCACAAGATTATGTTTAATAAGTGTGCCTTTAACGCTCTTTTCGTCAGGCCGGAGAGGATGAGGAAGGTCAAATGTGATAATAGAAATGAGGAAAAGGGCCGTTTTCCTGGCCCCGCTCTAGGGACGGATGTAATCACCTTGTCTGTACAGTGTGAAGTTCAACTGTGGGCCACGATGGCGGAGACTGCAGAGTTAAAGTAGATCAGTCTGAATACTGAGATGGTATTACAGGGAGACATGTAAGCTTGGGCCAATTTCACAAGATTTCTACACCAACAGTATGAACCTTTACCCACAGCAACAAGTCAGATAGTGCTGTATTCATGGCTCATGTGTCAGTTTAAAGCTTTGCCATTGTACATTCTGGTCCACTAGAAGTCCTGCAGAGCCTACCTGGAATGGAATACAGTCACTTTTAATATTATGTGTAACACCTGTGCTCTACAAGTCAAATTGTCTATCATGAAAAAAAAATCAACTGGGGCGTAATGAACTAAATTAGATCAGTAGTTTAAATACATTTTGCAGCAATTCACTACAAGTTCAACTGCATTAACATAGTGAAAGGGGCTTTTGTTTTGTGTTTGATTTTGTGTAGTTAACAACTGAAAATCATTCTTGCAGCCACTACCCACAACTCACACCATAGGTAAGGGAAGGAATAGTCCAGTCACCCCTTAGGGATAGGATGAGCAGTTCAGAGCAGAGCTGCTGATTCTCCACAGAAGAGCTATGGCTGGCTGGCTGGCTGGCTGGCTGGCTGGCTGGATGGATGGCTGGCTGGCTGGATACTACAAATTTGGACCTTAAACTTGTGTCATTTTAGCCTTGTCTTTGTAAATGACCCTTTTTATTATAAAATTTTATTTTTCTTTTTTGTCAGACAGATGGTAAAAAGCAGATTTTTTTTACCTTGACATATTTCATCTACATCCTGTATCCTTCGTCAGAAGGGTCACTTGATGTTCCTGTGACGTGTCATTCTCAGCTGTTTTATCCAGGTTGGTCAGACAACAGGGGGCGATTATGCCCCCTGCTGCCTGGCATCCCACGGAAAACAGCATCCCAGGTGTGGGGTAAGGTGTAGGATCCCTCATCCCTGTTCATGGTCCTCGGGGCCCGGTTCCTGATTTCTATGGCGTCCCTAATCCAGCGGTGGTACTTGTTGGTTTCTGAGTGGATAGCTTCTTCCCAGTCCATAATATGATTTCCCCTCTTACAGTGATCCATTATGGCCAATTTCATGTTCTGTTGTTCTGCCTTTTCCGTTTCTGTTTAGCCTGGCAAACCTGGATAAAATAGCTGCCAATGACACGTCACAGCAACATCATGTGACTCTTCTGAGGAAGGATACAGGTCGTAGCCGAAACATGTTAAGGTTTTAAAAAAAATCTTCTTTTTTCCATCTGTCTGACAAAAAAGATTTTTTTATAATTTCAGTAGACAGTATGAACCTAATCGGACGACCCTTTTATTGTTTCTCTGGTGAGGTCCCAAAACTGAACTGTTAATATTATAATAATTTTAGTCATGATATGTATTCATTCAAAACCAAATAAGCACCTTTAACATTTTTAATGTAAAAGTCAAAGACTACAATATGTTAAATGATAGCAAGGTGGTACTGTTGCTGCACTGCTCTACATTTACAGACTTTTTCTAACCAGTTCTACTTAAGAATTCATAAAGTTAGTAGGGAAAAAAGTAATAATTTACTAGTAATCAGAGTGTATAAATAAAAAGAGCTTTTTTCCATTTTTATCATGTAAATGTTGCTAACAGACATTTTTGGCTGATTTGAAGTGTTTGTTTATAATACAAATTCAAAGCTGGAGACTCATGTTAAGAACCTTTGCTCCCTTCAAAAGCACCATAGCATAGAGTGTGTTTCTGCACAATCCAAGCCCAATCCCAAATCAGTCAGCGTGGATTGACAGCGTGGTCACTCCTAGAATCTGACGAGGCCTGTCATTTCCCTCTGAGCTCTGATGAGCACTCATCCCCAGAGAAGCATCATTAGAATATGAAAGAAAAAATAAGGGGTCAAAAGTTTCCTGCATGGCTTTCAGACAAAGTTTTCTTGATTGGAACATTTTGTGACTGTCACTTCCTCCCCTCTTCCACCTCCCCCCGGCTCCCCTGTCTCTGCTGACGATTTGAAGGGTCTGGTGATTGTTTAGCGGTGTCCAAGGCGATCCCATCGCCTGCTCTACTGCCGTCTCAGTGGATGGGATGCAGCCAAATCAATCCTGAACTGTCAGAGGCAGAGCGGTACAGGTGTGTGAAAGTGGGAGGATGGGGGAGGGTTTGAATTTACATTTATATATGAATGTAGATGCCTGCAGCGATGCTCCCATCGACATGTTAAGACGTTGACACACTAATCACTGGTCTAGGGGATGCCACCTGTCCAGTGAGGTGACAGGAAGAGGCGCCCAGCACAGACACACACACACACAATAGTAGACACAGAGTACCATGTACGTCCTACAGATAACTACCTGTGCTGGCCGTCACTCCTCTGACAACACACAATATTATGCAAATAGTTGTCTGTGTGACAGTGCTTCTGCCTGCATGGCCCTGCTGACTGCTGATCAGCTTGCTTACATTCCCTACACATCCCTCTGTACCCCCCCCCCAACATCTGGCTCCCCCTTTGCAAATGTGTTACCGTCTTCCCATTACATCAGACCTAAACTGTCTAAACAGTGTTTCTTTTCCTGAGGATAGTTCAGTCGCAGAAGGTTGACATAATTGACAGGACAGACCAAAGCTATGGTCACACCAATATATTTTTGAGCCTGTTGACACTTGGTTTTAAAAACTGTCATGAGCATGTGTATCACAAGAGGACAAATCGCTACCAAGACGCACTGGCCCTAGTTCGTTAAATGAACATAACTGCTATGGTCAACAACAACACTTTTCAGAACACATTCCTCAGACATGCTCTTTCAGGCTGCTGAACAGAACTAAATATTCAAAGCAATGAGTAGATACTGTTCTTTGCTGTGCTCTACACCTGATTCAATCATCCAAAGGACCACATTACATCATTTCATAGTATGTACAACAGCCAAAACACAGACAACCATGAACACAAGTTTCTTCAAGTGCCAAATCTACTCCAGTAGACCAAATATCATCAAATTAAACAAACATTTTTCCAGGAAACAAAAACAATATTGCTACTGTTGTTGAAACCAATTATTATTCAGTAATACTGTATAAATAACAAAAGCAAAAATAGATTTGTGCCCTTCTAAAAAAAAAATAGTTTCAAAATATTGTGTGCATGTTGTGTACCTGAATTGCTGGGTGATGTTAGTTGATCAGAGCTGGAGTCTACACACCTGCTGGTCAGATGGGGTTGACTAACACATGAACTGCTGGTGGTTGGTTGTTGGTCATCTGGTTCTTCCTCTTGGCCTTTCGCTCTTCCTTGCAAATATTTCAGCATTGATCCTGCATATTCTTTAGAAATACAAAGAAAGGGGATTAGCATAGGAGGAGATTCAAACATTCTCAAACATTAAGAACTTTTCAAATACAGTTCAAACCATTTAAAACTGGAGTCATGTAGCAGTGACACCACAGCACTTCTTTAATCGTAGACTTCTTCTGAAAGTACTATATGCTACTGTTTGAATGGAAAGCTGCATTTTGTTCTAGTGGAAGGAATGCAGCTGAGTCTAATCCATTTAGTCTTTACTGGATCTAATGTCAATCATATTATAATTAGCACAGTTACTGGTTTGGGACACATACAGCATTCCACAACATTCTAAATCTATTCTGAAATAAAATGTAGAGGAGTCAGCCTGAGCACAGATTACATATCAGTGTTAAAAATATTTGACCAGTGAATGTTTATTACAAACCTAATGCTAACAAGTCTGCCTCAGAACTTCATCGTTTTTTGTTTGTTTGTTTTTTAGCCTTCACTGTGTTGTCCAGAGTTCACTTAATATGTTCTCCAATACCAACCACTGTGCCTGGTAAAACACTGATGGCTTTGACACTGCAAGAAGCCTATGTTCGGTGTGAAGCAGAGGGAGCAGCTACCCCCACCACCCCCGACAATCACAGACACCCCCCCCAACATGACAGTGTTTGCTATTATGCTACCACCTGCTTAGCTAGCTGCTAGCTGCGGCTTGGTCTTTGGATGTCAATAATAGCACATTTTCGCTGCAATTAACTTCCATGAACAACCTGCAAGCGATGCACGGGTGTCGGTGAGAAGTGTCTTCTTTTTTCTGACCCCGACTCTTGCTTTTTCGTTGCCATTTTGGACAAATAAACTCCTTGCTGTCAAGCCTGAGGATACCTGATGTGCATACCTGACCGATTTGCACTGCGCATGCGCAATACGGTCGTTCATATATGACCGCTAAACTACGGCAACTCCGTTTGGACAAAACCGTTTTGCGGGTCTTACCCGATTTGCGTCTTTAAAATAAAAAAAAAAACCCTTTATTAACAATATTTAAACCTACAAATACGAATACAGATCTGTGATCCGTAGATCGGGTAGCCACAGTCCAACCATCACACACTTATTCAGTCAAAATGAAGGATTTGACCTCTTACAAGGAACTGAAATCCTACATGTGTATCTGTACACTTCTCTGTGTATCAGTGCATCTGTACATTTCTCCTCTGTAGGTTATATAGGCAGGCTATATCTGTTCATTCTCTGTATATAGGTAAACATCTCCATAAATGTACACATTTGTACATTGTACACACTGGACAGCCCATTCCATATTCTGTGTTTTGTACCCTACAGCCTATATTATATTATATCCTCTTAATATCCTCTAATTTCTATTATTCTATCCTTTAGTATTCCTAGCTCTATGAAAGACTTCTAAGTGTTGATATTTGTATGTCATGATATTACAAAAGAATTTCCCAAGTTTGGGATCAAGAAAGTACGTCTAAATAAATTGAAACGTTGGTAATAAAGTTTTTGTTTTTTAAAAAAAGATGCAAATCGGGTAAGGTTCGCAAACGGTTTTGTCCAAAAGGAGTTGCCGTAGTTTTGTGGCCATGATGGCCGACTGTATTGCGCATATGCGGTGCAAGTCTGGTAGGTATGCAGATCAGGTAGCCACAAAGCCAACTGCCTCAAAGCCAGTAGTCAAATGTGAGTTGTGGGTATGAGTTGTGCATGCGCAATCATCTTCTTCTTCTTCTTCTTCTTCTTCTTCTTCTTCTTCTTCTTCTTCTTCGGTTTTCATTGGCGGCCGGAAGTTTGACTTAACATGTGCATTAACACAACCTACCGGACTGGAGTGTGGTACAGTAGATTAGCAGGGAAAAAAACAAATACTACTACTAATAAAATGATAACAAAATAACTCAAATAAATATCTACTTATCTATCTATATACATCCATCCATTTTCTGAACCCGCTTTATCCTCACTAGGGTCACGGGGGTCACTGGAGCCTATCCCACCTACCTGTGGGTGAAGGCGGGGTTCAGCCTGGACATGTCTCCGGTTCATCACAGAGCTGAACATATAGAGACAAACAATCACTGTCACATTCACACCTATGGGCAGTTTCAGTGAAACAATTAACCTGTCAGTGTGTGAGAACCCACACAGACATGGGAAGAACATGCAAGCTCCACACAGAAAGGTCCTACCACTATACACATATACACTCATTCCCTCATACATACCTAACAGCAAAATAAATAAATGACTTTAACTAATTAAATTCTCCCTGTGTCCTTCAGGATCCTAATTCATTCGTTAGCCACTGCCCTTCCTGCATCTCCCTGTATGTTACCTATTGTGAAACTCAATTGAGGTTCTTGAAGAAATGATTTCAGTGGGTGTGTCTCCTCCTCATAGGCCCTACAGTCTAACAGCACATGTCGAACAGTTTCAGAGACGCCACAGTGGATACATATCCCAGCTGGATGCTTCCCTATTTTTTGAAGCATGCTATTGAGTCCAGTATGACCTATTCTGAGATGAGTAATCACCGTGCATGCACAATCGAACAGACCAGACCACTGAGGGGGTACCACAGTGTGTGTGTGTGTGTGGGGGGGCAACATTACAATACTTAATTTTTTGAGCAAATAGTTCTGATTGTAAAGTGAAACTCTATGACATACACAATACTTAAAATTAAAATCTTGTTCATAATTACCATGGCTTTGATTTTTTTTTCTTCAGTGTATTTCAGATACACTTTCGGATTTCAGTGCATTTCTTATCTTATCTTATCTTATCTTATCTTATCTTATCTTATTCCTCAGTGTTCTTGATTTTGTGTTTTTCCACTGTTCACTGTTGTATCATAAATATACTTAGTGCCATTAAAAACGCACAGGTCAGAATAATCTGTATATTTGTAGATATATTAAATTAATTGGTTTGGGGTTCCCTTCATATTACAGAGGGAAGCGTTGGCCATTACAGAATGAAATGTGGACAAATTGTGACCAACTGAACAGGTTTATTATTCACTGAATACAGGTCCTCAGAAACTGAAAGTGTCTTCATTCAATACGGGTTGTGTCCACCGAGGTTATAATAGGTTTGGATTTTTCATTATAGTTTAGTTTTAATTTGTTTTGACTTTTTTTCTCTCTCTCTAATTCAGTTAGTTTTAATTAGTTTTTAGAGCAGGTTTGCTAGTTTTTATTAGTTGTCATTTTTTTCTGAACGCTTAGTTTTAGTTTTGTTTAGTTTTAGTATTAGTGTATTAGTTTTAGTTTTTTCATATCTTTTATCCTCCTCGACATCATATTCAAAGAAATTAGTGAGGTGTGGATCAGCGGGTTACCCTGGACACTTTATTTGGGGGTGGGGTTGGGTTGGGGCAGCTCATTGACTGAGCACAGACACAAACATGTGTACAGTATGGTGTATAAATTCTCTACTGCCGGTTGGGAGAGGGGGGATGGGTCCAAACACGTCACTTACAATAGCATGAAAACGAAACTGAAACTTTACATACTTTCACCATTCACCTCCAGACTTCTATACCTCTGTTATTCCGCTGATCGTAGACTAAATGTTCACCCGTTCTATCCTGGATCCACTGGACCCCCTCCACTGCTCTATGGGCCCCCACAAATACTGGGCCCCATGAATTTGTCATGTATAGCCCCTTATCGGTGCCCCAGCAGACCGCCATCACATCCACCTGCTGCCTGGACAGCCTTTACATTAGGAGGGTTAGAGGGTTCTGGTCTGGGGCTGGATCAGTGGACCGCATCACCTACAAGAACCCAGACCTCTACCATCCTCTAGCACCGGACTAAGACCACTGCACCAGGTCTTTCTGTTTGGTCTAACCCTAACCCAGACCTCTACCATCCTTTAGCATCAGACTAAGACCACTGCACCAGGTCTGTCTGTTTGGTCTAACCCTGACCCAGACCTCTACCATCCTTTAGCATCAGACTAAGACCACTGCACCAGGTCTGTCTGTTTGGTCTAACCCTGACCCAGACCTCTACCATCCTTTAGCATCAGACTAAGACCACTGCACCAGGTCTGTCTGTTTGTTCCCCTTTCTTCCTTCATGTTAATAAATCTGTCTTGGTGCATTTCAGTCCTATCATTCACACATGACAGGTTAGTACTAGTGATGCACGGATCAGCAGGTTAACTTGGGGGGGTTACCTGTGGGTCGGGTCAAAAAATGTCACTATTTGCGGGGTGGGTCAAAAAATTCCACAAAAGCGGGACCGGGTTGGGGAAAAAAAAAAAAAACACGCATCACTAAAGTAAATCCCGTCCAGGACTGTGCTGCTTTGTCCCAGCCTTAGTCTGCATGTTCCAGGTAGAGTCTGGACCAGGAGACAACTGTAAACCACTAGTGACCAGACATGACGGACTGTGAAGTGCCGTTAGGTGCCTCCAGCTAAAACTGATGGAGTGAAATAAATCAATTTCACATCAATCCGACACTGACAAAGACGAAAATGAAGGGAATTTTATCCATAATTTTTTTATATGTTTTAGTTAGTTTTGTAAACACACAATACAGTTTCAGTTAGGCATGTTTTTTTTCTTTTAATTATAGTTTTTATTTATTTCAGTTAACGAAAATGTTTTTTCAATTTTAGTTTTGTCATTTCGTTTATTTTCGTTAACGATTATAACCTTGGTGTCCACCTCTGGTTCCAAACGAGCTGTGCAGCGACGACGCATGGAACTAAGTCTGATGATCCTGTCCTGAGGATCCCGTCACTCAGACCACTGATTGGACTGCCATGACATTTAAAAGAAAATGTTTTTAATGGAGCTACGTATACAAACAGACATTATAAGAGGAGGTCACATTGTCACATTGTTTCCTTCATATTTCCAGCCAGTTTGAGTCTTAGAACTCAGGGAAGTCCCTAAGGAGTTCTACTCAGTATGTTCTCAAACTCACCTGAACGCAGCTCGACTAAAGCCTTTCATCGGACTGTTGTCCCAGTCTACATGCATGGGAGTGCAATCGATTTACTGTTGTCATCATGTCGCCTCCGCCACGGCAGGTGGCGATATGTACTCTTTTAGCTCGTTATCCTATGCTGTCACAGACCACAACAATAATCAAAAGTGACCTATCCAGTCACTAACCCAGAGGTAAACTGAGGCAACAATGGACAATGCTGCAGATTTGTACACAGCGTATTTCTGTCCGCTCTACTTTCTGTTAAGATGAGATGACTGCTGTTTGACTTGAAACATTTTTAGCACACATGTTCACATAGATAAACTAATTAGGTACAGTGTAGCCAGAGGTCAAAGGTCAATGTTATTATAGCCTCAATAAACACTACTTTACTGTTAGTAATTGAGAGAACTGCAAAATTACGATGCAAGAATAGTTGATACATTAGATTGCATTTATGGTTTTTGGCCTTTATTAATTGCTTATATGTTTCTTTATGGTTTGTTTCTTAATTGCTGTTGTTTGTTGAGCTAACAAAAGAATTCTACTCTAGAGGGCAATAACAATGTATTCTGTCATTTTCTAACTGTGTGGCCAGCATCAGATACTTCTACATTACTGTTGATTTATTCATCCATTCATTATCTGAACCCGCTTTATCCTCACTAGGGTCATGGGGGTCACTGGAGCCTATCCCAGCTACTTATGGGAAAGGCTGGGGATCACCCCGGACATTTTGCTAGTGCATTGCAGGGCTGACGTATAACTCCACACAGAAAGGTCCCGCGACTGGTGTCGGAATAGAACCCAGGACCTTCTTGCTGTGAGGCACAAGTGCTATCCACTGCACCCCCGTGTCGCCCCATTACTGATGACAGTGTTGATATGGCAAAGCCCAGCTTCTTCTTAGTTTTAATTCATCAAAGACAGGTGTGACTTCAACATACAGCTGTGGAAAAAATTATTAGACCATCAAAAGTCATCAAAAGCAATGTTTATCCAATCCAGTCCTAACTCCTGTGTGGATCATGTGACTAAAACAGACAGAACAGAAAACATGGAATGA
>JAPQRP010000006.1:5331815-5343058 GCA_037367295.1 Apogon hyalosoma
TTTGTTTTTTACCTCCGCCAAGAAGGTTATATTTTCATTGGGGTTCGTTTGTTTGTTTGTTTGTTTGTTAACTAGCTAACTCAAAAAGTTATGAAAGGATTTTGATGAAATTTTCAGGAAATGTTGATACTGGCACAAGGAACAAATGCTTACATTTTGGATTTTGGTGGTGATGGGGGGGGGGTCTGCAGTCTATGAGTGCTACTTTGTTTTATTATTATTATTATTATTATTATTATTATTATCATTTGGAGATAGCAATATTCCTCATTTGTTTTCATTTTGATATTTGTAATAGCATGGTAAAGCTCCTGATGTAAAACACAAACTGTTTTATATCTACAGGAAAACCTTGTAGTTGAAAAAAAAAAAGAATGAATGTTGAAGAAAACGCGGTCCTTTGATGAAAGTCTGAGTTTGAGTTAAAGGAGTAAACTCTAAGACACAAGGTGCATCTAAGAACCATAACATGACAATGAGTGAGGAGGTTCACAGGTTTATTTTGAACAGCAGGAGGACGCTGTGGCTTGTTTGGAGTTTATATCTCATCATAGATTTGGGGTTGAATTGTGTAGACATGAATGCTTGAAAAGAAATGCATGTTTTATTTAAACATTGGTGGATGATCCTTTATATATACAAAGAGTGATTCATGCTGAGTGTGTGTGTAGTCGGACAGATAGCTTTCTGGATAATGGAGCATACACTCTGCATTTTGATGTGATTAACACTTTTTTCTTTCATTTAATGTTTTTAGACTGGATTACATCTCCATTCACATCAGAATCATGTCACTGTCCCAACAGCTCATATATGTTTTTTGGACATACAGAAGAAAGGCCATTAAATGACCAAGGCTGCACAATATTGGAAAAAACTGACATTGCAATTTTTTTTAACACTGTGATATGAAAAAATACTGAGGAGTATATAACAGCTGTGTGGTGCCGACGTAAATGGTTGAACAAATTAGTTGTTTCCTCTGGTTGTGTCGACAGGTGGAAGGCACTGCCGACACAGAATGTGTTTCAGTTTCATCCTTCTCGTAGCCGAAATAATTCCAGATAACTGACGTTGCTTTTCTTTTTGGCACCAAGTTTTTGTTTTTGGTGATTTTCTCTTCTTCATTGCTCATTTTTCAATGTTGTTACCAGAGACTCACTCCAGACTGATTAAGAATGACTGTGATTGGTGGATGGCTGTGCACAGTGTGTGTCTGGTACCCTTGAACTTAGATGAGAACACAGTGAGTTCATTTGCCTCCTACATTGCAGGACCTGCGATGTGACTACTGCGCACACGTACGCCACAATGACGATGCTCAATCGATATACTGTGTAGCTCTACCTATAAACCACAATTCAGAGAATTAAAACAAATGACAAATATCTCAACAAGGTACATCCAATTGCAGAGTTTCTAATTCATCATTAAGTGCCCAGCAAATTGCAGTCAAAGTTTAAAAGTTGAAAGTATCAATAAAACTTCACTGTCAGGTTGAGAAAACTCATAAACCAGCAGTGAAGCTCTGTTGAATGTGTCTGAATGTGTTTTCACCTCCATGCTGATCCAACAGGCATGATGTTTAATGTGATGACTCTTCAAAAGGACGAGCCAGACTACGGTGTAGAAAAAGTAAGCCGTTGACACTGTTCTGTTGAGATCACCATTTGTGTGTCCAACCCAGGCACAGAAATGCCATGTTCATAGTGTGTATATAAAAGTTATCACCAATTCATCACTCCTGTCTTTGACAAGTTATCACAGAGAACAAACAAACAGCAGTCTGAAATCCTAAGAATGATACTGAAGTATTAAGCAGGGCAAGGTGCAGCATAATTGTACAGTGCTCACTGACAGAAATGTATTTGAGGCATACTAATGTCCTCAAAGCCCTCCATTGGAGAGTGTTCTCATTGACTGCTACGCTGTTCTATCAGGTACAGAGCAAAGTTGGAACAATTACAGTAATCTGTGTGTGGAGTGATGGTCCTCCATGTGGAGTGGGGCTGAGGTGAGTGGTGCTCAGTAAACACTGCCACGACAGAGGGAGGAAAGACAGCACGGAGACGAGTGTGACGGGATGCCTATGTTTAACTGGGACTAATTATGGAGACTAGCAGCACTTGAAATATTTGCTCTTATCAAAAATAGAGTTTACCATGAGGATCTGGAGAAAAGTTTCCATTGGGTAACAGAATGTCAGTTTACAGCAATGTCAGTCTAGACCGAAATGTGTGTAGGACATACAAGTTTCTTTTTTTTTTTTTTTAATGTGGATGAAGTTTATTCCACAATGGATGAATGTCATAGGACTTCCCCCTTAAGAGCAACAGCTGGCATTACAATTCAGCTGAATTAAATGTATTTCTATACAACACTTTCTCTCTTTAGTCATATGGTTTTAGTGAAGATAATGTCATGTTTCATTGTAGGTTTGTTTATTTTTTTAGAAGCACTGCTGCAGCTCTCGTACCCCCACTTCAACCAACATAAGCAAGACTTTCCAGGATTTTTCCTTCCACTGTCTCCAAGTGTTTGCTCCTGGAGGATTCTGCTGCTGTCTCTGAATTGGCTTGAGAGTGTGGTTGGGACCAGCTCTAAATGCAAAGTGTCATGACATAACCTTTGTTATGATTTGGAGCAATTTAAATAAAATGTGTTTGGTTGGTTGGTTGGTTGGTTGGTATCTCAGAAGTTCACCATTAACCCCTTCACTGACTGTAAACCCTCTTTGTGACCAGGAGACTGGAATGTTGTAGGTGTGAGGTGATTATATTAGGAGAACAAAAAGATGTTTACACAACAGACTAGCAGAACACAAATATGCCATTTACAGGAAATGTTACCCATGTATGACAAAACACGATCTGGGCGTTCATAACAGCAACCTGTCAGCTTTACAAGCATTTTTCATTGACCACATCACTTCTTTTTTAGTTATTAATTTGAATGCCCAAACTACAGGATGAAGACTTAGAGTTCACTGCCTTTTTGGAACATGTAGGTTCTATCCTGGTTTCTGAATTATGTTGATACCTGTCCAAACAATATCTAGACTAATTATGTCATTTTTGTAATTCAACACTTAATCAATTGTTTTGGCCTAAATAATTTGTCTGTTGGATGATTTATTATATATGTTCACTGTTTCTCTCTCTCTCTCTCTCTCTCTCTTTCTCTCTATCCTCCAAGTGGAAGACTCCCATTGGTGGAAGGCAAATAGTAATGGGTCAGAGGTAATAGGTCTAAAACTGGATACAATTTACTACTAAAAGAGCACTTCACCTGTGTCCCTGAACCACTACCACATCCAACATGCAACCATCTTTTTGAACATTTTAATGTTATCTGTAGAATTCTGCCTCATTTCTCCTGGGCTGTTCTTTTTTCAAACATCAGAGGGAAAACAACGACCCCAAATGAGATCTTTTAATTCTGTTCTGCCCCGTAGAGGGTGAAATACACACAATCTTCTTAACTTCCCTTGGGGAGTGTATTTTTTTACTTTCTCACTCTTTTGAGGAGAAAAAATTGGTAATATTCAGTCTGTCAATGTTCTCAAAGGATTAGACCTTTCCTGAATTCTGCTTTTGAACTACACTGTGATTACATGAATTCCATGACGCCATCAGATGTGTCAAAGTTCTGATCTCATTACTAGTCCTAAATGACTGTTCCAGCTCTGTTTGGACTGGTCTGCAGGTCTGTGTTACAGGAATCTGGATGGAATGGATGTTATCAGATTATAGCTGCACAATATGACCTTTGAGCATCGCCATCGCAATGTACGTGTGCGCAACAGTCACATCGCAGATTCTGCAATGTAGGAGGCAAACGAACTCGACGTGTTCTCATCTAAGTTCAACCTGGGTACCTGACACACACTGCACACAGCCATCCACCATTCACAATCGTTCTTAATCAGTTTGCTGAAGCAGACCACGCCCCTGCACATGGAGTGAGTCGCTGGTAACAACATTGAAAAATCAAATTGAAAAAAATCACCGAAAACGAAGACTTGGTGCCTAAAGTAAAAGCAACGTCAGTTATCTGGAATTATTTCAGCTACAGAAGGATGGAACTGAAACAGGTGTTCTGTGTCCACAGTGTCTTCCACCTGTCGACACGACAAGAGGAAACAACTCATTTGTTTGACCATTTAGGTTGGCACCAGACAGCTGTTATATCCTCCTGAGTATTTTTTTTATATCGCAATATATATCGCAGGGTAAAAAAAATCACAATGTCCATTTTTTTCCAATATCACGCAGCCCTTATGTACAGGGTGTCCCAAAAAATGTGACATTTCATCACCTAATAATTTGTTTAAAATGTGTTTGTTGTTTTTGCTCAAAAAAGTGTACTCCTTTGTATTGTTGTGCTTTCAGGAATAGACGTGCCGTTCACTGCAACAGAAAAGGCGTTCAGTGTACTGAAGTACATGCAAACACAGTCAAATGTGAATGTGCAACGGGAATTTATTAGAAAATGTCATAAACAAGCATCAACAGGAAAGCAGATTTGGACGTGGAATAAGAAGTTTCCAGAGGAAGGCTGTTTGTGTCGGAAAAAAGGACTCCACTACCGACTGGATGTGTGCTGCGTCACGAGCGGCGCACACATTGAACATTTGGAATAACTTTGGAACATTATAAAATTACCATCCCCCAGAATTTTTCATTTGACAGTTGTAGAATAAACATTTTATGTCCAAAATAAATCCTGTATCATTTCTCCTGAACATGTAGTCACTCCGATATGGACATCTCAAACGACGTCAATTTTTTTTGGGACACCCTGTACATTTAGAAGTAAAATGACTGACCATAAACAAAACCTTCTTCATGCCTTCTGCATTGGAAAACTCTGTTGCATGGATGCATTCTGTGGAGCTCTTCCTTAGTTTGTCCTCTTTCTGTTAGCCAGTAGTCACAGCATGTACACTGCCTTCCTGCTCTGCTATCTTTGTTCCTCTTCTAACAGAGTGAACTATATCATACTCAGCACATCAAGGCTCAGCACATATAGGATAAACAATGCACTGCCAAACCCATCACTTGGCAGCGTCCCCAAATCAATTCCTCACACTCTTCCTGGATTAGCCATGGATGACTTAATTGATTCAGCACAGTCAAGTGATCTTCAAACAAACAGGCTTTTCCAACTTGAAAAGGGAGTGACAGACACCAAACCTGAACTCTCTGTACATGACAAATCATTCCTTCAGGCGACAGATGTTATTCTTAACAATGGTGGCTGGCTGCTGCTGAAAAGATACCACCCCGCTACCCCTACCCCCCCGCCTGTCCTACATTCCTATAGGCTATTTCACAAAATGGGCAAAGAGCAGAGCAGAGCTGGCAACGGGTCATTGGTGCCATTCAGTAATCAAGAAGTCTTGAAGATTAATTTCCACGATAACCGATACGCCTCATGGTTGGCACGTGCCTCCAAGCTGCCAGTGAGAGTGAGACAGAGAGTCTTTTTAGGGGGTTTTCCTGACTTTGCGTTTACACCACAGTTTAATCTTGCCTTGGAGCAGCGGGATGACAGACAGAGCGATTAACACTAGTTCTATCAGAGTCCAGTTAAGCAGCAGCCCTTCTCTGTGGACTTCTTATTGTGCGGAAGCCCTACGGTAACAGTATTTTCATTGTAAAACTTATTCCCAGGAATATTTCTAAGCACAGAGTCATCCTCGTGTTCTACATTTAGGTATATGGAAAATAAAACCACAATATCATCACATTTCTGGATGTCACTGTGCTGCCAAATTTAAGTTCCATATCCAATTTCCCACCCCTGAAAAATGTAAGAACTTTCTTCAAAACCGAGTCACAGGGAGTGAGTGATATGTATCCACAGCTCTGTAGAACATCATCAGACAGGAAATGGAGAAGTGTTTACTGCTCTGCCAGGAGGATGTGCCAGGGCAGGTTTCTCCCACAGCAGGTGGAATGAGTGGGGAGATTGCATAGGAGGGTGGGGGAAAGATAGAAATGATGCATAGCTTTGAATCAGAAGCAATGTTTCCAAAATACCCTCAGATACAAACATACTCAGCTTGATCCAAGTGTGTAGACACAGAGGTAAAGGAAGTGGTGTATGACAGCCACGCTGCAAAATGAGCTACAAAAGAAAGCAGCGCTAGATAAGTACATACATACTGACGTTAACTCATGCTGAATTATCTTCCTGGTCTGCAGACACAGCTTGGAAAAGACAAATGTACTGTAGTAAGACATGCCCTAGAGCAGCGTTCCCCAACCAGTTTCATGTAAAACAATATTTTCACACACAGCTATAGAAACAGCTAAAAACAAAGTGTAAAAATACAACTCACCATAAATTAGTGGGAGCCCTGAGCTTGTTTCCCTCCTATGAGCCAGTCCCATCTGGGGGTAATGGGAGACAATGACACCCGAAGTGTGTTACTTCTGTCCAGTCTACTCTGTAATTTGGTTTTGGTCGCCGTAACTGCAGAAAATCACAAAGATAGAATGATGAAAATGGAAGCAAGGCATTGAGTACTTTTTTGGCAATCTCTGGATATTCTGCCTTGATCTTAATCCAGAACACCGGCAGAGTTGTTGTGTCTGTCGCCACATATTATGCAGAGTGGGCTTGGTGCGTGAGAATCACCTGTAGCGGTGAATCCATATTTAAAATAGGAATCCTGATATTGTCTTTTAAATGCAGCTTTCTTTTTCTTGGAAGTCAAAGGTTCTTCCTCTGTCTCCTCATCGGGCCTTTTTCCCTTTCCAAAGAAACGCTCCAAAGACATTTGTGTTTTACTCACTTTTGCTAGCTTGTGGTTTCATTTTTGATGTACCATATCACGTGACCGAAACGAGTGGTTTTTCAAAAAAAAAAAAAGATCTTTCAGGCTCCGATGATTGACAAAATATTTTTTCATTCAGCCTTTCTGAGGGCCCAGTACCGGTCCGTGGCCCAGTGGTAGGGGACCTCTGCACTAGAGTCACATACTGGAGTACGAGATATTTCTGTGTTCAACATGTGTAAAGACTCATGAATTAAAGGTTCAGTGTATAATGTTCTGTCGTTCCAGACTGATCTGGTCTGCCCTCATCTCCCTCTGACCCAAGGCGGCTGCAAAAGTCTCTCATTAGAGCCAGTGTTTGTGTTTGTCCATTCAGAACTTCTGCAATAAGGTGATATTACATGTCGAGAGCAGGCACTTTCCCATGGGCCCCACGAGCATAGGGGCCCCATGCTAATCTGCGTATGTTAACCCTACAATGCATCTTGTAACATAAATGATAATCTGTCCATCCATCCGTCTTTCTTAATGAGAAATCCGTCTAGAATCGCAGGGCTTGAATCCAAATATGAAGGTGGGACTAACAGGTGCCGAGTAAATCAATCACAGATAAGACGGACGTGACGCTTTTGTCATAGAAACTTAAGGATACAGGGTGTAATCTGTAATTTAATCCTTATTTTTCAATCAAGTAAACAACTGACAACAGTTGTAAAGAGATCTGGAACTGACTTTCACTCACGACAAAAAGAAGTCGGTGCTTATGACACACTGCAAAAAACACCCGCCCCCCGAGACTTGTGATTGGCTGGGTATAAAATACATAGTGCATATTTCACAGCGACTGGCCCAGTTCCAGACTGTTTTCTCAGTACTGAATACACTGAGAAAACCGGATGGACAGGCCACTTCTGACACATACCCATCAAAGGTGTATAGTTACTTCACTAATTACTACTTTAAAACTAGAATTTCTCAGTCATTTTATGTAGACTTTATCATTTTGTACTGACACTTTTAAATCATTTTACAGATTTTTTAAAATTTTATATTAACATTTTTCAATTAATTTTTTTTCTTTTTTTTAATTTGTGCTACAATTTGTACAGAAAAATTATTTCAGACAATTTGAAATCTGTATAGCCAAATGTTTAAATGTACTCAGAGTGTTCATGTGCATGATGGTGACCAACTGCACAGGAGAACATTCTTTTTAAGACTGAAACTTATAAAGACATCAGCTTCGTAGCACACTGGGGCAGCATCGTTTGAACTGGCTTTCACTCGAGTGCAAGGAAAATGACATCCTGAAGACCATTAACAACAAACCAATAATATTTCCTGTGAGTAGTTGTCGTAGGGGCCCCAGTACAGTAATTTTAAAGTTTTACAGCAAACACACAGTAATGCTTATGAAACTGTTCGAACAGCACTAATTTTATACAAGTGGACAGTATCCTAATCATGTTTGTTTCTGACGCTAACAGTACAATAGAGGTATTTTAAGACCTAAATAGAATTTCAACTCATTGTGCTCATTTTGTGGATCAAACAACTCATGACAAGTATCACTAGATGCAGATATTTATGCCTCTAACAAAACCCACTCCATGTGTTCTTATATTTGTTACCCACAAATATTTACAGATACAAATAAAAAAGTAAGTAATGATGAAAATCCATTAAGTTACGGAAATCTATTAAACTTTCAGAGAAGCAGAGAAGTGCCTGAAAGCTTTGCCCCCAAACAAGTTGTAATAGAAAAAATATTGTTTTTCATCAGCATTATTAATATAGCTGCATTTTAATACAGTTGTATTTTAACACAGTAAAATCGCAGTCTGTCTGTTTAGTAAGAATAAGGAATAAAATTTGCACTTTTGCAAACTTTATTCTGTTTTGTAATCTTAAAGGGGTAGTTTGAATTAAATGGGGTTTATGACTTCTTTTTACTATTACCTTTAGTGGATTGTTGGATGGCCCCAGTTTGGAGAAGCCTTCTGGCAGGGATACAGGTCCCTCAGGGGCCGGAGAAACAGACTGAGGAACACCTTTTATTCATGGGCTGTCTGGCTCCTAAACGCCAACCCCCCCCACCCCACCCCCCAACATGTGTAATAAGAAGCTATTCATTTATTTATTTATTTTGACCGTTTGTATTAATTCTATGTGTAGTTTTACATTTTTCTTATTGTTCCCCCACATCCTGTTTTTATGCCTGTTATGATGGTGGTATGTTTGCACTTTTTAATCTTTGCACTGTGGGTGGTGAGTGCCACACCAATTTTGTTGTTTTGCAATTTTGTTGCTGTGCAATGACAATAAAGGCTATTCATTCACTAAGGAGAATACTGTTGAAGTCAGACTATTCTGATATTAAAAAGTCTAGTTTAAGGGGAAAGTACATGTAGAATAGACTCTTTATCTTCCATTTTGTGGAACTGTGGAGCTCATGTGTACCTATGTAAAAGCACCTCTGTACTGCACATATACATTTATTACTGTATAGTGGACAGAATTGCAAAAGACTGATGCATATGCATATACCGTGTCTATACATTGTTTGTTTGTTAAATCACTCATTAAATCCTTTTCATTTTACAAAGTACATTTTAAGAATGCGCTTCCTCAGTTTTTAACAGAAAATTCTGAATTACCCTCATATGACCGGTAGACTATAACTGTGTAACTGTATGATTATACTGCAATTCAATTAGCAATTAGCACATGCATGTGTTGACTCCTGAAGATCATTATCTTTACATCTACAGTTTGCAACCGAAGACCTTATGTTAAAATTTGGTGTTTGGTATGTGTGTTACAACATTATCAGGGTTTCTACAGGTATCAGCAAATCTAATTTAATGCTTTTTAATGTCCTTTTTAATGCCACTTTGAACACATTTAATGCTCATGTCCAACTGCAGATACAGTTTTATATATAGTTTTATATCAGTTTACCATCTAAATAGTTCCTCCTCCAGTCACTTCTGCTCAAACTTGCATTTTCCCATTTTTCCCACTTTGTTAATATTCCCTCCGCTCTTTCACCACAGTATGAGCACGCTCACAGCACGTTACATTCCAAGCATCCGGTGTTGTGACTTTGTGTGTCGACCATAAACAGTAGACAATTAAAGGGTTCCACCTGTCAGTCATCATCACACTGTACTTCCAATCAAAATTATTAAATGTTTATATAATCAAAATAAATCATGAATAACAATGTTTTTTTCAATCAAGTGTATTCAATTTTTGAATTCCTCTGGACATTGAATTTAATGCTTTTTAATACCATTTAAGACCTTCATTTTCACAAAATCTAGGCCTATTTAATAACTTTTAATGCTTTTAAATGACCCGCAGAAACCCTGATTATATACCCTCAACCCAGGACAGTCTTATGTACAGTACAACAATAAAGTACCTTCAACATTAATCTTGAACATTTTTAGTTAAAGCTATGTCCAAAACGGCTCTGACATCAGGAGGATATTTTTGTGTGTGTGTTATATGTCCCTTTAACAATCAGTCTTTTTTGTAAACAAACATCCCCACAAAATGATGATATAACCAATTTCATACACTGAGCATTTCCAAAAGCTGCGGATGTGCAAAAACACCAGCCCAAGACTGATTATGTTCCTGTAGGCAAGTCATGCTTTGGGCTGTGGCTACATTACTTTGGAGAAAAGACACACTTTCCTCTACTGAATGTGAATATAAATCGAGGAGAACTGCAAAATTACTGTCATACTCACTTTTTAGGGAACAAATTGGGTGGACTGCCCAAACAGATTCAGAGCACACTGATGTATGCAGTGCCATTATACTGGCTTTTGACTGACTTGCATAAATACAGGAGATGCTTCGGTGTTGTTTTGTGTAGTACATATTTTCCCACCAATACGGATGATAATGTTGTATAACAGGACTCCTATACTGTTATTTGCTCAGTTTGTCTGGAATATATAACAATGGTTAATGAAAATGACACTTTGGCCCAGGTTCTTTCTGACACAAAATCCCGCTGATAAAGTAACTGAATTAAGAGATGGGTGTGCAGAGTGCCTGAACAGGGCTGACAGAGAGAAGAAAGATTTTGCAGAAAATTGTGAGAAAAAAGAAAAATCAGGTTGAGAGATGGAGGTAGAAAGGTGAGAGCATAAACATGGGTAGAGAAATAGAGTGAGCTAAGGTGTAGAAAGCAAAAGGATGGGGGGGATGATGAAGAGGAGGGGAGGTGGTGGTGGTGGTGGTGGTGGTGGGGTTTAGTGTGAAAGGGGTTAATAGCAAAGTGGAGGCTCAGAGCTGATCGAAATGCAGAGCGCGTCCCCCCAGCCCTGTGCTCAGTGATGAGTTGGAGCTGAGATCTGGAGCCCGCTATAAAGGAGCTCATTGAAAATAATTCAGAGTGACGGCTGTGCAAGAAGGGAAACAGGGGTGTGTGGGGAGGGAG
>JAPQRP010000006.1:5488319-5498885 GCA_037367295.1 Apogon hyalosoma
TTCAGTTTAAAAAAAATCACTCCTTTAAAGTGCGTGTGTCGTTACCCATGTGCCGTGTGCTGCCACAGACCTGTATGTAAACAACCTAATGCAGTAATGCCAGCTGGTCTACAGGATTCAGTGTACCATTTGTCGTATCCTTTGGATATGACACCTTCACACAGACTCATACCAAACGAATTGCTATGTGCAAAATCTGTGTAATGAAAATAAAGGATGCAGGACTGATGACCTTAAAATTTTAAGGCACCTTAAAAACGCACCGACAGGTCAGTCACTTATAGTTAGCAAACATGTTTAAGTCATAGTCATAGTTTAGTCACGTCATAGACAGCACCAGTCAGCTGTCTAACGTTAATATGTTGCTGGCTTTATAGCTATGGAGGGAGGGATAACCCCTTTATTTTTGTGGTGTTTTGAAAAGAGCAGTGGTCATAATGTGGCTAATCATCCGTGTCCCAAGGTCACTTTGACATGTGGACAGTTGGAACCAGGATTTAAACCACCAACCCTTTGGATGACTCGCTCTACCAACTGAGCCACAGCATAGTTAGATTCCATGTGTAAATCAAGCCCAACAACAAAGCAACAGCTAAAGGACAGTTTTTGCTGACAGACAAAATAAAAATATAATTTTGGGAGAAAAAAAAAGTTCTCTTTACACACACAACACGTACCGAAACCAAACTGAAACCGTGGCCCAAAACCTGCGGTACGGACCGAACCGTGGCCTACCTGCACTGGCGCACCCCTAATTAAGACACTGTAAGAGTAGAACTGTTTATCATGTGAGCTTTAAACATTCAATCAGAGCGCCCACTGACACCATTATGTATATACATTCTGTCGTCTGTCATATTCTCTGAAAAGTCACTGCTGCTGCTTCTCTTTCAACCCCCCCCCCCACACACACACACACACACACACACACACTAACCCCCCCCCATGTCGTATCTGTGATGTTTGCTTGTTGCTGTCTCTTTGTATCTGTTCCTTGATTGCACACGAGTAAGAAAACGAATGGATAATCTAATTGAACAACTTAAAAGCACGTGGCCCATTTCATGTAGTCCTTTGGAATGGCCCTCATCTCGCCGTGGCTGCCCAGCCGAGCGTGTCTCTGCTGAAGGTCAGCTGTCTGCCACTGACAACATGCAGAAAATGTAAAATCAGACTCCCTCCTCCCTCCGTCTTTCTCCTCCCTTCCTTCCCTGGTGTCTCGCCCGTCTTTCTTCTCCTCATGAGCACTGATCCCAGGCCTAATTCGAGCACAGACACATCTACAGACAGCTGTGTGTGTGTGTGTGTGTGTGTGTGTGTGTGTGTGTGTGTGTGTGTGCGTGTGTGTGTGTGTTCTGAAATGCAGGTTGTGAGTAATTCAAATATGAGTTGCCAAATATTCTGCTCATATTTTGCATTTGCATGGATCACCTGTCTGCAGCAGGTTGAAAATATCCAAGTATAAAATGCAAGTTTTACGTGTTTCATTTCCTCAGACTATTTTTATGGAGTCGTCATTACAGTCACACAGTTTATTTTTGACTTATTCAGATGGTATTTGTATGATGTGGTAGCTGTTACATAAGCTGTTCTGAGTCATGAGTCATGTCAGAGTGTGAACGCTGACCTCCAGTCTCAGTTGGTGTTTTATAACAAACTGCTATGTCACATTTTGAGGAGTGAGATCTGAGAGTCAAGTCAATATAGTGCAAATAAATTGTTGTGCCATGTAATGTCTTATAGGAGAAAAAAAATCTTACAGTACTATTGTGAAGAAACGTGCCGACTATTTTGTAACATTCTTCATTTTTTACATTCAGTCTGTTTTGCACATTAGGTAAATGATCCAAAATTTAAAAAAAAAGTGTCGCTGTATTTGCGTGTCTCTACATAGAATGAAAGAGTAGTTGCAATTTTTTAATGAATAAGATACAATGGAGACAAAAAAGTCTAAAATATAAGAAATAATAATTTCAGATAAAACTATTTCAGACTTATAAATATGCATTAAAACATTCTGTTATATTTAATACATATTTCATAAACATGTATTTACGTTTTTGATCTACTAAAGTTCTAGGTAAAATTAGTCACATTTACGCATATATTTAACCCTTTAACCCCTGACACGTCTGTAGTGAATATTCTGAATGTATGAGTTGTTTTCATTATTAATAAAATTCAACCAAGAAGAAAAATGTCAAAACTTGCTGATAGAATAGACCTTGTGCTGTCCATGGACTGAGCGTGCTCAGTGCACCCCCCACAGCCTGTGCAATGGGACACAGAGCAGTGAGTGAGACTGACTCGCTATAAAAATAGACGGTTGGGGCTTGTTTTCCTTGTCGTCATTTTTGTTTTTACTGTTGTTTGCAGTGTTTTGTGATTTTCCTTCATTTTATTTTATTGTTTTTTACTGATTTTTGACCGTGTAACTGTTTTATGGAGTTCAACCAGGTGCTAAAATGCAGCTGAACTGATTTAGAAAAAACAGAGCCCCAAAACAAAAACTGCTGGGTCGAAATTCAAATTCTTGTTTTTCAATGTGTTCCATCTTATTGATGTTCATTCTGTGTGCTTTATTTAGTAAAAACTTGTAAAACTTCAGTTCCTCTCTTTGTCTTTTTCTGTTCTTCCATCTGTTTTGACCCTAAAATACACAGTAAAACAAAACCACTGAAGAAAAGGAACACAAGCACAGCTTTAATGGACCTGAAACAGACGACAAATAGCTCATTTCACTGAACTAACATCTCAGAGGTTAAAGGGTCAATACATGCTTATCATTTTTCAGGAATATCCATTCAACAACAGTATATATTAACATGTTACTTTATTCCACTTGTTTCAACAGTATTTCCTCATTGTTCACAATATTCACATAGTTCTATGTATATGTAGCTTGAAATAAATGAACACATTCAAGCAAAACCATGGGTTAGACATTTTTAACAAACCAAATAAACCTTTTCATCATTAAAGGTATTCATGAAATTATGTTAAAAACTAGCACTTGCTGACTTGAAGTGTTATTTACAGTCACTGATTTTACTTTAAAACAAGTGCAACAGTGTGGGGTTCTAAAGGCAGTAAATCAATGGTCCTTGTCTCTCTTTTTTTTGGGGGGGGGTCCGTCCTTCCTTCCTTCCTTCCTTCCTTTTTTTGTCTTGTTTTGTTTTGTTTGTTGGGAGTTTGATGTATGTATCCTGTATTGAAAAACTCTGTCTTTGATTGAACAAGTATTGTATCTCTTCTTTCACACCAGAAAAAAAATCAATAAAAATATTTGATTTAAAAACAAGTGCAACAAACTCAGCCCTTATAAGTAAATAGGAAGATTTTTAAAAAATCATAAAAAATTTGAACTTTGACCAACTTTTCCTAAAATGCAGTCACATCTATGCTAGATCACTTTCAATCTATAAACCCAATTTGGTATGGATTAAACCAGTAGTTTTGCTGCTAAAGTGTAAACAAAGAGAAACAAACTGAATCAATAACACTACCCCTTGCCTCCCCTTCGGGGGGTGGGGTAATGAACCCATTTCCCCACTGATTATTAAATACCGCTCTGATACTTTTTTTTTTTGCTGAAAACGTTTAGTTGATAAATAATTTCAGTAATTGAAGTTGTTCTGTTTCTTTTGTTTATAAATGTTTTGAGGCACACTGAAGAACAACTGGAAGACTTTCTTTGGAAAATACAGTGCATTTATGTAAAGAGTAAATTTGTGTCACTGCCAAAACGTTTGGCCACGGCTGTACCTTCAGTCTACGTCATTAAATCAAAGTTGCACCTCCACATTCATTGACCGAGTCCAAATGAATTCCCCTCAGTTCGGTGTCAGTTTTTGCAGTGCACAGTCCGACATGTCAGAAGGAGAGAGGTCCTGGATGGGTTTGTTGGTAACTTTACTGCAATGCTGTCTGTCTCAGCCCCCCCCCCCCCCACACACACACACACACACCCCTGCCTCGTATTTAAGTCTACTCACCCTCCCTCTGAATGAGATCTCCCATCACACAGAGTAAACAGTGTCTGGCAGAGACAGAATGGAGGATTCACTGGCCTTTATTAGCATCTGCTCGGTCTCCGAGGGGAACAGAGGGCCAGAGTGGAGGGTTCTAGGATAGCCCTCATGTCCAACATCCTTATTCTTGTCGTTCCTTGCTTTTTGACATATTATCACCTATGACAGGAGCATCCTCTCAAAGAATATTCAGAAAAAGTTGTCAGCGCTCATGTCCTTAACTTGTATTATTTTAAAATGTCCTTTTCTTCAGATCATGAGTTTACAGCGGCCTGGGCTTCCTCTTATATTCACAGAGACGACTCCCTGGCTCTCATGAGCATGTGTGAACTCGTCGTTATCAGGAGCTCCTTTAATTTCATGATACTTTTGGAACATGTTTTCTTTCTGTTTCTTTAATGGTTAGATTTGAATTGAAGTCTTTGATCTATTTATGTTCGTACTCAAACACTCCTCAGTCCTAAAGATGAAATACTTGAAAGTAGCACAGCCAACTAACTCCATTATTTGTTTTACATCAAAAGTTTCATTAATTATTCCATTAGCTGAAAGGCAGAGGCTGCTGGGAGAATGAGACAGAAACAGAGTGAGAAGTGTTGAACAAGTGGAGGGTTTGAAGGGGAAGTAGGAGTTGAGTTCTATCCTTTTTTTCTTCCTCAAGGAGGGACGAAGGTGAGCAGCACTGGGAAAAATGACAGTGTGACCCATATGTTTTTCAGACCGCTGCAGGAAGTCGAGTTTCTCCTCACACGTACACAACATTGGACACCCCATGTATGAAAATGACTTCAATTAAAAATGTGTTAAACATATTTTATTTAACATTTTGCGGCAACATTAAGACCAGAAAACCTCGTGTTCACTTTCTCATCACCATGATACTGAAAAAGAGATGACTGAGGGCGCTTTCACACCGCTAGTTCCATTATTTAGTCCACACCAGGCAGTAAAATTGTTATCATGTAACATATAGACTCCAGTGTGGTCCGCTTTCACACCTGCAAACGAACCAAGATTGGTCCAATTGAAGTTTCATCAATGTTTATCTCCCGGTAGAAATAAGCGCCAATTTGGACTCACTATGGAGCGACACGTTGGCTCATTGGTCCTGGCTCTGATCTTTGTATTTTACATTCTCTGTATTGGCCATTTTTGGCCAAATATCCAATTGGAGAATGAGTGGCGGCTGCGTCTGGAGAACACTCATCTGAGTCACCGAAGGCGTACAGAGCATCATTTCAGGCAGAGGAGACGCACTATTGTCATGAATGTGGTCCTGCTGACCTGACCTGACCCAGGATGCATTTGGAACAGTTCATCTGGACCGACTGTCTATGGTTTGGACCCGAGTTCGCCTTCTCACCAGAGGGACCGCACCAGAGTTTGACATTAGTGTGGAGCCCAGCGGACCCAGACCACCTCTGTTTGAAGGTCTGGGTCCGCTTGATTTAGTGCAGATCTGAGTGCGATTGATGCTTTCACACCAACGAAAATGAACCGAACTAAGAACTTTGGGTTCGAATGGAACATTTGGTGCTCACCAAGTGCTGCTGGTGTGAAAGCACCCTGAGAGTAACGCGTTCGCTGCCTCTGAATAACACCAAATTCTGCATTACCCAGAATGCATTAGGCAGAATACTAGCAAACCTACCACTGTCCAGATCAACACACCAACAAGTCAGGAACTGCAGGGTCAGAGCAGATCAGAGATCAGAAATGTCAACATGGAACCACACATTTGGTCCATTTGATTATTTCACATTTTTAATTTGTGCGAACAATCCAAAGAATGAAAAACAACAGTTTTTTAAAAAATTATTTTATTTGATGAATAATGAAATAACCAGTCATTTTTTTCTTTTTCCAATTGTGGATTCTCAATTGAGTATGAAAAGAAGGAATGATACCCAGCTTGTGTTTGTGTACTTGTTTTACATTTCCAAATCAACTCAGACCTTTTTGTCGATGCACATATGACTTTTTTTTAGATTTGTGAAAACAATGAAATCCTGACAGATGTGGCAGTAAACACACTCATTCATACTTTTGGAGTCTATTCTAAATGTGGAAATGTGTGACACATAAGTGCATCATTTGCTGAATAAATCACATCTGTCTGTCCTTTTTGTTTAAATAAGTGGAGAATATCAGCCTGGATAAATTGGTATATGAATTTGACTGAGGGACAGAGATCCAGAGCAGGGAATGTAAAAAATAAGAAGATGGTGACAGCCGAGGTCAAGCAGAGGAGGGAAATCTAATATGAAAATGTAAATGTGTGGGGGTGTGAGGAGGAGGAGGAGGAGGGGTAGCGGTGGTTAGCAGTTTTTCAAGCCGGCCCTAATCTTTCCTCGGTGGGGCCCAGATAGCAATCGCTAACAGGAGGCCGTTGCCGGGGCTCCTTTGAAATGCAGAGCGACTCAGTGTGTAAATTGCAGGCGCCCTGTCGGTGCCGGCAAATGACACGTGGCACGCACGACCCTCGGTGCCCGTCCAGGGGCCACAACACCACAAAAGTAAATCTTGCACATCAGACAATTTCATTTTCAGCACAGAGGGGACAAGACACACAATACCTGGAGTCTTTCAGATGTTAATGTCCCCCTCGGAGGTGGATGATCATTTAGATTTTCTTGCTCTGAGCCCTCATGTAAACTCAGGACTGATAAACAACCTGAGTAAAGCATGTGCTTCTTATTTGGTAGATTCTTCATGTGAAATGTAGTGCAGATTAGGATGTTATTACACAGATAAACATGTGACATCAACATGCAAAACAAGGATAATTTTATCACATCATAATGATTAAACGTGTTTGTTTATTTAGCCATGTTAGACATCATCTAAAGCAATTTATATTTTAGCCTCACTTAGTGGAACCTTGTTTGTCTTAAAACAATTTGAATAAGAATTTAATCTCTCTGTGCCTTTAAAAAATAAAGAAAAGTGACTGAAAACTTCAATTCTTAGGCCTATTCCATTAAATCTGTGCAATTTTGTCAGTTTTAAAGATCATCTTGTACATGTCTTTTCTGCTCAAGCCATGTGCATATTTTCAAAATGTTTGGAGATGTTGGTGATTTCAATATGCACATTGTGCTTATAGTTTAATAATCTAATAAAAAGACAGACTGTACTCTACCAGTCCAAAGTCTGGACTCACCGTCTCATTTAAATGACATGAGCTGGACCTCAGATAGTCAACAAGTGCTCAGCATCACTGGAACTCCTTCAGACTGTTGGAAACATGTCAGGTGTCTGCCTCATGAAGCTCATCCAGAGAATGACAAGAATGTGCAAAGTAGTAATAAAAGCAAAAAGTGGCTATTTTGAAGAATCTAAAATATAAAACATGCTTTGAGTTATGTCACACTTTTTTAACTCCATAATCCCATCTGTGTTCATTCATAGTTTTGATGCCTTCAGTGAGAATCTACCATGGAAATAGTCATAAAAATAAAGAAAAACCAGCTGAGTCCAAACTTTGGACTGTAGTGTGTGTTATAAACTTAAATGTCCTGAATATTTGTTAAGTTATCTGAGTAACCATGTAAATTTTTGTCTAGATCTGCACTGGCTGTTGTAGTTTAGGTACAAAAACAACTTTGTAATGAGAAGAAAAGATGATAAGTTATGATTGACAAAGACACGGAGGCTTATAGCCACAAAGGTAACAGTATTTACTTGGTCGTCTGAAAATGGAACAGGTCAACTGTCTTCTGGGTTGATTTCAAGGGGTGAGGACGAGCAAAATGAAGCCATTGTATGGTTTTCATAGGCCTTGTAGGGTTTGTGGTGCAAAACTGCTCCCCCCACCAAACTGTGGATGGCAGCAACAGCTGGTGTGTGTAACCCAAGCAAAGAAGACAGCATCCAACTTAAGCAAGCACTTCTTTTTTGACTTTTTTCTTTAAAGCATGTGCAGCAACACTACAGCAGTAAGAGGCTTGGATTCCCCTCCCACACCAGACCCCCCCCACAACTGCAACCAGCCCCTATTTAAAGGCCCCAGCACCAACCATTTCCCCAAAAGACCAAGGGGGGTTATCCAGAGTTTATATATACATTTACAGGCACACAACATTTATCTTTACCAAAGCATCCAAAATAAATTAGATTATTTTTACTACAGTTCATAAACCAACATCCTACACCAAAAACCTAAACAATAAACCAAACATAATTCCACTTTCTCCCCAAGTCCCCCCCTCCCTCCAGTCTGTTGTAGTTTCCTCCAAATGAAGTCGATGGCTCACACCAGGCCCTTGTTACTGCAACCATGGGTGCACTTCCATGACAATGGTTCAACTTCAAATCACTTCAGAGAGAGAACATTAAAGCTATGAAACCACCCACCAAATTCAAATAAACCTATATATCAATCAACTAAATAGGATCCATCTTCAGCAGATCAATATGTAATAGGAAATAAACAATAAGAATTAGAAAAGTCCAGTTAAATGAAAATATGTTGTTTGTGTGTGCATTGGGGATCACACACCTGTTCAGGGAGGGGCTGCCTGCAGCTCCCTTACAGTGAACTACTCTATAAAATACTTCTGAAAGTCCATAAATGTCTTGCTGGAGTCATTCTAGTCATTCTGCATTAGTTTTATATGGACTCTGTGTCATGTTTAGCTTTGATCAACATTTGCACAGCTCACTGCCTGCACAATCTGACATTCAGAGCCTCAGTTTATTGGAAAAAAACAAACAAAAAATAAAATAAAATAAAATACATCTCTATATATAAGTCTTTGCAAAGAGCTTGGCTTTCTTGTTATTGTAATTACAATAACAAGAAAGTACAGTGATAATGTTATGCAAATGATGTAACGATAATGTTAACAATAAGACAGATGTTCCTCAACTTGTCCCACTTTTGGGAATTGTGAGTACATACATTCAAGTTTCAATTTAATTAGATCAAAGACCGACCTCACAAAATACAGCAAGAAAACTCTGGGGTTTGTTAAAGGGTGAGCCTGTCATCACTCAGCCACTTAGTCGTGACCCCTTGGATCCTCAATGAAGTCTGGCATGAATGACTGTGTAAGATACCAGATGTACCAAAGTAAATCCATAGATGGAAAGTGGTGACATGGACTAGATAATGTCATTTAGTGGCAAAACCCTTAGCTGGAGGTTGTTTCAACCATTCCACTGAACCATTTTTCCAAGACCCTAACGTATGGGCCCTTTATAAAATTCAGTATGTTACCGATTTGTTGGGGGGGTTATATATGTGGGGAGTGCCGTCAATAACTAATTTAACTAACGTTGGCGTGAAGCAAAAGTCAAACTTAACATGCTTTCAACGTCCAACTCCAGGCTTCTATGCCTCTATTACACCGTGGACCTCACACGGAATTTTCACAACTTCTAACCTGTATCCACTGGACCCCCTCCACTGCTCTATGGGCCCCCCAGAAATGCTGGGCCCTATGAATTTGTCATGTTTACCCCCCCTTTACAGCACCCCAGTCTACGCCTAACAAAACTCAGGTACTGTTGTTCCATCTGGTACCCTGAGACACCCTGACAAAGCATCAGTATATGACAAGCTGTGACAGAGGTGTTGACCAAACATGCAATATAACTGTGACGTCTCATGAGAAGCATTATCTTCTTCAGCAATATCATAACTTTGTCTGGTTCCTCAGAATTTTATGTTGAGTTTTGTTTGATATTTCCAGCTTGTTTCCTTTTCCCTGGCTGATGTTGTCTGATCAGAGTCGAACAGTGCTTCTCTTTCCCATTTCCATGCTCTCAGCAGGCCTCAAACCGTAGCCCTCTTCCACTTTGTCTCCACAGTCCCAGCCTTCGTTGCCTTCCATGCTGCCGGCCCTACTGTGCATGTGGCTGTTCCGCTAACTTACCAAATGGGCTCCCATATCCCCCCACTCAACCCCCTTCTTAGTCACTCTATTACATGGCAACTCATGTTCAAACACATGTTCCTCTGCTTTCTACGTTTTGTTGTATTTCATACTGACTTACACCAACCAGCCCCCCCACCCCCCTCGCTCAACGCTAACAGTCATGAAGAAGCCACATATTGACTAAGTGCGTGAAAATAATATCTTGTGATTTTCTTTCACTTGGCTCATGTAATTTGTTTATCCACCATGTGGTGGATGTGATGGAAGCTATAATCTGGTGGAGTGCAGGGAAGGAATCTTCTTCTGTTAGCAGTGGAAGAGGAGCTGAAGTCCCTCATAGCGTAGGCTAATGTCATCAAAACTCAGCACAGCTTCATTCAGAAACAAGAAACACACACACAGCTGAGAGCTGATTAGAGATGAGTAAACTATGAATGGGAGCAGAGTGATAAACAGCCAAGCACAGGGTGGAAAAGACTCAAAACAGGAAAACTAAGGTCGCTCAAGATACAGGAAAACTTATTAGACCACCCTTGTTTTCTTCAATTACTTGTTCATTTTAATGCCTGGTCCAATTAAAGGTCCATTAGTTTGGACAAATATAATGATACCAACACAAATAGCTCATAGTAGTTGAATTTCAGAGCTGATAT
>JAPQRP010000006.1:5554716-5565381 GCA_037367295.1 Apogon hyalosoma
GTCAGTGCTCAGTCAGTCATGCATTTGTCTTATATTTTGTGTAGCCTGTTTTGTTTTTTTATTATTTATTTATTTATTTATTTATCTGACACAAGTAATATCACATTAATAGTCAAACAATGTATTTTCATCAATTGAAAAAGCTACTTGATTTTGCATCCCTGTTGGCATGATCCTCACAGCACCCCCCATATGAAATGGGTTCCCATGGCCATGCACTGGATATAAAATCAGACAACACAGTTCGTCCTGGGCTACATATGGCCACAACATCAACAAAGGCTTCTCACTGGTTCTCAGTAGCTTTAGCAGACGATCACATCAGCCCAGTCCTGGCTTCACTTCGTTGGCTTCCTGTGCATTTTAGAATTGATTTTAAGATTTTACTGATGACTTTTAAAGCCCGAATAGGCCTGGCCCCTGGCTGCATAGCTGCCAGTACGCAGCCTTAGATCCTTGGGTGGGGGGGGCTCCTGGCTGTTCCACGGTCGAGGCTTAAATGGAAAGGGGACCGTGCCCTCTCCATCGGGGCCCCTCGTCTTTGGAACGGCCTGCCCCAGGAGATAAGGCTGCGGAATCAGCAACATCTTTTAAACCACTTCTTAAAACACATTTTATAGACTTGCCTTTATGTGATGTTGTCTCTTTTAAATTTTTTTAATGTTTGAATATTTAATTTTACCCTGTTTAGCTTATTCATTTATATTGACATACATGATGTTATTTTATTCTATTCCTTCATTTTTACATTGATTTGACAGCATCATGGTATGTTATCTCTGCCCTCTCTACTTTGATACATTCAAATTTATTCAGTGTCATGTTGTCACGTTTGTTGTACATATGTCTTTTATTGTGTTGTTTCCTATGTTTGAGTGTCTTTGCTTGGCTCTTGGGGGTTTTTTTGGGTTGTATCCTGCTGTCGTGCCCTTCTGCTTTGACTGTCAAAGCACTTTGTAAACTCAGTTTTTAAAGGTGCTATGTAAATAAAAGTTATTATTATTATTATTATTATTATTATAAAGATGACAGAGCTCATCATAATACTGTGCAAATGGTAGTGTTGGATTTTTGGTTTGAATGCTGCTTCAACACAACCACAAAATAACTTTATCGTAAGAAAAGCTCAGAGCAGACTGTTTCAAGGCGTCATCTAAAGTAGAAGTTGCTAATGCCTATCTATAGTTATTATATATTCACCTCTATTTTACAAGGAAGCATCAGTCACTCCCATGTTTCATTCTTTGTTCTGAGTTTTAAATGCATTTTTCTGGTCAGTTCATCTGATGCCTTTGTAACCGGATGGATGGACATCACACAGATCACTTTAAAAGCTGTTTTTCTGAGCTGCTAATTGGCAATTTGTTTCCATAGCAACCCACAAATAGCTTTTTCATTTCTAACTAATTACTAGTCTCTACAGTGGTAAGATCTGTGATATGTTACCGTCTTACAGTCTCTGCTCAGCAAGCAGCATTTTCTCATTATATTATTGCAAACTGGGAAAAGGCTGAGAAGGGCCTCATTTACCTAAGTGCTGTGATGTTTAAGGGGCTCTTATAATACTGGAGGTGTTTTTTCTCTCCATGTGTGCTTCATATTGCTTCCCGACACCATGGGTAACAGGCAAGATAATTAAAACACCAACAAGACAAATGGAAATAGTTTATATGATTAAACTTCCATTAACACCTGCACACTGAGTCCCACAGTAATGTGCACTGATTTTTCATAAAATTGAAAATTGGTCTTTGTTTCACAGACCGACTTCCAGTTGGAACGTTGCACCTTGTGTCGGTATGTGTCCTATGGATATCAATGCACAGTCTTTTGGTGATGAATATGTAAACCAGAAACAAGATCTTTGCTAGAGGCATTTCTGACAGTAACAGCATGGTATTTGTGTTCATATGTGACATAGAATGTCAAATTAATGCCATTCAGTTAAGTTTTGATTGCTTATGATTATTCAGCATAGATAATATATAAAGTTCAGATAAATAAACCAAATTACTATCAGGTTTTCAGTTGTATATGAATAAATCCACTCTTCTCTGGGAACCCTAAGCTAGAGTTAGGATTCAGCAGAACACCTCTAAGTCCATTATGCATGTTATTAAGCTTCATTTAAAAGAGAACATCTTCTAGTTTCTGTATTTGACTGTCAAACAGCTAAATAGCCACCAGTAACCAAAAGCGTCTCCTGATTTAAAATGTTAAATAACTTTCAAACTATTAATTCCATCAATGCATTGAAATAACGTTGGTAAAATTCAGTTTCTCATCTTTAAAGCATCATCAGATATGACCCATTTAAAGGTTAATTCTCCCATCAGTGCCCCTGACCACAGTACCGATGATGATCTGGAGTTGGTCCCCGAGTGCCTTCAATGGCAGCTCACTGCTCTTAATGTGTGTGCTACTGTATGTGCTAATGCTAATGAGTCCAAACGCAGAGACCAAATGTCCCTGCAGTGATAATAAAGCAATTCAACCTTTAACTTATATGTACCTGTTTCTGGTGGAATTGAAAAGCTGCTCCATGAAGGTAACCTGACCCCTTCTTTTGTGGCATAAGTTCTAACCACTACACCACCATGCCACCCAACCACATCTGAACATCATTTGGATGTAGTAGTATATAAAAGTAGGATGTCACTGTGAAAAAGGTGACCGGTTCCTGGGCTGCAGCCATTGCTGTTTGCAGCAGGGGTTTGGACACGTAAGTGAATTGTGACGTCACACTAGCCATCCCTATTGTATTCCAAAATTACTAATATCTCCCAAAATATCAGTCCTATCAACTTACCGTTTTCACTAGTCTGTTCCTTGACCAAAAACACATAAATATGCCAAACTGCAGCTGTCAGCTCTTTCTGGATTTTGTGTGAATCCCTGGACACACACACACAGAGGCTTTATAATATAGATTAGGTATTACGTGTATTCACCGTTTCTCAATGTCAAGAACGCAGAGTACGGTCTTTTGGTGAGTACTGTCTTCCTAAGGACTTCCTAAGAATGCAAGTCTGTCTGTATCTGAACGGCTGCGTACTTGTGAACTGTCCTCCCTGTCTCTGCTGTATTTCTGTCATCTGCTCCATAAAGTATTTCTCTCAAATCACCACAATGTCACTCGATTTCAATACATTTATACTATTTACATGTCATTTACACACTGTTTATATTTTCCTAAACTGTAGTACATTTGGTTGAATCCCATATCATGAAAATAAAGATACTTTTCTTGCTATTCTGCCTCTCACTCGTGTCCTAACATTATATCACATCATCTCATTACTTTCATCTAATTAAAAAACATTTCTGAATGAATTTATCACAGAAGCTGCCATAGCATTCAAGAGTAGCTCAAAGTGCATCTTAGACGTTTTCCGGCCAAGTCTGCTGCACAACGAAGTCTGGTCGCTGTCCAGAGGGAAGGTGCTGAAACTGCACTGTGTCTGGAGGAGGTGAAAAGAGGTCATCCAGAACACGTCTACATGCGTCAACATGCACTGGGGATAAGTTTGATATAAGTTACACGTAGGGTCAAAGCATGTTACTCATTAGAATTCAATTTTGGATACACTAGACATTACCTCCACGTATTTCGACTTTTGGGGCTGGAAGGGATTAAAGGCATTTCAATTCATTTCAATGGGGAAAACTGATTTGATATACAAGCAGATTGAGTTACGAGCTCAGTCACAGAATAAATTAACCCATAAAGACCCAAGCAGCTACTGGCAACCAACAGCATCTACTGATATAAAATGTTCAATAACTTGTGATCAATACGTTGAAATAATGCAGGTAAAATGCAGTTTGTCATTTTTTCTTGGTCATCAGATATGACCCGTTACCGTGGAAACACCGTCATCTTCTCCAACACTGATTCACCAGTAAAACCCATGGAGTTGGATCAACGACAGTGGATGGACACACTGGGGTTATGTTCAGTTCAGGACAGATTTTACTGAAAAAGTCTGTTTTTCTTCAGTTTTCTCTGTTTCTGATATAAAACCCCTCAACTTTAAACTGAGCTTTTATGAACATCAACACGATCAGTAAATTAAATATAAGCACATACTTGATTTACACTGAAAAACACACAAAATAAAGGGGATAATATTATAATAAATGGTGAAAAAAATCACTTTAGAAAGGTTATGTAGAGAGAAAAAACAATTTGGGAACTGACTCAGAAGTAGCACTGGGTCTTTACGGGTTAAACTCGTAAGTCAACGTACCACTGTAATTTGCAGAAAAAAATTAATACAGAAAAATGGCTGATTTTCACCAGTCTCTTTTCCACTGGACATCTGCGCAAAACTTTACCAATATTTAAAAAATGTCGAAAAAACAGAAGTGCAAAATGTCGGTTTTTCCATTAAATCACAAATACGATGATTTGTTTATTTGTTATCATGAGATGACACCAGACGTCATTCCATAAACACGGCGACGAACGTAAATCTGGTGTTGATTTACAGATATATTCATTATTATTCTATATTATCCCTCTATCTCCTACTAAATTATAAAATGATGTGGTTTCCTGGTGTGTCCACAAATACAGCCCCATGTTTCTTTTAAAACTCTTCTTCTTCACTTGTTGTAATGACCATCACCGTCCGTTTTTTTTTTTTTTTTAATTATTCACATGACTCCAGTTGCAGAAAAAGGTCTTTCAATTGCAGTTTTGCATGATAAACCAATTGTGCCATGCCTGAAAAACCACCTCTTGCCAGCACAAAAACTTTTCATCAAAAAACAAGACTTCGGGTGAAATTGTCTTTTTTTTTCCATTAGGTACATTTTTATGCACAAGTTATATTCACGCAATTTGAGGGTCAATGGAAAAGTGACTACCAACAATTGCAAAATAAAGAGGACAGCATTGTAATTTAAGATAAATCACTTTAGTAATCAAATTAATTTCGAAGTCATCACAAAAACTGTTCTGTCTTACAGGGTTAAGACACTGGACTACATCAGTTTAAACATGGTTCAAATATAATCCAAACCCTACAGCAGGTCACAAGCGACTTGGTGGAAGTGAAGAGTTATCTGATATGTAGTCGTCAGCTGACAGCTGTAAGTGGTTCAAACATGACTGAGAACTGAGAACAATCAGCCACTTCAGAGGTCAAAATCTGACAACCTTTTTCTAAAATTACATAACTGGATACATTAGAGCAGGGGTGGGCAATTCATTTTCCTATGAGGCCACATGAGAAACTTTGACAGTTATTAAGGGCCGGACCAATTCACCTGCAGCTCAGCTCAATATGTATCTGTATAAAAACAGTAAATGAAACAATACAATGACACAGTGAAAATGTGGAGCACAGAATACAACTATTTAATGACTATTCACAAAAACATTTTCAAAAATGTGCAAAACCAGCTCCCTGTTAACTTTACACAAAAAACCATTAATGCAGCTTTGTTTGTTTGCAGATCTCAGTTAATTTTCTGACTTCAGCCATAAATACTTAGAAGTCCATGTCTTGTTAAAATCTCTGCATTCTTAATCAATCCTTCTTTCTTTTTTTGGTGTTAGCTGACATCTTAATGGACTGAAACTGACCAACAAAACCAATCAGTGCAAAACCCTTATGCTGAGTACGGAAAGTACGTGTGAAAAAATGCTAATTTAACAGATCCTACAAAATAAAAGCTGTATGATATATATTTGCATTGACTTTTAATTTGCCAGTGATCTCATGCGGGCCGGTCAGGGCCGGCTATGTGGCCCCCGGGCCTTACATTGCTCAGGTCTGCATTAGACTGATCTACAAGTCAAATGCTTCCAGAATAAAAGTAGTGAAATTTTAACATGTGTGAGTCAAAAGTTGTTTTTCCATTGACCCTCAAATTGCACGAATACAACTTGCGTATAAAATTTACCAAATGGAAAAATGACAATTTCGCCAAAACTCTCATATTTCGATTAAAAGTTTTTGTGCTGGCGAGAGATGTTTTTTTGGGCCCAGCGCAAATGGTATATCACACAAAACTGCAATGGAAAGACCTTTTTCCCAGTTAGTCACATGAATTAAAAAAAAAAAAAAACCAGATGTTGACGGACATTACAACAAGTGAAGAAGAAGAGTTTAAAAGAAACATGGTGCTGTATGTGTGGACACACCAGGAAACCCCATCATTTTATAATTTAGTAGGAGATAGAGGGGTAATATATAATAATAATGAATATATCTGTAAATCAACACCAGATTTATGTTCATCACCATGTTTATAGAATGACTTTTTGTGTCATGTCGCGATAATAAATAAACAAATCATTGCATTTGTGATTTAATGGAAAAAACAACATTACGCACTCCTGTTTGTTCAACATTCAGTAAATATCAGTAAAGTTTTGCACAGATGTCTGATGGAAAAGCGAATACTGATAAAGATAAGTCCAGTCCTAAATGCTGGTTGGTTGTAGTTTCCCAGATACAGTCTTAGGTCAAAATGTGAAATTGGAAAATTAACAAGAGAATGGGTTAAACTCCAGAGGAATATTAGTGTCAGAGCTACAGATCTACTTCAAAACACTGTCTGCACATGACAATACATTCACTGGACAGGTTCTATCAGTGGAACATTTATAAATCTATGTATAAATGTATATAAACCAACATATATGTGGAAGAACACACCATCATTTACCTGGAAATTATCAGCAAACAGCACTTTTGTCAGTAGTTTTCCAATTAATCTTATTAAAATATGTAACAGTTAGCACATTTAATCTCTGAGGCAGATAATTCCTAAAAACTTGTAGACCAGTGTTATTTGAAGATGACATTCTAACACTTAATATTTCAAAGATAAGTATAGGTGTGTTATAAATGCAGTCATACATAAAAAATCACAGTGTGACAGGCCTCCATCAGTGGGGACACGGCACCAGAGACTCCCAGGAGAAGTGTTCGTCATACTCATTGTGATAATCTGGGCTGCATATGGGAGGTGTTGGGAAAAGCTGAGGAAGGGGTGTGTGCTGTGACTGAAGCAGTCGAACACGCCGCAGCATATCGGTAAACACCGTTAATCACAGGTTAGCAGATGGGAACGTTAATTGCAGCGGAGGAAATAACAAGACCCAGAGGATGCTTCTATTTATCGACACCCCCACTGTTACTGATAAGGGCTGGATGGGTGTGTGTGTTTGTGTGTTCATACAAAAGTGAGAGGAGTGTCTGGAGGGGGAAGAGAGAGGTCACAGAGAGATTTAATGTATGAGCTCATCCACACTTTGCTTTGTTGTCCTCACATTTTGCTCTTTTACTCTCGGTTTCCCTGGCACTAGGGGCGAATGAACCTTTTAAATGTTGTGGGTTCACAGAGAGGAAGGTGAGTAATTTCCTTCTAAACCAAATCATAATTAACTGTTTTATACTCACAAAAACTTTGTTAACAGATAGTTGTGATTGTGGCCAAATGGTGGTAATCTGAAATAGAACAAAGACCAACAACAGCAAAGAGCCAAACGCAGGACGCACATGCAGAGGAATTCAAACTGCGGCTGGTTGAAACCCCCTGCAGGCAGTTGTGCATGTGACCAAGATCCCAGGTGTTTTCTGCCCTCCAGTTCAGGTATGTGCAGGACAAAAGGCTGCGAGGACATACAATCAGCGCAAAGCAAATCTATGAACACAACTTTCAAAGGCAATGGCTACTGCCACAGTACTGACAACAGCTGTGGCTCAGTTAGTAGAGAGGGTCGACGGTTCGAGTCCTGGCTCTGACTGTCCACATGTCGAAGTGTCTTTGGGCAAGACACTGAACCCTAAATTGCTCCCAGTAGGTCTGGCTGCCGCCTACTGGTGTACGAGTGTGTGTGAACGGTGAAGGCTTTGTAAAGCGCTTTGAGCACCATGAAGGTGGAAAAGCGCTATTTCAGTGCAGTCCATTTACTGTGGCCAATCAGACGTTACCATTTGTACTAACCCAGTCATAGATACTGTTCCATGAACTCATTCTCCTCTTGTTGCCACAGTACTGTGGTCATATATGGTATATACTTCAGTTCATTCTTTTGTGCGTTTTTCTACTGTGGCAACTGATGGAAGAAACGACTAATTAGTGACAGTATATAGTATAGAATAGGAATTATAGTTCTAAATACTCTGTATGTTGTTTTATGGTGTTCTTTGTTCTTTGCAGACAGTGAGGCTGGAGAAAGTGGGCGGAGCTACATGTTAGATGTGCCATGTGACTTCTCAGTTCTGTGTCAGTTCAGTGTATTGAGTGCTGTTCTCCGAGTTCTGCACCCTGAACGTAGTCCCAGTGTCTGATTTATTTGAATGTCGGATTTACTTACCGGCACCTTTGGCTCTGTGGTAACAGACAGACAGGTATTTAATGCCACAGTACTGTGTCAATAGCCACTTTGATTTTTATATCAAAGATTAGTAAGCACAAGGAAAAAGGTGGCAATGATTTCACTACCTTGGGACTTCTAGGTCACACTGGAGTGTTTTGTAGTTGAGTGGCTATGGATGAGAACTTAAGAGACCCAGGTTGGAGAGGAGTTACTTAAGTATCCTGGGAGAGACAGGTGGACTGATGCAGACTCTGTACTGGTCTGTTGTGGTGAAGAGGGAGCTGACCCACAACGATCCATGGTCCTACACTCACCGATGGTCATGAGCAGTGGGTATTGACTGAAAGGATGGACGGACGGACAGATGTTATAATACCTGCATCCATTATAACATCCATTTCTGACTACCACGTACCAACAAAAGCTACAAAAAAATGAAAGAGGGAATATTTTCTTTTTTGACATTTTAATAATATTGCCAATAATGTGAGAACTGATCAATAGGATAATACATACAATAACATACATACAAACATACAATTACATTGGTATATTTGTACATTTTCTTTTTCTAAACAAGATTTATATTTAAAATGTTCTTACCTTGTCATACAGTATATCTCTAATTTGCACATATCTCTATTGCACGCTATTTATATACATATCTTTTTCTTCTTTTAAAATGTCTGTATTTTATTGTATAGTATTTAGTTGCATAGTGTACTGTTACTGGCAGAGACCACCTGTAATTCTGTTGCACAACCTGTGTAATGACAATTATTCTATTCTATTCTATTCTATTCTATTCTATTCTATTAATCCAAGGGGTTTAGAAACCAGAGTAGAATTATAGTTGACAAATAAGACAGACCTTCCACTTTAACCCACTGTTCTCACTTGTATTTGATTATGAGATACTGAAAATAATGATCACCAACATTAATCGGCATTGTGTGGCTACTATACCTAGAGTGCTGTACAGCAAACATCCTATAATAATAATAATCAGGGGTGTAGATTTGGGTAGGGACACTAAGAACACGTCCCTACCAATATCTAGCCACTACTGTGTACTCACCATCAATACAACCGCTGTCTGTAGTGTTTAGTCAATGATTATGGCACACAAAGGGTAAACAGTGGGTCTCTGCCAGAAGTCCTGCCTCTAACCTAAATATCCCTCTTTGATTGGCTGTGCAGTTTTGCTAACATACATGTGATTGGCCGTCAACACTGTCACTCCATCTGCTTGTAAAAACTACTTGTTACATGCAGGTTGGACAGTTGGACCGCTAGCATAAGATGTCAACATGTTTGGCATTTGTCCTGCCTGGATCACATCAGCTAGATGGATTTGAATATCAGTGGTGTCATTTACATTTTTGTGTGTGTGTGTGTGTGTGTGTGTGTGTGTGTGTGTGTGTGTGTGTGTGTGTGCGCGTGTGCTTGGTAATTAGGATTTGAAGGATGTCAAAGAAAAGAAAACTGGACAGAAGACACTTCTTTAGGAGTCAAAGTGTAAGTTACTTCAAAGGTATAGAACTGCAGAGGCTCAACAATACAGATAATGAATAAAAAGACAATATCTAATGCTGAACAGATACACTTTTTAAAGTTATTTTTACTTATTATTTTCATATATTTGAAAGGAAGAGAGCAACTGTTTAAAAATACTAACAAAGAAAATTTGTGGGGAAATTACAATAAAACTTCAGATTCAAGATGTGAGTTCATTCATATTTTTGGGGAATAAATTATATGTAATAGTTGAAAGTACAAGCCTTTTTTGCTCAGGCAATAACTGTACCATCAAACTCATGGTTTCCCTAATCTGTTCATATGTCAAGCATCAACATATTTATGTCAGATGACAGACAATAGAGAGGGAGGAGGAGGGAGAGGAGGAGAGGCAGGAGGAGGAAAGGTAGGAGGAGGAGAGGAGGAGATGGAGAAGGAGGTAGAGAAGGAGATGGAGGAGGAGGAGAGGGAGGAGGTAGAGGAGGAGGAGAGGAGGAGGAGATGGAGGAGGAGGTAGAGGAGGAGATGGAGAGGAGGAGGAGGAGAGGGAGGAGGTAGAGGAGGAGGAGGAGGAGGAGATGGAGGAGGAGGTAGAGGAGGAGATGGAGAGGAGGAGGAGAGGAGGAGGAGGAGAGGGAGGAGGTAGAGGAGGAGGAGGAGGTAGAGAAAGAGATGGAGGAGGAGGAGAGGGAGGAGGTAGAGAAAGAGATGGAGGAGGAGGAGAAGAAGGAGAGGGAGGAGGAGGAGGAGGTCGAGAAGGAGATGGAGGAGGAGGAGAGGAGGAGGAGGAGGTAGAGGAGGAGAGG
>JAPQRP010000006.1:5602014-5615037 GCA_037367295.1 Apogon hyalosoma
ACAGATAAACAGTACCACAGTGCTTCAGTTTGAACATTTGACAGATAAACAGTACCACAGTGCTTTAGTTTGAACATCTGACAGATAAACAGTACCACAGTGCTTCAGTTTGAACATTTGACAATAACAGTACCACAGTGCTTCAGTTTCAGACTCACAGTTTGTCATGTCTTTTGTGGATTGGTATTGTCTCTATCAACTCACCATATATTTTTTATTAGTAAGTTGTTGGGGTTTTTTTGTTAGTTTTTTTTTTTAATCAGTTACTACAAATTTCAGCTGACCCCATTTGAATTCCAGGTGACTCCACAGTTGAAAAACACTCAGTTAAACCTATTCCCTCATTAATTCTCAAATTTCACATTTTGACCCAAGACTGTATACTTTGGAAACTTCAGCCAACCAGCATTTATGATTTGATTTTTCTTTATCAGTGACTCACACGCGGTAAAATTTCACTACTTTTATTCTGAAAGAATTTTACTTGGATACCAGTGTAATAGATGCATGATACAGATTTGTGATGGATCTTCAGTTCAGTACCTCTATATTTTACAGAAAATATGGTGTCACTGATGCACTGAAAACAAAATTTGTTTTAAGACACCAATTTCATATTTTCTGCATACAGTAATGCAAACGTGCTATTCACACTGATATCAATCAATCAATCAATCAATCAAGCAAATAAATTGTATTTATATAGCACCAAATCATATATAGATATAATTGTTTTCATGGTAAACTTTGTCATAAATAACCATTATGCAACTAAAAATAGGTGTGGTTTTTTCTTCTCCTTTTAAAAGCTTCATCAATCAGACAATTTTATTTGTTGTAAGAATCTGTTGTGATTCAGTGTGGAGATCCACCAAGACAACATCGCTGTGAAACCACCCATCTATCATGATCAACTCAAAAGTAATTTAAGTCGTGAAGTTTGTATCTTCTCTCACGTCACCAAAACAAGAAATTATGACAATATCAGGATGACATTTTGTCTGCTGTTTTCTAGAATACTAGCATTATTTTATAAATGTATGAAGTAAACGGGAGGTGGTGCTGTGGTCAGTTGGACGGCTGGTAACAGTAACAGACAGTGAACTGACCGGAGTGTCTGGAGTTTATAGTCTGGACTCTGCAGTAAATCATCCAACAGCTTCACTCCTGAATCCTTCAGGTTGTTTCCACTCAGATCGAGTTCTGTCAGATGGGATGGATTGGACTTCAGAGATGAAGCCAGAGAAGAACAGCTGACGTCTGACAAACAGCAGCCATCCAATCTGAATAAAGAATGAATATTATAAATTAAAATATGTTAATAATCCAGTCAGATGTGTTCAGATTATAAATGTGCAATTTAAGATCAATCAATCTTTATTTCAGACTCAAAGGTCCATATATCCCATTTATTTATTTATTGTACAGAAATGAAAACGGTGATGGCGCCGTCCTAGTGGCAGCTTGTTGCAGTAGCTCCGTGTAGTTCTGTTAGTTTTTTGTATTTTAATTTATTTATATTTATTTCCATTTTTATTCCTATTTTTAAGTATTTTGTGACATTGTATTCGTACCGGAGTACTGTGACAACTCAATTTCCCTTCGGGGATAAATAAAGCTATCTCTCTATCTATCTCTCTATCTAAAACATAATAAAACAGCCACACACACACAGTAAAATTTACCCTACAGTACATATAAGTACTGTCTCCACTGCCTCCAGAGTCCAGATGTGTACCTGACACTGTTCTCCCCTGGTCTGACAACTATATTTATAATTTTATTCTGTGACAACACCAGTCTGTCTATGAATTTATACAGGGTGTCCCAAAATATTTGACATCATTTCATCACCTAATAATCTGTTTAAAATGTGTTCAAAAAAGTGTACTCGTTTTTATTGTTGTGCTTTCAGGAACAAACATGCTATTTACTGCAACAGAAAAGGCGTTCTGTGTATTGAAGTACACCCAAACACAGTCAAATGTGAATGTGCAATGTGAATTTATTAGAAAATTTCACAAACAAGCACCAACAGGAAAGCAGATTTGGGCAACGTGGCATAAGAAGTTTCAAGAGGGAGGCTGTTTGTGTCGGAAAAAAGGATCTGGATGCACACATTGAACATCTGTAATAACTTTGGAACATTATAAAATTACCATCCCCCAGAATTTTTCGATTGAAATTTGAAGAATAAAACATTTTATGTCCAAAATAAATCTGATCAAGTATCATTTCTCCTGACTACGTAGTCATTCCGATATAGATATCTTAAATGATGTACATTTTTTGGGACATCGAGTACACCAAGTTTCAGATCACAGCATTAAGAGTGGGAACATTATTTTGTACAAACAGCTGACTGGCACTGGCCCACTGTGGGACTTTCAACAGTAAACACAGCACATCGTTGTATGCAACCTGCAGCTTCATGAATTTGGCTCTGCTGTAGTTAGTTTGGGCAGTGGACAGTGGGGAACAGTAGGCTTTGAACAAAGTTAGTTTTATGTTGTTCGTACACATGCTACATTTGCGCGCCAGCACATTTGCTTGGGCATACAATTTACAATACTGCCTTTGTATATCCTCATCGTAACAAAGATCACTATGAAGTGACTAAGAGATTTAACTTTATCACCATCAGAGAGCTCATTTCCTGACAGATGGAAAGAGGGAAACACAGCCTTACAATCCTCCTTGGTCCTTGAAATTATTCCCACACTCTTTCTGGTATTGAACTTAATGTCATATTGTTCACCATAGTCCGAACAAACTCTGAGCAGTTACTGCAACCCAGCCGAGCATAGCCACATGACTACAAGGTCATACGTATACAGAAGATGGTTCAGAAGGTGGACTCCCAACATGCGACCAGTCTTACATTTTCAAAGCCTCTGAGGAAGACTGTCCATGTAGAGGTTAAACAGGATGGGGGACAGAGTTCCACCCTGTCTCACTCCATTTGTCACTGAAAAGGAGCCAGAAGTTGTGTTTCTCCATCTAACTTGCATGGTTTGGTTTGTATACTAAAAATGCGATGTCCGTAATAAATAAGGAGGGACACCTCGTAATTTTTCAAATAGCTTCCTGTGATTGACTCAATCAAAGGCTTTGAAGGCATCCAAGAAGCACAGAAACATAGTGGAGTTCTGCCTACTGTACTTGTTTACAGCCTCTTTCAGAGCGTAGATGCACATATCAGTTCCATGTTTACTTTTGCAACCAAATTATTCATCAGTGGTGACAACATATTGCTGAAATCTGTCTAAAAGGATAATTTCTAACACTTTTGATAAGACACTTGCTAAGACAATAGGCCTATAGTTTTCAATACTGGATATTTTTCCTGATTTGTCCTTAATTACATGCACCAGCAGAACAGACAGCATAGTGCTGGGCAGTTTACCACGCATCAACATTCCAGAAAAACATAAAGCTAGCAACACCACAACCCTGTGACTGGCAAATTTCAGATGTTCTGCTGTAATCTTAGCAAGTAACCAAGAGACGTCAATACTGTTAAAGGACACAGGTGGGAGCTCATCAAGGAGGTGTGACACAAAGCATGGAATTTTTTCTCCAAGGTCGTTTGATACAAGACAGCTTTTGACATCATTCATGTCTTTCTGTTCCCATCTGTGCTGGGTAAAACGCTGTGTAGCTCAAATAAAGCTTTTCTTGAGCTCTCAGTCCACTCAGAGAAATGGCTTATAGCTAATGACAAGTTCATCCTGAGCCATTGTCTTCATTTGAACAACTAGAAAGTTCAAAAACTCATTCTCCACAATGATTTTGCCATCAGAAGTGTTGTGAAACTCAGGCTTGAATCTCACTAAAGCGATAACAGACTCCACTAGTCTACTTCTCCCGACCAGCAGCCACGTTGGACTGAACCGAAAGTAAGGCCCAATTTCAATTCACCCCTTGGCCCTCCCCTTTACCCCTCCCCCTTGGCCCTTACACTGGGCACTACCCCTTGAAACAGAGTTGCAAGGGGTAGGTGTTGAAACATTCTCCTATGAAACGGGACAACCCTTCGAGACCTGTTACATCATCAGCAGTCATCGATGTCGCTATAAAAAGATGCAACAACTTTGTTTCTGAAAGAATCCCTCATGTCGTCAGCAGCTGTAACCGTCTCTGTTCCATGGGCTTTGGTCATCTTTTTGCAGCTATCAACTATAAACCACAGAAATGCGATCTATAACGCATTGAAATGACATTTAACGGTCGATCAAATGATTAAGTTGTTAATGAAGAAAATACGTACGTGTGTTTCTTTCATCACACTGCTGCACTTCTTTGCTGTGTTTACCTCCGTCTTGCAGATGAGAAATTCTCTTTTGTTTCTATTGTTTCTTCTAAAGTATCCACATAAAGGACCATTATTCCAACTCCAGAAGTTAAAAATGAACAATTCATATGGTTGAATCCTGGTGAAATGTGGCTGTTCGTCAAAAATATCATTTTATTTAACAACTCAAGTATAAATTCTGTACTTAACAGGATTTATTTTTAATGTCACCATTGACTTGAAATTCGTATGAGACAATATCGTAGACAACAGGTAATTTATAATTTTAGAGTTATGCAATAAATTATGTTTGTTATTAGTTAATTAGTTATTACTGAAACCTATGAATTTTCCAATAGTAACAATAAAACCAACCTCAGAATCTGTAGTTTACAGTCTGGACTCTGAATAAAATCACACAACAGCTTCACTCCTGAATCTTTCAGGTTGTTTTCACTCAGATCAAGTTCCGTTAGATGGGATGGATTGGACTTCAGAGCTGAGGCCAGAGAAGAACAGCTGACATCTGACAAACCGCAGCCCTCCAATCTGAATAAAAACAAATTCTACAGATTAAACTCTGTTAATAACCCAGTTAGATGTGTTCAGGTTTTAAATGTTCAGTCCAACATTACTATGTCCTACTCAGTGAGTTTTACCTGGAATTAATCTGAAGATACTTTATAATTCAAATAAACCAAATGGATATTTCTACTTTATTTCTACTTTGTAAGTTTAATAAACATAAATTAAATACAGTTTGTATAATGCACATGCTAGTTAAGTGTAATTTACTCTGAAGCACCATGATCCATCTTAATTTGGTTTATGATCTCCTTTTCACACAGACTGTAAAGATCCTGTCATTAAATAACTGCTGTGAAAACATTCATGTTTAATTTTCATTCATATTATATTGTGTAATTATTAGAGTATGAATAATATATAGCCATTGAAAGTCCTGTATCACAGACACACAAAGTGTTTACTGATTTCATTAGACTTCAGTGTTGATGAGACAAACCCAATGACTTTCTATAAACCAAAATCAGAGTGGTATTGGTTGATGCTGTCCATGTAGGTCTGGTTAATATGACAAAAAATATTATAAATGATAAACATTTATAAATCAAGTTACACAGATGATTATCATGATATATGTCAAATCCTTATTCATCCCAGTTTAAAGTATGATTTTTGATCCTGAGTGAAAAATGAAGAATCCTGATGGTTATTTGTGGCTTTAAATGATGGACAAAATAAATACATGTAATAAAAATTATATAATACAATGATATGACATAAAATAAATAACTGAAAAAACATGAAAGTAACACAACGTTTAAGACAAAAACAGCTTCAAATATACAAAGACACCCAACACAGCTATTATAACACTATATCAGAGCAGAGTGAGGTAACATTCATCTCCCAAAACTCCATAGATTGGTGTCCTCAGCTGGAGACTGTTGTTAAAGGGCTCATATTTCTCTAAACCCACTTTTATTAGTCTTTGATTCATTTATTTGTGTATTTAGACCGTAACAGTTCATACAGTTTGAGTTTGAACCCTCCAGGTGCTGCAAAGATATCTTTATATTCATTTTGGTAAAAATGCAGTGGATTTCTACAACCTGTTTTAATTCCTGCTTAATTTGTTACGTCTATAACTAGCTACATCACGACATTTGCACATATAAGGTCAAGACTTCAGATGAACATTTCTCCAGTACGACATAATTGTTTGTCAGCAGCAGCGGTTGTAGTCCATATTGAAAATACGTCCAAACTTCGAGCAGATTACCTAAAATATTCAGTTGTTGGTTGAACAGGACAGAGAAGCACGGTCAACAACCTGGAGGGGGCGGGGCCTGAAGTGGCTCATATGCATTTAAAGAGCCAGCGCTCAAAACCACCTTTGTCATTGGTCAGAAATAGGGTTGAAGATGGACCTGTGAAGTTGAATTAATGAAGAATTCAGACCCAAGCAGATCATTTACAGTTTATGTAGACCTCAGGGAAATGTTTGAAAATGAAGAATTCCATTTAAAAAAAGCAAAATATCAGTCCTTTAAAGAAGAGGAGATGGTCCACAGTGGGAAACATGCACCTGGATCGTTCATTTTCTCAGTTTAAACATTTCTTTTCTATGTTCTATTGTGAATAAAATGTGGTTTAAAAGGTTTACATTATTTTCTGTTTGTAAATAGCTTTTAAACGATATTCTACTTTTGTTTTATATTGGGGCTGTGGATAAAAAAAATGATAATTTAACCATTTTGTTAAAACAGTGAACCAACCTCAGAATCTGTAGTTTACAGTCTGGACTCTGAATAAAATCACACAACAGCTTCACTCCTGAATCCTTCAGGTCATTCCAACTCAGATCAAGTTCTGTCAGATGGGATGGATTGGACTTCAGAGCTGACGCCAGAGAAGAACAGCTGACATCTGACAAACTGCAGTCATCCAATCTGAATAAAGAATAAATTATACAGATTAAACTCTGTTAATAATCCAGTCAGATATGTTCTGGTTTTAAATGTTCAGTCCAACATTTCTATGTCCTACTCAGTGAGTTTTACCTGGAATTAATCTAAACATACTTTACAATTCAAATTAACCAAATGGATATTTCTACTTTATTAGTTTAATACTAACAAATTAGTGATTTTATACAGTATAGAATAGGAATTGTTGTTGTTTTATGGTGTTCTTTGCTCTGTGCAGTCAGTGAGGCTGGAGAAGGTGGGTGGAGCTACATGTTAGATGTGGCAGTGTGCCATATGAGTTGTGTCAGTTCAGTGTATTGAGTACTGTGCTCCGAATTCTACACTCTGAACATTGTCCCAGTGGCTGATTTATATCAGTGTTTATTTATATCACCCATGCAGATGTGATGCCCTCAGCGCAGTACCCCCAGTTTGAAAATCTGCAGGAAAAAAATGCTGCTTTGACCGGGAATCAAACCTAAGTCTTCCATGTTGCAGTACAAAGCATTACCCACTGAGCTTATCTCCGCTGTCTTCAGGTCCAACCTATTTGCTATCTGATTACCTTGGTACTTTTTGGGATGGGATGTTTTGGAATAGGACAAGTTACCAGTCTACACATGATATAATGAGGGCGCTGATTGGCTCTGTGGTAAAAGGCAAACCCATATTTGGTGCCTCAGTACTGTGTCAAAAGCCACTTCATTAACATTTACCACAGCTCAGACAAATGGAGAACAGTGAACTTGATGATTTAAACAGAAAAAGACAAATGATCTCATCAGTAGACACACATTGAACTGACCTCAGAGTCTCCAGTCTGCAGTTTGGACTCTCCAGTCCAGAACATAGAACCTCCACAGCTGAAGCCTCCATGATGTTGAATGTCAGATTCAGTTCTGTGAGATGGGAAGGACTGGACCTCAGAGCTGAGGCCACGACTTCAAAGTGAGTGTCTGAGAGCCGACCCCTATAGAGTCTGTAAAATTAAGATGCGATAGAAAATTAATTTTCCCTTCTCCAGGAAAGGAAACATGGTTCCTTGATCGATTCCTCATCGGGGTGATGAATTACTGCACAGGTGAATACTGTTAATATTCACGTCAGTACTTACTCAGCCTTTCTGCAGTTCCTCACAGCTGGAATCAGTCTCAGTCGTCCCTCATCTGATGTGTTGTACTTTTTCAGGTCCAACTCATCCAGAACCTCCTCAGACATCTGCAGTATGTAGGCCAGAGCTGAACACTGGATCTCAGAGAGTCTCTTCTCTGATCTGTTCTCTGACTTCAGGAACTCTTGGACCTCCTCATGGACTGAGTGGTCGTTCATCTCCATCAGACAGTGGAAGATGTTGATGCTTCTGTCAGGAGAGATATACTTAGTATTCATCTCCTTAAGGTTGTTGATGATTTTCTTTACGGTACTTGAACTGATCTCTGTTTGACTCAGCAGATCTCCTAAAAGTCTGTGGTTGGACTCCAGACAAAGACCATGAAGGAAACGAACAAACAGATCCAGACGGCCATTTTTACTCTTGAGGGATTTTACCACAAGCTTTTTGAGGACGACACTGAATGTTGACTTATGGTCATACTCCTAAAAGACAAAAAGGATAAAAAAACCCTAATGTTGAAAATAAATTAACATCAATAAAATAGTTTAGTTTTAACACTATGATTTAAATAGATAAAATTCAATAACAAGTTCTTTTTCAAATCAGTAAAATAAAATAATCAAATGAACCTCTTGTTCTTCTTCTCTCAGAAACCTCCTCAATACTTCCGTGTTGTTGTTGGTGGAACAGTGGTAGATGTAGACTGCAGCCAGAAACTCCTGAACACTCAGATGTACAAAGCTGTAGAGTGGTTTCTGGAAGAGCCCACTCTCTCTTCTGAAGATCTCAGTACAAACTCCTGACTTCACCAAGGCTTCTGTGATGTCCAGACCACACTGCTCCAGGTCTTCTTGGTAGAACATGACGTTTCCTTTCTCCAGTTGTTCAAACGCGAGCCTCCCCAACTTCAGAAGAACTTCCCTGTCAGCCTCCTTCAGCTCCATCTCACCTCCTTTTTCATACTTGTACCTCTTCCTTGTTATCTGGACCCTGATGAAGTGTGAGTACAGGTTTGTCAGGGTCTTGGGCAGTTCTCCTCTCTGGTCTGAAGTCAACATGTGCTCCAGAACTGTAGAACTGATCCAGCAGAAGACTGGGATTTGACACATGATGTGGAGGCTCCTGGATTTCTTGATGTGTGAGATGATTGTGTTGGACAGATCTTCATCACTGGATCTCCTCCTGAAGTACTCCTCCTTCTGGTCATCAGTGGTGAATCCTCGGACTTCTGTTACCCTGTCAACACATGAAGGAGGGATCTGATTGGCTGCTGCTGGTCTGGAAGTTATCCAGATGAGAGCTGATGGAAGCAGGTTTCCTTTGATGAGGTTGGTCAACAGCACGTTGACTGGTTTCTTCTGAGTGACGTCTGAAACGGCCTCACAGTCGTGGAAATCCAGTGAAAGTCTGCTTTCATCCAGGCCGTCGAAGATGAACAGAAGTTTGCAGACACTGATCTGCTCTGCTGTAACCTTCTGTAATGTTGGGTGGAAAACCTGGAGCAGCTTCAGCAGACTGTACTGCTCATCTCTGATCAGGTTCAGCTCTCTGAACGACAGTAGAACCACCAGACTGACGTCCTGGTTTTCTAAACCCTCTGCCCAGTCCAGAGTGAACTTCAGCACAGAGAAGGTTTTTCCAACTCCAGCGACGCCATTGGTTAGAACCACTCTGATAGGGTTCTGCTGCTCAGGTAGGGCTTTGAAGATGTCCTGACATCTGACTGGTTTGTCATGGATGATCTTCTTGTAAACTGTCTCCAGCGTCCTCACCTCATGTTGGGTATTAATGTCTTCCCTCTGTCCCTCTGTGATGTAGAGCTCAGTGTAGATCCGCTTTAGTTGGGTTTTACTTCCTGCTTCATCAGGTCCTTCAGTTACACATTCACATCTGCTCCTCAGACTGAGCTTATGTTCATCTGAAAACACAATATACACACACTTTAAATAAATACACTTGGATCATGAAGTATTTGGACAGTGGCACCATTTCCATCCCTTCAGCTCCCTGACAATGATAAAGTCTAACCCTGAATGAACCACTGAGGGAATAACACTCACCAGGCTGGGTTTAAAACAGGCTGGAATTCTACATTATTTCACTTACAAATCATTAAAAGTGATAAAAGCTGTGACACTATGAATATGTCTTGACCTGACTTTATACAGCTAGGCTTATGCCTAACTGTCGCTTCCAACGACTAGGGGTATATCCCCAAACGGCCCCAATCCTTAACCAGACAGCTATGATGTCATGACGTGAGGCATCCCCAGGTCATGACCTTTCATTTGCACTTGACTTTAAGTCAATCAAATAAATAGTTCCATAGTTATGAACATAAGAGTGTTTAGTGATTTTAAACTTTTGAGTGGCCCCTTGTGGCCAATCTAGAAATGGTAACTCATCCAAAATCAAATCAGTTCTTCCTCTCCATGATATTCATTAATATGGAAAATATGGAATTTCTAAACCAAATATTTTTCAAGTTACTGCGTTAACACGAAGGATATCCAGTGGTGGCGGCGGTCGGACCAAAAACATAATATCCCCGAAACTCCGTTCGGGGATATAATTAAATCACAAAGAATTAGAGTAAATTTACCTGAAAACACATCGTATTCACAAAAAGAATAACACATAGTAGTTCATGATCATGAGTTGGTATCTCAGAAAAGAAAAGTTAAGTCTAGTCAAATGGAATCTATTGAAAAAGATGCTGACATTTCCATCCAAACGTTAACATCAAATAGAAGGAAAACAAAAAGCAAACAGAATGAAGTGCTATTGTATTCATCCAGTGTAGTGATGACATCTGATACATTACATATACATCCATACTATCACTTTAATATTTTAACTAGACCCACCTCTTTTTATTGGATTTCATTGCTTTTTTATTTTTTCAAAAGCATGTTTTAAGATGATGATGAGATCAGGATGTGTTCAGATTTTATTTTCACATAAATATGACTGTCTCATAATGATGACATTTTTCTTAAACCATTAAACCATTTAATGATTCATCAGTTGTGCAGTTTGATAAGAACATACACATGAAAATGTAGATTTTTTTTTTAAACTTGTCTTGTCCAGTCATAACAGCAGAATGGTAGTCTGGCTGCCTTTTGGTGCTGAACAAATTTGCTTTGCTGCATTAGAATGTAGATCTTTCTAATGCTGCAAAAATGTGACTTTAAATGAAACTTTGAGTGTATTGAGACCTACTTTGTTTGGTCCATTTAAAACGGACCAGAGGTTGTTTCCCTGGAAAGACTTTTTTTTAGGTGTACATACAAACATGCAAACTCTGATCTGAATCAAACAAGCGGACAGAGACCACCTAGAAGAGTTGGTCTCCGTCTGCTTCCAAACGGACTCTAGGATGGTTCACTTCTGGGGTGAATATTTCTGGCTTCAAGCTAAAACAAACTAAGGAACCATGCACCTTTTTGTGCTCGATGAGCCACCGTAACCGCTGGAAGTAGCTGAGCCTCATGGGTAGTCAGAGCTAACAGCAGCAGCCATGAGCCGTAGACAGACGTGAAGCAAAGAGGAGACTGAATGTCTCATTGACATTTGGTCAGATGTCCATAGTATGAAACTGGCTCCGAATGAGCTGTTCTTGACAGTTAACATAATTTTCGTAAATTTGTGTTGTTGTGTTGTAAATTTGTGTAAAAATAGTATATTCCGAAAACAATAATTGCGCATAGGACCTCCATGTTTGTTTTCGTCAACACCCACTGTCTTTCTTTTTTTTTTTTTTTTAACTGTCTTTTTTTTTTTTTAACTGTCTTGCCCAGCATCATAACAGCAGAATGATGCTCTGGCTCCTTGTTACGCTGAACAAATTTGCTTTGCCAAAGGGAACTTCATAAAGTATATAAGGTGCCTTTTGATATTCCACTGCCTTTATTTTGGGTTTCATTGAACAACAACACCTGTTGTCACTGATTCACCACACTCCTGACTTTTCTGTCCAGTGCCAGAGCAGTTTGTCACATGCATGCTTCTGTTTATAAATGTTGGTCCACTAGCAAAAAGTGCAATGAGAATGTGAACTGTCCCAAATGAAAAAAATAAAGTCTACATTCAACCAGAATCAAATAAGTGGACCAAAGGACTTTCCAGGTGTGAATACACCCGTAAGCCACTTTTACACACAGATCCCAGAAAAAAGGTGAGATGATGATCCCACCTTTTTTCCACAGCCAAGCCAAAGGAGTAACAGAAGTGAGACAGGCTGGACTTTTACACAGCGGACCTGCATTCTGGAATCAAAGGGGTGGTGACGCAGTGCAGCGTATAGTGTGATGTATAAATTGCATGTTGGAAATACCCCGAGCACAGCAGTGTTGGCTCTCAAAACAGGTGGGACCAAATGGACCACCATTTCATTTACACAGATGTCGTTCAGGAATAAAGGTGAAATACTCCCAGAACAGAAGTGCTGTGGAAAAGGGGCTATAGTGAGTGAGTAGACATGTTTTCAGGACTGATGACATCTTTAGACAGAATTACAGTCTTACCTTGTACAGTTCTGTCCATCTGCAGTCCAGTTCCAGCTCCGGCTCCGGATCTTTTTCCACACTGGGGGACAGGAGGAGTCTCCTGATGGACCAGACTGGTCCCAGTATAAAGTGATGCACTCTCTGCAGAACCAGTGTCCACAGCTGGTCCAGACTGGATCAGTGAGGACCTTCAGGCACAAAGAACAGGACTGTGGGTCCGCCTCAGGACCAGTACTCCTCCACCTTTTCTGAGGACATGAACACATTTAGAATAAAGAACATTAGTGGGTCTTGACCACCAATGACAAACCACATGGAGCTGGATCTATTTACACCCTGAAGCTTCTTAAACCCATTCAGATGTGATGCTTTATGGAAAACCTTCCACAACACATAAAGGACAAACTAAATATAATAATAATAATATGCCAGAAACAAGTGGTGCCAGGCACAACAAACCCCGCCCCTCGCAAACATTTTACCTGATTTGCCCTATTGCTTATCATTGCAAAAACACATTTTTGGTGACATTGACCTTTACACTGCGTTCCAAATTATTATGCAAATTGTATTTAAGTGTCATAAAGATTAAATTTTGTGTTTTTCAGTTAA
>JAPQRP010000006.1:5652049-5662556 GCA_037367295.1 Apogon hyalosoma
CATCCATCCATAAATCCGTGCAGATTTGCAGACATCTACAGTATGTGTAAACTTGTACGTACCAGCCAGATAGGCCACGCTCTGTGTGTTGACCTCAAACTTGTCACATTTCAGATTCTTGCTGATGAGAGCCAACAGGGTGTGCAGGATTCTCACCGTTCTTGCTACTGTGGTGGGTGATGGATGCCTGTAACCTGGAGACACAAAACACACAGATACACCCGTGCATCAAACACTACAGCCACGCAGGGACATACGTCACGGCCGAGTCCAAACCTAAAATGATCCCTCATGTGCTGCTAGAACAGCTGAATAGTGACTGACCTTTGAGCAAGTGTCCAACTAATGCAAAGTTGAAGTTGGCACTGAAGTTGAGGCCGACAAAGTGATCCATCTGCTTACAGTGCCATTCTAAGGGACGTCTGATCTCCATGAACACTTCCTCTGGGCTCTGCAGCAGCACAACATGAAGCACGTTCAACAACACTCCTCAATACCAGTTTAAACCATCTGCTCCGCAAATGTCCGTTTCATGCAGAAATAGTGGTTTTCATGATTTAGACGAGCTGACTATGACTGTTGCCTTAAAAATAGACCGTTTTTGGCCTTTACTGTGAAAGCGCAGTGTAAGCAGAACCACAGCGTATGCTTGAAGGCCTGCTTTGTTTTCATTCCCTCCACAGCTGATCTACAGAGATGACCTTGAGCTTTCAGGGCTGTGTGGTGCATTTGATGTGTGATGTTACCTTGTCATTGAACACTCGCATCGTGTCCAGCGTGTGGAGGTTCTGCTCCAGCAGGGCGGTTCCAGCAGAGTACAGGTTGACTTCATCCAGCTGCAGGACAGCCACCGCCACCCAGAACAGGGCTTTGTGCATGGGAGACTCCTGCAAACAGAGGCAAGGAGGTCAGTGAACTCATCACATACAGGGGACCGTGGCACCAATGTAGATATGTTTAGAGCCACCAGCGGACTCTGCTTCATCCCTGTTGTTTTGAAACACTAAAGTCTGACTGTGGACTTACGCAGCTATAAACAAAAGAGAGCAGAGTTTAGCTAAAGCCCAGTGTGCAGTGCCTGTATACCTTGCTGAGTAGAGGCTGTAGTTTTGTCAGAGCGATGACTGTAGCTTCTATTAATACTTGGCTGTTGTAATTGTCTGGCCCCTTCAGACAGCTCTCCAAACCCTGTGATGGACACGTGAAGGAACACAAAGGGACATTATTTAGATTAAACATCCCCCATATCACACCATGTGCAACCACAATGTAAATCTGTAAATAATATTAATAATATTTTACTTCTACTTCTATATTTATATAAATACCACATTTGTTATTTTTCATTCGTTTGTGGGTTTTCTACCTGTCTTTTTCTTTGCACTTGCTTGTTGCTGCTGTTAGCTGTGAAATTTACCTTATCAGAAAAACACATTTTCATTCCTCAATATAATGAAATAAACAAGTCTCTCCATAGGCTCAAAAGGTACCGATACGCAGGTGCAGATACTGTGAATAAGACCTGGTCTCGGAGCAGAAGGCGTGGTCTTACCCGGTCTATGCTGAGCAGGGGGCTGGCCTTGCTGAGGATTCGGATGATTTGTTTGATCTGCCCGTGGCTCACCCTCTTACTGATACAGCCGAACACCACCAGGGCTCTGGGCTGCAGGGACGGGTTGTACTGGAACGCAAACCTGGACACACAAACACATTAGCACATGTTCCTAACTCTGCACTCATGGCAGTAGTACTGCTCTCCTGTAATTCGAAGGGGGAGGTTCGTACTTCTGTGCGAGTTCTGTCCACTGGTCCAACCACTTGCAGGATGGGATGTCCCTCATACAGGCCTGTGTTAAGACAAGACACAGCAAATGGGTTCACACACGAACAGAGGCATCAATGACTTGCCTCAAAATGAAGTTTAAGCTCATGAGACCTTCCAAAATCCTAAAACTCTACTCCTAACTGCTGTATGTTTTAATCTTGGGCCTTAAAAGCAAAGGTCTTCATTGGTCTATATATTCTAAGCATCACTGAACACGTGTTATTCACTGGAGTTAACTGAAACGACTCTGCTCACACTTAAAAACTTACATTCTGGAATTTAGATTTTCACAAGGATTACTCTAAATGTATTCACATTTTCCATCTCCTGTCTTTGCATCTACCTCCTTCCTATTTCAAAGCTGGAATCTATAGCATTTACTCATGGGTGTCTAACTCGTTTTAGTTCAGGTTCCACTTTCAGCCCAATATGATCCAAAGTGGTCCAGACGAGTAAAATAACAGTGAAAAAAGTACAATTACGATAAAAATGTGAATAACACAAACAACCTGATATGTCATTTAAAAAAATTGCAATTGTAACAATATTCTACCTCAGTTTATCATTTCCACATGTGCATTACAACTTAAAGATCACAGCAGATCTACAAATACACAGAACATTAATTAACAGGTAGAATATTGATAAAATTACACTTACTTCTTTTAAGACATTTCATGTTCAGGTTATTCCCATTTTTTGTGAAAGGATAGTTTGTAAATAAAAAAAATTCAAGTAATTTTACTTTTTTTTCACTAAAACAAAGAGAACTTTGGAGTTGTCATTACTTATAAGATATTATGATAGTATTTTACTGGTCTGGCCACTTGAGACCAAATTGGTATGAATATGGAACCTGAACTAAAATGATTTTAAAATCTTTCATTGTTAATATATTCAGTGTCATTTTTCCATTTCACAAATTCATCCCAGGGGCCCGATTGGACTCTGTGGCGGGCCGGTTTTGGCCCACAGGCCATATGTTCGACACCTGAGACCTACATGGACTCCTGGTGTTTTATACAGTAGCATATTTTTTTTAAGAGTAAGTAAACTTTTGACAGATAAAATCAAAGTGCACAATTATTAGGCGAGGCATTTTTCAAGATTACCTTAACTCTTCAACAACTACAACGTTCTCAATTCAGAATGTTAATAAACCTCAAACCTGAAATATTAAAGTAAATAGTAGGTGTGTATGTATGTATGTGCATGTGAAGATGATAAATGAGGTTAACTGATTTTTTCATATTCTGCTGATAGGAAGCTAAACGACAGACTGTTTCGTGGAGAAGGGGTGGGGTTAAATAAATTATACTTCCTCCCACTGAATGTGCAAATGAAGTCATACTTTGTTTTCATGTATATGTACAGGTTTTTGTTTTTGTTTGTTTTGTTTTCTTGTAATCTGTTTCATTTGTAAAGACTAAGTAGGATTACTTTGTTTTGTTGCACATTCGAAATAAACTAAATGTGTGCACAATTATCGAGCCACTACTAGTCTTAGTACGGGCCGTATGTTTGACACCTGTGCATTGACTCATTAGTTGGGACAGAAAATGCCACTTTATTTTGTCTCGTCACCTCCATGATCTCCAGCAGAGCCTCGGTGACCGTCTCCAGGGAGGACAGGGCGAAGGTCTCCCTCTCATAGGAGCCAGGGGAAAATGAGCGATCGCGATAGCTGGAGCGGAAGGCGATGACGGCGGCGGACTTGACTTTGCTGATGCCGAACAGCAGGTAGAACTTTGGCAGGGAGAACTCTGTCAGACTCAGCCTCAGGACCTGCTTGGTCTCCTCTGGAATCAGTCCACAACACAACGATTCACTGACATGACAACGCGATGACGCAATACGGCACCTGTCTGTTCACATATTTGGAAATAAGAGGTTGGAGGAAGCACTCACCGCTGAAATTGAGCTGTGAGCAGGTGCATAGGGAATGGATGATGTTGATGACCAAACCATGGGTGGAGGCCCTGAGGGAGAGCGGGCCGGTGGCCACCAGCAGCGTCACCACGTGGAACAGGTAGGGCAGGTGGGCCGCCACGTCCAGGGAGTTGTTGAACGACAGCATGAGCATGTACCGAGCCAGGATGGCGATGTCGTCCCACATCAGGTGCTGCTCGAGGGTGGGTGTGGGCGACAGGCAGGTTTTATCGATGATTTTACACATACGACCGATCACCTGCAAACAGACAACAGCAAGGACTCTGAAACACTACACCGGTTTATTATTTCGCTCAATCCATGAGACAGACCTCCTCAAGCGTAAAGTTGAAGTTAATTCTATGTGTTATTTTAAAGTTATGGGGCAACACAATTTTATTTAACCCATAAAGACCCAGTGATACTTTTGGGGCAGTTCTCAAATGAATTTTTTTCTCTATTCAACCTTTCTTATGAGACTTTTCACCATTTATTATAATACTATCCTCTGTATTTTTGTGTTTATGTGTAGATCATGTATTTTCCTATATTCAATTTGCTGATCATGTAGATGTTCATTAAAATTCAGATTAAAGTTGAAGGTTATTATATCAGAAACACAGAAAACTGAGGAAAAAAATACTTTTTCAACAAAAATATTAATAACTGAATGTAAAAACAACCAAATTCCATCAGTACTATGAGTACTGATTCACCTGAAGTCAAACGGTACCACATTTCGGTACCTGAACGCATCCTCGCGTCGTGTGTGTGGGGGAGAGAGTGGAAGTGTGTCTGCCTGACGCGTTGATGGCATTGGACGCACGAGAGCGTGAGTACATCAGTGGTGTCTTGATGACATCAGCAGTGTGGCGGATAAAAGTGTTGGAGGGTGTGGTTCCACTTTGCTAAACTTGATGCAGACTGCGCCCACTGCACTATCTGTAACACTAAATAGAAAGGCAGCCACGGCAGCACCTCAACCCTGAGGAAACCCTTGGTCAAACATAATCTACACCTGAAGGCTGAAGAATGGACAATACTGGAAAGAGCCAAAGGAGTGCAGGCTCCGACTCCTGCACCAGGTACAGTCAGTGCACCTGCCGCAGCCGGCGCCCCCTCACCTACAGCAGCATTAAAGGGAGAAGAAGTGGAGTAAAAACGACCTTAATCAACACACATACACACTAAAAGTACTGAAAACAGGCACCGTTTCCCAGGAACCCAGTATCGGTACCATATGGGTTTAAATGTCAAAGGTACCCATTCCTAGTCCCAGGTCACTGGAGTTTCCTTAGTAATAGTAGTTTATATTTTTTATGCTAATTCTCTTTTAAAGGCCACTTTGTTTTGTTTGTTTTAATTTCCTTTTTTTATTACCGGTACTATTATTTTTTCTATCCATCTTAAATCCTCTTGGCATTCAATGTGGGACACAAAGTAAGATCTTCATTGTACAGGGAAACCTGTGTCTTTACTGTACACAAGACGATAAAACGCTTTGAATCTTTGTTTTTTTACCCCCCTCCCCCAGAGGACAACTTTATTTTTAATTACAGCTTGTGTTTAAGTAACAGTCTCAAACTTTATATCCACATGTTCATCCATTCCTTGCTTGTTTACATGTACATAGAGGGAGGGGTCATATAGACAAAAGTGTACAGGGACAGAATGAGACAAGACGGACACACACACACCAGTGTATACTGATAAATATGTAATTAGTACCTGTCTTTGTCTTGTCTTTGTTGTCTTTTCTTCCATGTTTTCAACAGTACCCACTCAGCTGCTCTGTCCCACTGTCTTGTCTTACACACTTTGAATCTCAAACCCTGGGAAACTTTGCATGTTGTTTTCAATATTAAGTCAATATACATTTGGGCAAAACACACAGGAAAATAACATTTATTCAGCTCTCGGGTGCCACTGAGGTCAAGAGGAGCAGACAAGACTCCTTTGTGTTGAGAGTCTTGTCCTGCCATGACATCAGAGCGCTCATCTGTGGACGACAGCCACATAAAGGCTCAGGTGAAGCCTCACAGCCGTGCACACGTTCCCTGCTCATATCATTCGGTTCTGGACAACACCTTCACACAGCTACACACAGGCAGAGGGGATCAGTGCTCCAACTTTAACAGTGATGGGCTTTTCTTAGGCCTGGGCTCTTCACAAAGGACACCATTCAGTGCGTGCTGCTGTGCCATAATAGGAGCCAGGGCCTGGCTTTTCTATTGTGTCTGTCTGTGTGTTGTGTTTGTTTGTCTGAGTAGTGGCTGAACTGGGAGCCAGAACACACAGATGATGAATAGTGAGAGGATGAGTTTGTCGCTTTGGATACATAAGGAGTGATTTACAGCTCTGGACTAATTTCCTCAATTTGTAAGTGTTTATTAATTACCTTTAATGCTTTCTAACAAATTCTACTAATTTGAAGAAGTATCTAAAGGTCTACTGAATGTGTGTTAGTTAATATGCATATTTGCCAACACTGTCTGTGTTAAAACTATTGGTTAGTATTAGTATACATTACTTGCATTAAAACCCTTTTCAGGTCCTGTGTTAAAATAAAAAATATTAGAACGATGTATTATTTGAAATACAAAAAGTTCTCAAAATGGAGCTTGAAGTCGACCCAGTTTCCCTGCTTCTGGACCTTCCTAGTGTCCATGTACCTGATGTATATCACAAAAAACTGTATAATGTCATGGCTTTCCGTGCTAGGAAAAATATTCTACAGCACTGGTTTTGGGATAAAACCCCGTCAGTTTCAGGGCGGCATCGGATACTAACAGAATTCATACCCCTGGACTTTCTGACCTGTCACATGCACCACAAGACTAAAGCCTTTGAAAGAATACGGAAACCATTCCTTGACTATATTAATGTGAACATATCTGCAACAATAAGAGCATTTGTATATATATATTTTTCCATCCATTGTATCGTATTCTGCATAATGTACTGGACCTTTCATATGTACAGCCTAGAGGGTATGTGTATGTGCATATGTGTATGTGTGTGCGCTCATATTTGTGTATATGAATATATATATAATTTTATGTATTTATTTTCTGACCACCCCCAGCCTGTGTTTTGTTCTATTATTTTGTTTTATGTGTGTGTTTAAAAAAGAATATACCCAATAAACACATTTATTTAAAAAAAACAAAAACCTTTTCAGACAGTATTTAACTTAATTTAAATGATTATTGGAACAAAAAAAATACAAAATGACATCCTATGAATGGAAAAGTAACACGAATGTGAAAAAAATAAGAGAAATGAGAGTGAAAAGGCGACCTGAAGTATTTTTTGCTCTTATTTCTGTGATTGATGTTCATTTTGACATTTTTTTCCCATCTTCTTTTTTATTTGAGTTGATGTCTTCCCTCCCTCATTTCTTGAAGTTTCCCCTGTGTACATGTGGGGGGGGCTGTGAACATGGTCCTGTGTTACTTGAGGACAATGTATGTGTGATGTCACAACATTTGTCTAACATCATTGAGATGCTGTCTCTCATTGCATGCACACTATGTTGCACATCTCTGCGGCGCACACACATCTGATGAACGTCCAAAACACTGACAAGTCCAGTGTCATTTAAGCTCCTCAGTGTGACAGATGTTTTGTGTTTTTGCTTTTGTTCAACCAGTTTTGCCTTTGCTCTAATGTTATTCTGTCACGTTATCATATTACTATGCGAGTTTCATAAATAATGTACCATGTAGTGCCCATAAAGCAGAGCCTCACCTTGCTAGAGACCAGTTTGACGTTCCCTGAGGCCAGAGCCACTGCAGTATCAGCCATCACCTCGGCCTTGATGGAGCCCAGCCCTCCTGTGGCGCTGGTCTTAATAAAGCTGTCCAGAACCACATCCAGCAGGTCCGTTATCTGAAAAAACAAAGACAGACGGTTACAAGTGGGTAATACTGATTTTTTTTATTTAGCCTATATTTAACCAAGAAAAAACACTTGTTAGGATCAGAATCTCCTGTGCTGTGGCCAAGACAGAAGCAGCAGAAGTTACAGACAGTAGAGATTTCATCCACATTAAAAACATACATAAAACACACAATTAAACCCAGATCTAAACCATACGTAAAACACTAAACTAAAAACATACATATAATTTTACTTCTAATTCTATATTTATAGAAATGCCAAATTTCTTATTCTTCTTTATATTTCATTTTTCATTCGTTTGTGGTTTTTCTACCGGTCTTTTTTTCTGCACTTGCTTGCTGTTTGTTGCTGCTGGTAACTGAAATTTCCCCACAATGGGATTAATCTTACCTTATCTTATCTTACCTTATCAGAAAAACATGTTTTATTCCTCAATATAATGAAACAGACAAGTCTTTCCATAGGTTTAAAAGGTATAAATAAAGTCATATCTTATCAAACACCATCAATAATTTAAAAGGTACTAAAAGTATGACAACAATCTTCCTTAAAAGCATCTTAAAGCAGAGCCTGATTTAATCAGTTAGAAAAACATCTACATCCAGATTTATCCTTTTCCCATTCATATAAAACTAGTGCGTTGACCTGTGTGGATCCACAGGTCCTAGATGTGGTTGTTTTTCTGCTGTTGTGTATTCGTGCATGCTGTACCACATTTGTCCAGCACTCACTGCCACAGCGTTTTAGCCATAGCAACATGATTGTAAGGATATTGGATTCAAAATTACAAACATCTACCAAAATATTGGTCCGATCAACTTTCAGTTTTTGCTACCATCTTCCTGGACCAAAAATACATAAGTATGACCAACTGCAGCAGTCAGAGCTCTGTATGGATTTTGTGTGAATGAATCCCTGGATGGACACACACACACACGCACACACGCACGCACGCACGCACGCACACACACACGCACACACACACACACACACACACACACACGCACACACACACAGGCCACTTGGCTTTTGGGTCCGATATAGCAGTAACACATGGACACATTTGGTGTTCAAGAATCTCTGTCGTAATCAGAGTCACTTATAAGCATGTACTAGACATATTTGTGTAGGTATTTATAAGCACTTTAACATTATGTAGAACAAAAATTGGGGAGGAAAAATTTTCAGGTGAAAAATGTCAAATTACTGCTCGGTAACACGTGGACTCGAAACGGACATCAATTTTTTAAGCTTTACACAAACATTTAAAAAGTACCGTTGTCGACAGAAGTTGATATCAAGTAGGACAAAACCTTTTACATATTATGTTCAACTATGCTGAAAATAAATTTTGGAATAACATATTAAAAAGTCTCTGTTTTATTGATATGAGAATGTGGTAAGAAGTTGACAGGTTGCCATAGTAACACGGACGACTCTTTAACTTTGTATGCATCACCCAAAATCAATCAAAAGATCATTACTTTCTGAAAGTTTTACTCAAATATCTGAATTATGGTAACTTTAAAATTAAAACTTGGTATTTTTGTGGTAAAATGTGGACAGAGCCTTTTCAGCAACTCACAAATGTTCAAACTCATAAATATCAATAATATTCACAAAATAATGAAAATCTAACATTTGAAACTTAATCATCTATATAATCAACAGATTGAAGACATTTTCAAATTTTTTAGATATAATTTTTTGCGTCAAATTCGAGCTCTGACTATGGTGGAAAAAGTACAATCGATTTTATCTACAAATGGTGCTTTAAAAAGGATAATAGTGCCATAAAGTAGAGATCTTTAGCTAAAAAAATGAGCCCAGTGGATAAATGATGTGTGCAAATGTACTTTTTCAGGCTGGTGTTCACTTTAGCTTGATCGGACCCTTTTGTTATATACATGACACTGAATGTATTTAAATAGACCAGTTCCTTGAGTTTTATCTCCTATAGGTTTTACTCAGTGGCTCCAGAACATTTAAAAGCTTTCTTTCCCAGTTCTGTTCTGACTGTTGAACCCATAGATAAAACAGATCCTGGAACCTGAGACTGTACCTATTAAAGTCATTCCAACAGATGTGGACCAGTAAATATGATGGAAGCAGACCTAGAATACACTTCGAAATAAAACAATATCAGTGTTTAAGTCTGTGTGTGAACAGGTCCGTGCGTCCAACCCGAGCGTATAAAAGACACTTATGACTCTTCTTCCATCCTCTGAGCACATGGGCTGCAGAAGTAGCCTCACCTGGCCCAAGCTGCCCCAGATCTTGGCCTGAATGGAGGGGTACATCTGCTTTTCATTGATTGTCATGGTGATGAGCTTGTCCAGAATGGCGGTGACCCGCTGGCGCTTGGCATCGTCGTTGTGTTTACAGAAGCGGACCAGGTTGAGCAGCCAGGGCGTCATGTATTCCAGGCAGAGGTGTTTGAGCTCTATACCTGCACGACAACGTCCAAGAACATTCACTGGTTAAAGCCTAGAAGTACTTTAATACAGGAGGAAACACAAGTAGGTACTGTTCAAACAGTCCCAACCACAGTGTGCATTAGAACATTACTGTGTTCACTATTCATGAGCCCCCAACCTGATGAAATATATATTTAATCAAACAGTATATTATTAACGAGAGAATTGAGCTGCAATGTAGATGACTTCAGTAATTTGTCTCACAATTACACACTTGCGTAAAAAATGATTCTTCCATCCAAAGTCATCAAAACAGTGTTTCTCCAGTCCAGTCCTAACTCCTGTGTGGATCATGCGACTCAAACAGACAGAACAGAAAACATGGAATGAATCAAAGCACTGTTTTTGTCAGTACAATGACATAGATACTGAT
>JAPQRP010000006.1:5704576-5717235 GCA_037367295.1 Apogon hyalosoma
AGACTGTGCTGCTCCACGGTTTAGACTGTGCTGTTCCACGGTTTAGACTGTGCTGCTCCACGGTTTAGACTGTGCTGCTCCACGGTTTAGACTGTGCTGCTCCACGGTTTAGACTGTGCTGCTCCATAGTTTAGACTGTGCTGCTCCATGGTTTAGACTGTGCTGTTCCATGGTTTAGACTGTGCTGCTCCATGGTTTAGACTGTGCTGCTCCATAGTTTAGACTGTGCTGCTCCATGGTTTAGACTGTGCTGTTCCTGTGTGTGTCCCTGTGCAGAGCTCTGACCATGGCCGCCCGCCCCGCCTCGGTGCTCTGCCTGCTCCTCCCCCTGCTGCTGCTGTGGGGGCTGCTGGGAGGCCGGGTGCTGTCCATCTGCCCCGCCGTGTGCTCGTGCAGCCGTGGACACCGCGTGGTGGACTGCTCGTCACGAGGCCTAACCAAGCTGCCGCCTGGGCTGCAGCACAACATTCGCTTTCTGAACCTGTCGTTTAACAGGTAAACAGCGGCACGGCTCTGGTGTGGCATGTGACAGTCCACTACACTGAACCAAAACCAGCTGGCCTGATGCTACCCCAATGTGTAGTTTTAAACTGAATCCAAGACATGATGCAGCAGGTCAGTGTCTAGAACACATGCAATCACACTGCAACTTTTGGGCTTTTTCATATTCTGCTGAGAAGGAAAGAAGCTGCAAGAATGACCTTCCTTTGGGGCATTTGGTCAATTTTCAAAAAATTTAAATCCACTCATCATGAGACTCCCACAAAACCAAGGTTATTAATATTAACAAAAACTAGGGCTGAAAAACATTTACTCAAAATGATGAGCCACGTAGCGAAAAAACTGACAAAATTAACAAGGAAACTAATAAAAAGTCAACTAAAAGTGATCATACAAAAAAAGTCACACTAAACTAGCAGACCTGCTAGAAAACTAAATAACTCTAAAGAGAAACTGACAACAGGACAAAAATAAATTTGAATAATGAAAATGCAAAAGTGTAAGAACTCAGCACATGTCATTGAACTTTCACTCCCTGGATGATGATAATTATGTCAGTACTGGCAGAACCATGATCTACATTCCATATATGTGTCTATGAAAGCCCGACATCTACAATCAGAAAACACATCCAAACCTTCTTCTCTTTAACAGGTTTAGAAAAGACAAAAAGGTCAATGTGTCTGTCCAAATACCTCACAGGGCAAAACACAAAAAAAGGGGGGGGGGGGATTCATTCATGATTAATAAACAGACTACCAGCCAGTTTTCTCACTTTCCTGTCAGTGACATTTACTACAGGGACATTTGTGCACAGTAGTGGGCGTTCGCCAATGAGCTGCAGACTCATAAAAGTGTGACATTCTAAAAGTCAGTGCACACAGGACGAGCCTGTTAAAAATACAGCCAGTATCTGCCCCACTTAACTGTCTGACTGTATCTGAGCACTGCTTTCACAACAGCAACACTTTGATTCTCTTAGGATGGTGACGGATACTTTATAGTCTGATTATGTCAATTACACCCTCGTTTGTGCTCTTACCTAATTACTAGATTTTGAAAAAGGCTCTGCTCTTGCATGCTAATGTGATCCATTATGATTTTTAATGTTGCTATTACACTGCACTTACATTTTTAGAATAAACCTTTCAGTGTTTTTGCTTCGTTTACTCCAACTGAGATGGTTTCTTTCCTCCAAAGTGATTATTTGTCTGAGGAACCAGTTAAACAATAATGTAAAATCTCCTGTTTCAAAATTTTGAACAAAACAAATCCCAACAAAAGCCTTCACTGAAATGTCATTAATATCTAAGATAGAAACATTTTCAAACTTAAAACTGCAGGGAACTCCTGAAAATGTCAATAAACACATAAATTAACAAAATAGCACCCTTAAGTTTTATAGAGTAAAACAAATAAAACTGGCTAAACATACATTACTGTGGAGTTTCTCACTAAATGTCAACTATAAAGTGACACAGTTGACTAAAATTAATTTATTGTATCAGATATTAGATTTTTAAAATGGGAAATACCAATACCAGCAATTTAAGAAGTTAGGTCTGAGTATTGCCAAGTTGTTAGTGATACAGTACATATCACAAACATATACGATTCATTATATTGTAAAAATAATGTGATAATGCAAACAAAGCCATACACTGTGATTTCTTAAAATCTAAAGGAAAAATAATTCATTAAAAAAAAAAAAAGATTTTGAAAATCAAAATAAAATCACGAAACATAATACTCGAGTTCAGGGGTGCACAGTATAGGAAAATGTACAGATTACTGATCATTCCTAAATAAGGGTTTTTTCCTGCTCAAACACACACAGTCTAAACCTTTAAAAACTGATGCAGTTCATGTGGCTCTACTCGAATCTGTACCGATGTTTTGGTCACTGCAAAATCAAACTCATTCATCAGACTCGTCGAAGACTTTTCACTGTAGGAGATTAAATATGATCTGAGAGGTTTTTTTAAGTATAATATTAAAAACACAGGCTGCTGATATTGATTTAGTCATTTTCAGATGGAGAAGTTAATTTTGAGGTGATTTGTTGTGTTTGTGTCTGAGCCAGTGGGCTTTGACTGTTATTTATGTCTAGTATTATTATTATTGTTATTATTGTGGGACTGAAACAGTCCATCCTCAGTCCACCCCCACCTGCCCTGGTGTTTGGTGGGTCAGTAGAGGCTGAGGTTCAGTAACTGGTGTTCTGTCCTTCTGACAGCCTGCAGGATGTGGACGGTCAGCTGAGCCACTACGCCCACCTGCGGACCCTGGACATGTCCTACAACCGCCTGGAGACGCTGCCCCCCGCCCTGCCACGCTCCCTCTGGGACATCCGAGCCACGGGGAACCTCCTGCGCTCGCTGGACAAGAACGACACGGCGTACCACTGGAATCTGAAGTTCCTGGACCTGTCGGACAACGAGCTGGAGCGGATCGTGTTCATCAACAACACGCTGCCCGGCCTCCAGACCCTCAACCTGAGCCACAACCGCTTCTGGACCGTCCCCACCAACATGCCGCACAACCTGCAGAGCATCGACCTGTCCCATAACTACCTGGTGCAGATACTGCCAGGTTCTCTGGACCGGCTGCCCAAACTCACCCAGTTCTACCTGCACGCTAACCGCTTCTCGTGGCTGTCGGAGGGGGTCTTCGATAAGCTGTCAGGTCTGGAGGTGATGACTTTGGGCGACAACCCGTGGGCGTGCGAAGAGGAAGAAAACATCACAAAGCTCCTGCAGTGGGCCGAGCAGACCCACGCCACAGTCCACGGCTGCCCCTGTTACACCAGACCCGTGTGCGGCCAAGCCCACCTGGCAGCGCCGGGGGGGGAGTGGCACTCCGCCCTATTCACAGAGCCCCCGCTGTGGGTGGATGGCGGAGGCGAAGGGCCTGACAGGACTGCGGAGGTCACGTCTGGTTACCAGGCCAAATCGGCGCTTTTTGAAACCGGAATATATCACAACACCAGAGGCGGGAACGACTCTGTGGACCCTGTGGTGTTTGTGTGGACGTCGTCCTCCAGTTCTGTCAGTTTCACCAAACGCACAAGCACAACAGCTCGCCCTCGCTCATCCACCAAGAGACCCAGAGTCGCCACCTCACAGAACAGAGGCCAGGGACTCATTAGTGACACTCCTACCACCACTCTGACTGTTTTCATCATCCTGGCTTCACTTTGCAGCTTCTAACACCAGCTTACCTGGATACTGAAATATTCTGGACGATGAATGTATGACCATGCAACGCCACGCACCTCCATTATCATCTCCTGTAAAACCTGTTACAACTGTTACTGCCGACTAGGGGTCGACCGATGTGGGGTTTTTTTGGCTTTTTTTCCCAGGGCTGATATTGCTAACAATTATTAGTAATCAACGAAACCGAACAATTGCACTAAAAATTTAAGCCTCAGTGGCAAACTCAAGTGTAACGCCAGGAAAATGCCCCTAAACTGACTGTTAAATCCAATAAACAAAATACAATTCACTAATACTTTAACAACACCATCTGTTAGTTTTCACAGTTTAGCAACATTTACAATCGAGCATGAGTTCAATGATGATGGTCTGAGTTTCATCAAACACTAAATACATTAGGCTTACTTTCCAAAATTCACATCAATATGACCTTGCAGGCAGAGATTTATTTTGAATGTAAACTGAAAAACATTCTTCTGTCTTACATATATATGGATGTGTCTAAAAACATCTGTATGGAGGCACACAAAAAAAAGAAAAAAATGCAGGTTTAATTATGACGCTCATTGCAATATAATCAAGATTTTCAACTGGATGGTATAAGGATGACAATAATATCAACAATAATAGCAAAATATTAAAATAATCGTTGAGATTTTTTGGGATGAACTCACAGGCAGTGGTTGAGAACACCTACAACTGGAAAGATTACGAAGAAATGCAAAATAAATCCTTTCAGTGTCAACAGGCTGTTAAACATGATCACCTGACGAAGTACTATTATTTTTTTCAGATATCAGATTAAAAAGGTCCAGTGTAAAAGATTCAGGGGAATTTAGGAGGCTCTAAAAGCAGAACTTGAAAATATTATTTTTCATCCCTGTATAATCACACAAAAATGACCATCATTGTGTTCCTGTTTCCTAAGAATGTTTGTATCTGTAGAGGGAGCAGGTCACTGCCATGTTTCTACAGGTTTATAGCATATGTCATCCAGTGTTAAGGCCCATTCATCCTCACTTAGAGGTGGGTAGGAGATCCTGGAAAAATGGTTCGAGCAAGCTACATTTTGAAAACACACAATTCAAACATCCAAACCCCTTTCTCCAGACTTCCCCCTGAAGCCACGCCTCCAGAGTACCAGGCTGTACTCGCAGAGGGAGGAGGGGGGAGGGACAAATGGCAGTTGATAGACATATCACCATTCAATCAATTTGATGGGCTGGTTAAAATGATTGGATGGTGTTTTTTCAGTCCTGTCCGTTCCACAGGTGACGAAAATTTAATTTGTTAGCATTTAATTAATTTGTTGCAATCGGGTGTAAAGGGGAATTTAAGCAATATAGTAAAAAATGCTCCAGGAAAACATCTCCTACCCCACCTTTAATGTACGTAAATAGGTACGTCTGTATCAAGCGGTGTCAAGTTTCACTGCCTTTACACTTAGATGAGTCCATTGCATTGGAACCAGAGGGCGCCACTCTTAATGAACATACTGGCTGAATACCATGAAGAAGAATGAGGTTTTTTTAAGAAGAAAGTCAATAATAACAAACATGGCGACGACAGTCGTGGTTTTACTAATGTTGATCTTGAGAAGGGTAGTTGGTATAAATATGTTGGTAGTTTTTCACTAACTCACACAGTCGCTCTTTGAAAAGTTCTGGAAATGATTCTATTTAAATCTCAACACTGCCCCCAGTGGTTTCCAGTGGTACTGCAAAGTACTCTCAGTTTGGGTCCGCAAACTCCCAGAGAACGGACAGACTTAATGAACGCAGAGGATGGACAGACCGACTGGCCTGTGTACGTATGCGTCTTTAACATAGAGCATGAAGGGGCCTTTAAGGTGCATTAATCATACTATGTTTGACTTAACATCCTCTAAAAAGCTCAGAATAGACAAAAACTGTAATGCAGCATCGTAGGGGGGTGTGGGGGGGTTAGTCTTCATGGCTAGGCGTCACCAAATATCACACACTGAACCATTAATGGAAAGAAAACTGATAATTGTAGAAGTACTGATAATTGGATCCAATGCCTGTCCACTAGTCGGTCGACCCCTACTACCTACTGTCACTACCATTAATTTCATCCTCATCATCATCAATGTTCCAAGTATCTGACTGTGCACATGATAAACTGAATGTTAAAACCTCCAAGGAAACCGGCTCCACTATGGCCATCGTTGAACTGGAGTCTTCATGTCAATGCTCAGCTCTCGGTGCGTCCACCCTTAGACTGCTGCGCTCTTTATAATATGAGGCTTGTGCTGCATTTGGCTCAGTAAACACTGTATGACATCCCATAGCGCCTGTGGACACACCTGACCGGATCATCCACACTGAGCAGGGCCGAAAAATGTCCAATGTACAACGGAACAGTCTGCAATAAGGTGAAAGGAAAACCACAAGCACAGATTTTGATATTCCAAACAGTGGTCAATGCCTAGAAAAACTACAAATAACCTTCAAGGAATTCTAGTCAGTGCTGTGTTGATGCAGTCGTAACTAAAATTATGAAACAACTCCACTAAGAAAAACCAAAGTACAAAAACATTATGTTCAAAGAAAATGATGTAGCAGGAGGATCCTCCAAAGGTAAGTGTTGCAGCTAGTCTTCGGCACATTTATGGAAGTTTATGGCTCACGGTGGAAAAAGAAAAGTACTGCAGTCGTCTGGGATTGGTCTCCATGGTTACTGATCAATAAAACAACCTGAAAAATACTCATCTCTGAAAAGACAAGCTTATTTTTCTTCTCCTCTCTCAAACATACAACTCATCTAACTCTCATCCCTCTCCTCCTCAGACAGGTTCAGACTTTTCCAACATTATTACAGTCAGTTTAAAAACACAGGTGGAAAACAGACATTAAATATGGATGGTCTTGAACCATCTTTGGTTCTGTTACAGATACAGGAAACATCTTTGGAGTTTTCCCTGTTATCATAAGACAACTTTTCAACTCACTCACTCACTTTCTGTACATCTGATAGTTAGAAGACAAATGACCTTCTTTAGCAAGTTTTGCTGTCAAGCTTTTTCATTCACTGCTTTTCTAAACGTCTGCACACACATACAGTCACATGATGCTCACAGGAGTTAGGACTGGATTGCATAACCATTGTTTTTGATGACTTTGGTTGGAATAATATTTTTTTTCGCGACTGAATGATAAGAATAATGGTGAAAATTCCTATAAAATAATATACTGTTTTGTTGAACCACTAAATGCTACAACCGTGAAACTCTTCCATCACAGACACAGAATCAAAGCTCCACACAAACTATTGTGTCATACATATGCTGTTGTTAGGTCACTTAACAGTCCACAAAGAAACATTTCCAACAGTAGTAGGTTCATCATTCCAAGTATGGGCTCAGAGCTTAGAGCAGGGATGCCTCTTTTATTTAGGTTCCACATTCAGCCCAATTTGATCTCAAGTGGATCAGACCAGTAAAATAATAGTGTAATAGCCTATTAATAATGACAACTCCAATTTTTTGTGCAAAAAAATAACATTAAGTTATGAAAATATTTACATTTACAAACCAACTGCAACCAAATACATTTAAAAATGGAAATTTCTTAAGGAATTTAAGTGCAATTTTAGCAATACAGTGCCTCTGTTTATCATTTCTACATGTGCATTACACATCAGATCTACAGAGACATTTAGTAACAAACAGAATATTAGTAAAATTATACCTAATTTTCATCTTAAACAGTTCAGGTTGTTCATGTTTATTCAGATTATTCACATTATTATTGTTAAAGGATAGTTTGTTAATGTAAAAATTTTCAGAATTTAAAGTTATTTTTTGCACCAAAACAAAGAGAAAAATTTGTAGTTGTCACTATTTATAGGTTATTATTTTATTATTTTACTTGAGATCATATTGGTCTGTATGCGGAACCTGAACTAAAACCAGTCTGACATCCTTGACCGTTAATGTCTTAAGTGTAATTTTGCAAATTCATCCTGCGGGTCGGATTGGACCCTTTCGTGGCCGGTTTTGGCCCACCAGCCACATGTCTGACACCCCTGACTTAGAGTAACTAAGTAATCAAGTATCCTTAGTTCCTCTTTAGAGCCCGGGCCGATTAAGGCATATCATCGATAAATCAACATCGGTCAATATGGAACCGATGTGTTAACTTTTTTACTGTGTGGAGATTCTGCTCCCGCTCTGCTCCCGTGTGTCTGTGCTGCACTTTGCCCGAGGGCCTGCCCCCACCCCCCCCCCACCCCCACTGCACACAAACACACAGACCAGTGAAGTGCAGCGCCACCTCCCGCACTCACTCGGCTGCAGAAGAGGACAAAGACGAGAGAAATGGCGAGAGAAACTGCATTTTGTTTTACTCCATGGTAAGCTGTGACTTTGTAAAACAACATAACACTACACTGTAGTGCCCCATGACAATAACGTCCTTGCGGAAACAAGCTGTTAGGGCACGTCAAGGAGAGCATTCTAGTTTTTCTCATGCAAGTTTTAGAGAGCGTATTACAGCATTTTAACGTCATGTAAATTGCATCTCTGTGAAAAAAACTAAAATATATGCAACTGTTAATTTCCATGTCCACCAATATCTAATATAAAACTATTATACAGTTTTAAAGTTGTGTAAGTTGCATCTTTGTGAAATAAAGATGTATGCAACTGTTAACTCCCATGTCCACCATTAATATAAGACTACTATTATATACAGCGTCCCACTTCACTTCATACTACCATGCAGGATTTACCGGGACTCCTAAATTCACAAGTTAATGTCTTCATTAAAATAATTTTGTAAAGGTTCTAACTAATCTATTTAGTTGTAATTTTATGTATTGCATGTTTTGAAAGTAGTTACACTGTTACTTCAAATCTAGTTTAGTCCCTTGTATTAAGTCTAGTAACGTGATGCATGTTTTTACTATTTCTAATTTTGTTTGCAGTAAACTTTTTTTTTTTTTTACTTTTTAATGTTTGCTTCAGCATTTACTTTTGAGCTGTTTGCAAATACCCAGTGGCCAGACCCATGTACTGTGTATATCAATGCCCTTATTTCATATATTGGACAATATATTGGTTCTCAGCCAATATGTCGGATATTGGCTTTTTTTTGCGCCCAATATGACACTGACTAAGGTTTAGGCTCCTGCTGTAGTTAAAGGTTATTAAGTGAAGTAAATGTTAGATAAGACAGGACAGTCCTTCATGAACTGAATACCAGTCTTACTGGTCTGAACGCTGACCACATACTGGGTTAAACTGGACTGAAGACACACCTGTAAGCTTATTACTTTGGCTCTGACAGAGTCCAGGACTGACTCGGATGAAGCTCTGCTCACCCTGCCAGCCTTAGCACTCAACTCTATACTGTTCAGATCTGACTTGGTTTTTGTTTGAAGTTTATTATTTTCCAAAGGGACAGTGAATATTAACTAGTGCTGCCACTAACGACTAATTTTCTAACGACTAATCTTTCGACTAATTTTTTGATTAGTCAACTAATCTAAAAGACTAATTTTAACAAAAATCAAGTGTTTGTTATTTTGTTGTGTCCATTTTATTTTGAATTCAACTGAAGGGCCAAAACATAAAAAGTCACCTGCACCATGACAAATGTAAACAACATAAATAACTTAAATATTACCAAACAAAAAAACTACAAAGTGTTTTTCACGTAAGAGCAGAGGACCAGGGGAGGGAGGGTATGAACGGGTGCACACCGATCTGTGGACCGTACGAGCGGAGGAATGAAACTCAAGACGCTTAGAAGACACTCCCTCTGTCTGAGGTACTGCAGGCGCCAACGCCGGCATTGATTCCCCAGGTGCCACGGCCAAAAATAAATAGGCGGTCAATAGTAAAATGACTCATCGAGTAAAAAAAATAATTGCCGTTGACTAATTTTCTTGGTCAACTAATCGCAGCAGCACTAATATTAACAAACACAATATGTCCCAATACACAAGATTATAGCCATGCCTAATTTCTGCTTTTTTTTTGTGTTTTTTTTTTTAATGGCCATGTTCCAGGGTGAACTCAAGTCTTGAACTGAGTAACATGTGCAAAGGCAGTGGTTTTGGAAAGTTCAGACTGTTTCTTTCCGTAAAAGTATTAATGCACATAATGCTAATACTGCACAACAAGTACAAGTTGTGCACTCAAAATTTTACTCATAAGCTAGAATTTATGAGTATTATCAATAGTCAATGACAATTGCTTTCAACTCGTGGTGCGTTCATGTACAGGCTGAATGACTTCAGAGCATGTGTGCGACTCCACAGTGACAGACCTCCATTTAAAGTGACAGAAAACACAGAAAATCTGATCTGACTGTTCAGACTGAGGTCACATGACAAAAGACCAGTTCATCTGATTCACATCTGAGACAAACATGAAGGAAAAGGTCAGATTTGGGCGACTTCTGCCTGTAAGATGACCAGTGGTGTCAGAGTAATGTCCTCTACTCTGGAGCGCCTGTGGGGGGGTGGGGGTGTTAAATATGACAAATTCATGGGACCCAGTGTTTTCGGGGGCCCATAGAGGAGTGGAGGGGACCCAGTGGATGCCAGTTTGAAGTTGTGAAGATGCTGTGTGCGGTCGGCTGCATAAGAGAGGAATAGTAGTCGGGAGGTGAACGGTGAAAATATGGTAAGTTATGGTTTTGTTTTCACGCTGTCGTATGTGACGGTATGAATGGATCGCACCTCCTCGTACAAAGCTGTGATCATACTGGATGGGGTCATTATGGTCATGGTATAGATCTGGTCTCACCTCCGGGCCACGTAGTAGAACACAGGGTTTCCGGTCTTGGACGTTCCTGCCTGGTAGAAGATGTTGAGGGTCTTCAGGGCTTTGAACTCCTCCTTCTCATGGACCTGGTGTCTGTAGGATCAACCACAGGGATCAGCATCAGTCGTTAATGCACATTTTTAGAACTTCTTAATTTTGTTACATTGTTAAAGCATTCTGTTATTATTTTAAAGGAATGGACTAGTTTTAATGTTAACCGTTTTCTTTTCCCAGGTATTCTTATGAAGAAAGTCTATTTAACAGAATCTGAAAAACACAAGGATGAAAGAGCAGACTATTCGCAGCAATGATTCTCAAGTGGTGGGTAGCGATCCAAAAGTGGGTTTCAAACCCATTTTCAGTGGGTCATGGGCCTTTGTTTGGGTAAAAAATAATGTTAAGAAACCAGTCCTGATGAAACAGATGAAATGTCTTGGTGATATTTAATGTGACACTGTGTCAGTGTGGTTGGTGACTATAGTGTCACCTCTTTACAAAATGACATGGGTTAGTTTATTCACTCCAAACAAGTTTATACAAATGCCCATGATTTTCACTGTTTTTTAAAGCTTTACAAAAGTTTGCTTCAAATTTGTTTGATATTCAACAGAAACAGAGTCACTGTCTTTTTTTTTTTAAACATGAGAAATTTATTTTATCTCTTGCACTTTATGACATGATGCATGGGTCCAAAAGCACCTTGGCATGAACTTCAGCACAAAGTTACAACGGTCTTTGTGGTGAAAGCACATAACACAGGAAGTTAATGTTCAAGGAAACAGTTTCTGTTATCCACTCATCACCTGAGCTCAAATCCACTGCAGCTCAGCACTGAACATCTGACACCACAGGGGAAAGATGATGGGAAAGTGACAGAAAGCAAACACTTCTGTGGTATAACACATACTCCTCCCTCACACACACTTAATCAGGCAGTAAGAAAGACTTAACTCATATCATCCACAAAGGATTCATAAAGTGCAACCATGCGTTTACACCATCACTGCAGCCCTTCACTGTGAACAGACCCCTGCTCTGGGATCATAAATTCTGTATGATTCACTTTGACATAGTTCACTATATAATGGATGACATGGCATTACTGTTACTGCACTCAGCAAACAAGTTCCTCCCTCATGGACTATATGAAAACTACAACTACAAATAGAAAGTGCTGATGAGGTTCATCGCAGACTGAGACTCTGTTTGGGTTACGATGTGAAGTGAACATGAAGAACCTTTTATTTTCAAAAACTGCGAACTCCACTACTTCTCACTTTGTCAAATGTTGATTTAATGTAGAATGACTAAAGTTCTATTGAAATACGTGAAAATGTCAGGCATTAAAAAATGCTTCTTGCTAATATATCCTCACATCTAAAAACCCAGAAAAACTCTGGGACCATTTGGAATTTTCTTGAAAATTGCTTTATAGAAAATTCTGAAGATTTGTTGCATATATAAAAAGTTGGCACTCAATGACACATCTGGTCTTTGCAACCAAAAAAATTGTATTAGATAAATATTATAAATCAAAAAATAATAAAAGTCAAAAACATGCGCTTTGACAGTCAGTCTAAATTCACTGGTCAGCCTAAATCACCTGTATATGTGTAGCTGCAGATTGCTGACTTATGTTCAAGACAGTGGAAATTATTGGAGAAATATGAAATACATTTGTTTGTTACTTTGAACATATGCGGCCACTAGAGGGAGTAGTGAGTCACCCTGCCGGTCTCCCATAGTGGTGAAAACAAACAACAAGGCTGAGTTGAAAATGAGAACAAGAAACAACTTTCAAAGTGACAGAAATAATATCACTGTCGTTTTCACCACTGGACACAGCTCGAAAGTAAAAGAATGATGTTTGCTGCTGAAAAGGCTGCATTTCTACTACACAAAGGTGTAAAGTCCATGGTTCAGACTAAACTGTGAAAGTTCGGTCCTAGTTTGGACAGTTCAAAACCAGGGGTGTAATGGTGCACTCGTTTGTACCGAACCGTTACGGTTCTGAGCCTTTGATACAATACAGAGGTGTACCAAACGAATACATGTAGCCTATGTGAAGAACGCAAACACTTGCCTTAAGTTTCCACACGAACCTTCAAGATGAATGCACACAGTATAAGCAGGGTGGGGTGGGGGTG
>JAPQRP010000006.1:5790766-5800874 GCA_037367295.1 Apogon hyalosoma
GGGCTGGGCTGGGCTGGGCTGGGCTGGAGGTGGGTCTCGCCCAGGGTGTCATTCAATCTAGAACCACCACTGGATGTAGCAGAAGTGTAGTCCAGGGTATACGGCAGTATACAGAGTATACCTACTTATTTTTCAGTCAGCATTGAGTATACCCACTTCAAAATCCCCCTGATGCACACCATTCAGTAGTATTTGTGAGCAAAATTGCCCATTTTTTCCCCCAGGATGGTGAAATCATGACCCTCCCCACTCTGCCTCTAATTGGCTAGTACTCACTGCCTTCACTGATTAGATTGGTTAACTTTAGGCATGAGGATTGATGAGCCAATCAGAGGCAGAGTAGGGCAGGTTATGCTGTGGAAAATATTGCTAGCGCTGGCTTTCTCTGGAACCTGACTGGATATTTCAGGTGCCAGTGTCACCCCAGTTTATTGACAGGTCACTGCGCGTCTCCTTGAAAGATTTGCAATTATTGGAAATGTGAACGAGAAAAGCAGAATAAACGTCTTTCAAGTGAGTGACACATAGCGAGAGAACCTACTTTCATGGAATACATAATTCTGAGGTAAGTTTTAAGGTGATTTACAAATGAGTCACTGTTTTAAACTACTGGACCATATGACTGCACATTTAGAGAGATGTCACCAATAGTTAAACTTTGTGAGTAGGCTAACATAATGAAAGGCTAATGTTATCCTATGTTTGCCTCATGTTGAATACATTTTACTATCATGCAGCTGCTTGTATGACCAGTAATACCTACAAACTGCACCTGATCAAGTCATGATAATTTTATAATAGTGAGCAAATACTACTGATGAGTTTTTGGGGAATAACTAGCTAAATACATGTCACTTGTGTCACAGGGTGTTTTTCTGGACTACTTTAAAAAAAAAAAAAAAAAAAAAGGCAAAAAATTAGAGTATACCCACTTCTCTAGGGACCACTACACCACTGGGATGTAGCATATAGTGCCGTACACTTATATGTGTGTCAGTGTTTACAGCCCTGGGATTTTCAAAATGCAGGATAATGAGCCTCCCATAAGAGAACTCAAAAGTAGCTGCCCCCCCCATATTATTGCTATTATTTCTGTTGTTGTTTTGTATGTTCCATGTAGGCTTAAAAATAAGTTTCAATAATACATCTTATACACATCTTTATTTTTTAAACATGTTTGTGTGTTCCTAAACAGTAACATTTTACACATCTTTTTCTGTGTATGTGCTTAAATATCTTTTTAAACACATTTTTACATCTTTGTGTGTTTTTACCATCTTTTTGCACATTTTAACATCTTTATGTGTTTTAACATCTTTGTAAATACATTTCAACATCTGTACGTCTCTTTTAACACGTCTTAACATCTTTGTGTGTTTTTATCTTTGTCCATTATTACCGCACACATGTCTTTGGCTGCAAGAAGGAGCAATGTCTTGCCAATGTTGTGGGGTTTCTCCGCCTTCGCAATGCGTAACGCTACGTGGTATGATGCTTCGGTGCCTTGGTATTTCCAGTGCCAAACATCTCCATGACTTTCATCTGTGATCGCAATTCATTAAGCTTCCTATCAAAACAAAACCATGGCTTGGTCTTCAAACTTTGGTGCTTAGTTTCGATATGACGCCGGAGTTTACATGGTGGCATACTGTGGTGGTTGGTTAGCACCTCTGCAAATAACACACTGTGGCAGCAGAGCATCGTCAGGACCAGTTCATGAAAAGCCAAACTTTAAATAATCAGGGTCATACTTCCTCCGTTTGCTGCTCGCCCCAGACTCTGTGTCCTCTCTCACTTTCTCTTGAGATACTAAAAATCGATGCATTTTGCCCCTCGCGTATTGTGTAGTTCGCTAACCAGATGTTTACACTGTTTTTCTTTTTTATTCAGGTTTATTTTTTTTCTCACGCTGCGTCTCCCCTGAAGTCCTCTGGTGCCCCCCAGGGGAGGCGCGCCGCACACTTTGAAAACCGCTGTTACAGCCAGTGAAGCGGAGTAATACAGAAGTTGTTACGGTTATGAAGTGAGCTACCGTTCTAGTGAAATGAAGGCTACCTATGTCGGGCTTGTTATATGTTAATAAGCGCTCGGTCCTGAAGGTAAAGTCAAGCGCCTGCCTACGTGCATTCTTAGGAAGAAACCACAACGATTACAAACATCATATATATTGTGAGGTTTTCGCACAGCGTTGCATTAGTAGTTTTACAATGCATCAAAAAAGAGGGCCCTCACCTGTAGGATTGTAAAATCCTCATGGCAGTCATTATTCAGACATTAATCTTGCTTTTATTTGCTTTTTTGATAAGGATTATTTAGTCAGGTTGTAAAGACCCCATAGGTCATTACCCATATAGATGATGTCGTTTTTAATGCGTCACTTTAAAACCTACAGCAGGGGCGGAATAACTTATTGGACAAACCTTTTATGTGAGCAGCTTGGTCACAGGGGTGATTTATAATTTGTATTGTAAAAAATTCAATAAATAGTTACGCACGTGTCAAATATAAAAAGGCGTGGATATGACGCGCGCGGACGGACGCACAGAGGAGTGGGACGTCACACGCCGGGTGGAAACGTGCCAGAGCTGGAGACACTGGAAACTAAATTGGATTTAATTCCAGTTTTTTTGGATTAAACTTTTTTTCCCCTTTTTCCATATGGATTATTTACCTCTGTGGAACTGCTGGAGCCAACGCGGGCCGAATCTGTGGTGGTGCCGTGAGTAGTGCCTGCGGCTCACTGCTTCTCATTTCTGTTGACTATTTGCGGGCGTGGACCTTTGGGATCTAAGTGAGAGAAAAAGTGACCGGGGGGGGGGGTTGATCTGCTCTACGTGAAATGCTTTATGTTAAATGCTTTGTGTTAATGAGGTGTGGTGAAAAAACTTTGGTGCTTTGTGACGTTTTCTTGATATTTTGGGTTTAGTCGTGGATGCGCTCGAGCGTGGGGTGTGTGTGTGTGAATTTCGTTTGTGGAAATTAAACGGCCAATATAGTGCCGAACGCAAACGTATTTTGTCTTTATCTAATTTTCCCCCGTGTCCTTAAAAATGCGTTGTAGCTTTAGAAAATAAGTTAACTCTTACAAGGTTTAACTTTAATCATGTTTAATCAGTTTTCATCTCTTTGGTATCTGCTGGGACTTTAGGGCAAGTATAAAATTTAGTGTTGGAATATGTTTTGAGGGTTAAAGTAAAAGCACATATCAATTAGACTCATCAGGTAAATAAGTGACAAATGAAGAACTGGAATATAGCATTGCATAGAAGATGAAAAGATTTACATACCATATTGGAATGTGAAATATAAGATTTACTGTAACCTCACCAACTTACATGTTTCTTATATAGAGTAAACATGAATGTCAGTTCAATTAGGGGAAAATATTCTTTAATTCATAAACAAATACAGGAATAATGACACGATTCTCCAAAAGAGGGTGCTCTTTATGCATTTATAGATTGTTGGCATAGTATTAAATAAGAGGCACATTTTATTCAAAGGTAGAAGGAAATAGAAAAGGTCTCTCTTCAAAAATGTAACATTGACAACATATCAAAATTATCAAATTATTTTCATCTAATCAGAACTCCACAGAAACTATTATGTGTAAAAACAAAATGTAGATGTTAGCACTAAAATCATGCTGATAATCACACATTGCATGGCTACCTGGTTTGGGTATTTAACTTCTCAAGAGAAAACAAAACTTAGAAACATGGTCAAAGCTGCATTGAAGATCTTAGGCACATGTGAATATAATAATAACAATAATAATAATAATAATAATGATGGGATTGAATAGATTGAATATCCATTTCTACAGTCTATTTATGAGTGTTCTGTAGTATGACTTAGCAATGGGCTTAACGCACTGCCCCACTACTTCCTGAACTTCAGGCAGCTCCTTTATTTTCTGTCTTTCATTATTGGACACTGATTAATCCAGGTGTGCCTGACCACAGAAGTCACAAGAAGTATTAGGGATACCTGGATTAATGAGTGTGTCCAATAATGAAAGCCAGGAAATAAAGGAGCTGCCTGAAGTTCAGGAAGCAGTGGGGCTGTGCATAGAACCCATAGGATTCTTAATGTCATTTTTCACATCAGTAACTTCACTCTGGATGGTGCTACTATACTGCTAAACACAGAACAAATAGCCTAAAACATTTATTAATTCATTCCTGTGTCCATCTACTTAACAAATTAAAGGTTTAAAGGTATTTGTCATGGTAGTTTTTTTTATTGCACTATGCTGTGTATAGTATTTGTTTTTATGCATGTTGTGAACAATGCCTTTGTCTATATTGCCTTGTGTATGTGTATTGTCTATGTTGTTTCCAGCTGTTTTGCACTTTAGCCAAAGACAACTTTCTCTTCAGGGACAATGAAATTGATTTGATGTATTTCAAAAAGAGACAAAAAACAGACTTACAGCACACATTTCTTCACAGTTTCACATTTGTGGTTTTAGCAAAATTTCTCTACAGTTATCAGATGGATTGTCGTTCTCTTTGTTTCCTGAACGTGAACTTGGACATCTTTATTAAACTGATATAACCTTGAGACTAGGTATGACATCTGGGGCCTGTTGCACAAAACTAGGATTCTGTCATCCAGGATAACTGAGAAAGCCGTGCTCAATGAATCCAAAACAAGAGCATCCAGGCTTAATCGGATGCACAAAGACAAAGCCAGGATGAACAGACACAGATTCATCAAGCCAGGTGTAAGTAATCCTGGATAAGTGCGCACACGCGGTTTCCTCAGTAGACCTCGACATCGATCACACAGTCACTGATTCACCATGGCAACTAGAGCGGCATACTTTTCCCTGTCTGATGTAAAACTTCTCATTTCGGTTAATGAGGAAATAACGGACCGAAACAAAGACAACACTGACACGGTTCTAAAACAACCAGAGACAGACTGTAAAAGGACTGCAGACTGCCTGAATGAGTAAGTAGAGCACAAATACACACTGACTGCTCCAATGAAACCATCACAAGTACAGTCCAAAGAGTTAATATCTGCGAAAACGTAGTTGGACTCTGATTATGAATCAGTGGAAATTGTCAGTGAATCTGACTGCAGATGTGAGTGAAACTGTGTAAATGAAACTGCATCAGACTGGATAACTGATAAATAGATGAACTCAATGACTTCATTGAATTTACCTTTGGGATAAATAAACCTTATGCCCCCAACTTTAATCTGAGCTTTTATGAACATCTACATGGTCAGTAAATTAAATATAGGAAAATACCTGATTTATACTGATAAAATACAGATTACAGAAGACAGTATTATAATAAATATTAATAAATGAGTTAATAAAGGTTAGACATAAATTCATTTGTGAACTGACCCTAAAGTAGCTCTGGGCCTTTATGGGTTCATGAACACTGTTCATTGTTTGGTTTAATGGTCTTCATCTCATTTCAGATGGTCAGTGCTGTCTCATCAGTGATGTGTCACAGTGGTCTGGTTCGGTCCATGACTCCAGAGTCTACCAGACCTCTGAATCTATCAGCTCCTACCACCAGGTGAGACATACAACCTCTATGAAGAACCACTGTTTCCATCAGATCTGTGTCCAGAATGTCACTGTATTTATGAGGTTTTGTGTTGACAATTGAACTGCCTGGTGTGTTTCTGGGGGACAGGGGGTCTACCTGCCAGCCTGTTCTTCTGACACCATACACAGCCCCCCGGGAAGAACAGCAGGCCTACAGTCATGGCCATGCTTCAGGCCACACTACAATGGGACCTGAGGAAGGAGACCCTCCCCAATTGTGTATCACACATGGACTGGGACAATCCTGTCATCTTCCCTGATGACAGTGGTCGGCTGGTCAGAGACCAATATATGTTAAATTATTTTAATTAACATGCATGCTGTGGATTTCAGTTAAGTATGTCCTGCAGGGACAGAGGAATTTAAGCTTTTTTAAAATTCAATTTAAATAGATTTGGCCTTTTATGATGTTTGTATTGTATTCTGTGTGTATACTGTGTGTATAGTGTGTACTGTGTTGTGTACTGTGTGGATACTGGGTTGCAGGGAGTCTACTGCATCCATTCATTTGTCTATTCATTTGTTGTGTATGGATTTGTCCTGCATTTCTTTCAGTGTATACACATGTGGGCTGTACTCTGCCTTTGAATGTGTATTTCTTCTTCTATCATATGCTTTGGTTCTGTTCTTTCTATCTTGTAGAGTCACTGTGTGACTTCAGTTTTAAAGGAGCTGATGGTTTTACTTGCTTTGATTGATCCTTATTCAATAAAGGAACATCATGTTACTCTTTGTGTATTCATATTTATAGGACATATATAGTCTATGGGAAACTGTCAGTTATCTAAATATAAATAATATAGATTGAAAGGGTAAATGAAATCAAATTCCTTGGAATAACTATGTATTGAAGTGAAGTTGCTATATGACGTAGTGCATGGAGGTGTGGGGGAATACTGACAGAAGTAATACAAATCTAATCACCATTATTCAAAAAAGGCCAATACCACTGATCAATAAAATGTCCTAAAGGGAACACACACAGCAGTGTATTATCAAATCAAAATCTTTAAAGTTTAGTAACTTAGTCCACTTTAAAACAACACAATTCATATTCAAAATAAAAAATAATCTGTTGCCTGTTCATATTCAGAGCTTGTTTAAAATCTGTTTGTAATTTCAGAGGAACTCATGTGTTCAAAAACCTTCTGTTGAACAAATATGAAGACATTTACGGTAGTCTTTGTGTTGGAGGAAGTGTGTGAAGCCAGTTCCAGCCTGAGTTCAAAGACTGTACAATGGTATTTATGTTTAAAAGAAATGACATGAAAATATATGAAGGATGTGAATGTTCATTTTTCCACGACTCAAACTATTGAATTGTTTAGTTTTTAGTTGTTTCTATTGTTACTAAGCTAAAGACATTAGCATCTATTTTATTTCATTTGATTTGGTGATATGAATGGGGGGGTTGGCAGAATAAACTTGGGCTTCAGCCTGTTTCTTTACAGACTCTTTAGTTTTTCAAACATATCTTGCACAATGTATGATGCTTGAAATGTCTGAATAAACACAAGTGCACTGAACTGATGTAATGTTTGAAAAATCATCTAAATTATAATTAAGCGTTTCCACCTTGCTGCCCCACCAGACATTTCATACAAGAAAATCATCACCATTGCATTAGACTTATAATACAAATGAATAATATACGACAGGCCAGGACAAATATCCTACCCCCTCAAATGAAAGTTACTGAAGCTTTTTTTTTTTTTTGGGGGGGGGGGTAAATGAGTGTTAAGAAGCTTTACTTTCACTTCCGCCATGTACCCCCATAGTATTATAAGCAGGACGGAAACTACCTGAGCCGACCGGCCGAAACACACGCCCATGCCCCCCAACCCCCACCAGCCGAAACACATGCACGTGCATGTTAGCATTGTTGGCATTAGACACTGCCACACCAACAGATCAATTCCATAGGAAACACTAATTCATGTAAAATTATTTAAATTAATGATCCCACATGTTTCAATACTGATGGTGGGTCTAATGTGATTCCATTGTGTAGTGGGCAGTGGTAGAACTATTGTTTTCATTTGTGGTGACTGCTGACTGAGTTAAGGGATGAGATTAAATAAATCCTGGAATTTACCATGGTCTGGAGCAGGCTAGCTCCACAGAATAAATCTCCATGGTATCTTATATTATAACATATCCTGCTTTTGTGCAACCGGATCATGGATAAGTTGAGCCAGGATAACCAACATATCCCGGCTTAATCCCTTATCCTAGTTTTGTGCAACAGGCCCCTAGTCAAGTTTTTAGTGTTTCCATTTCACTTAAAACTAGTGTAAACAGTAACAGTAGATGATGAAATTACAAAGTAAAAAAACCCCACCTAAAAAACAAATACACACATTTCAACATTATTTTGTAAAAGTGACTTTAGGCAGTTTCATCCAAACTAAGACCACCTACTTTGTCTGGATCAAAGCCCAGCTGTTTGGTTCCCACACCTGCAGATTTGGTTCAGATCAAACTGGAGAATAGAGGTAGAAGTCAAAGTGCCCTTAGATATCAGTTCATCAGTTGTAAAACACATGACTATTAGAGTGTTTATTAACACTGGATTTATGCACCACAGTCAAATTCATTTAAGGCTATCTGTAACCTGGATACTCACATTTCCCATGTCTATGAGGATACCTGAATATAAAGTAATATAATGAAAACTAGAAAACACATAATGACCAGGATAGTTTCAAGGATGTAAACCATATCTACAGCTCTGGAAAAAATTAAGAGACCACTGCAATTTCCTCTGAAATCAGTATGTCTGCATGCATGACAGTCACTTCATTCCTGTGTCTGTTGAATTCCAACACAAGCACACCTTATTCTACTTAATAAACACCTGATCCATGAAGATAGTGATGACTGTGGCCATCACTATCTTCTTGCAATAGGCAAAAACACTACTATTAGTACTGCAAAAATAACTGGAATCAAAAAATAACATTTGAAAACTACTGGACTTTTGCTCTGACAATGTTCCCAAACTCTGAGGACTGTTTTTTCTGTCAGGACAACGCTCCTTACCTCAGTAAAGGTGTGGATGACAGACCACCAGATGAAGATCCTGTCATGGCCAGCCCAATCTCCCAACCTGAACCTACTTTGAAAACTTCTAGAATACAATCAGGAGAAAGATGCATGGTCACAAACCATCAAACATTGCTGAGCTTCTTGAATTTCTACACCAGCTGCATAAAGTCATCCAACAGCAATGGTGGAGAGCCAAGGCACGTGAAAGCTGTCATTGAAAATCAGGGTTATTCCACCAAATATTGATTTCTGAACTTTTTCCAAGTTTCAACATTAATATTGTGTTGTTTAGAAATGAATATTTACTTGTTTTCTTTCCATTATTTGCGGTCTGAAAACACTGCATCTTTTTGTTATTTTGACCATGTGCCGTGTTCTGCAAATACATGCTCTAAATAACAATATTTTTATTTGGAATTTAGGAAAAATGTGATCAGTAGTTTAGAGAATAAAACAAAAATGTTCATTTTACTCAAACACATACCTATAAATGTAAAATCAGAAAAAGTGATAATTTTTGAAGTGGTCTCATTTTTTTTCCAGAGTTGCATATGTCATCTACCCTGTCCTCATTTGAGCAGTTGCTCCTTTTCCTCCGTTAAATCTGCCAGTGGGTGGAATGGATTATTTGACAGACTAGCGATGGGATGCTTGTGTTGGGACCTGCTCATTGGCAGAACTGGAGTGCTCTGGCGTTGACTGTTAGGCTTGTTCATTGAGCAGGCTGTTTGGCTACTATTAGAGGCTTTGGGAGGGAAGGTGCTGGATTTTGGACAGCTGCTGTTAGCTGTGGTGACTTGTCTTAAGTTGTTGTCTTGAGGAGTCTTGCAGACCTTAAAGCTCAAGTCGTAAAGTGGACCAGTGGGTTTTGTGGATGTCAGCTGAGTTTTGTCACTGGGAGACTGGCCTTGCTGGCTCACAGCAGGAATCCTCTTGGCATCCTCTTTCTCAGCTGGCGCCGTTGCTCCAGTCTTCAGCTGCTCAATAGCATTATTTTTAGCATTGTCTTCAGCACCACTCTTGGTAAATAACATGGACAATTTCTCAGACATATCTGCATGAAGAAAAAAAAGGAAGATGAATTTACTACCATTTAATGCCAGTATTGAATGACTTGAACTGTTTGAGGTCACTGTCACAACTTCATATGGATATTCTAATTTCTGCTGTTTCAGCTGTTAGAGATTACTGTCATTATAGCTATATCAGATATAACCCCAATTCCAAAAAAGTTGGGACAATGTATAAAATGTGAATAAAAACAAAATTCAATGATTTCCTATTCTCATGAACCCATATCTTATTCACAGAACATGGAAAACATATCAAATGTTTAAACTGAAAAAAATTATCATTTTAAGAAAAAAAAAAGGGAATTTTGACTTTGATGGCAGCGTCATATCCCTGAAAAGTTAGGATGGGGCCATGTTTACCACTGTAGAATCAACTCTTCTTTTAACAACATTCTAGAATAGTCTAGGA
>JAPQRP010000006.1:5813075-5831245 GCA_037367295.1 Apogon hyalosoma
CCCCCCCCCCCCCCACACACACACACACACACACACACACACACACACACACACAACTCAATGGGACAAACAGGGTTAAATAAAGGTTAAAAGAAAAATAGCCGACACATAATTATCTTGACCCACTACTTCACTAAAACAGCTTTGGACGTGTTAATTCATCTGCTATGGCTTTTTTTTTTTTTGTTTTGTTTTGTTTTGCACATTGTGTATGCCATAGTTGTGTAAAATCATCAGCTAACGGCAGCAGAATGTTAATAAAAGCATTGTTTATCGCTCGCAGTGAATCCCCCGTTGAACTCCATGTTAAGGTTCAGAGGTTATTTTCATCGCGGCAGCTCACGTATCAAATATTCCTCCCAGTTTTCCAGCGGAAATATCATTTTTGAGACCGTAACTAATATTTCCCATAGCACATGAAGGCAGCATGAGAGGCAGATAGGTTTCCTCAGACCATTTGTTTTATGATATATCACACAAATGCTTTAACTGTGCTCTTCAGTATTTAAAACAACCCGGTGATCTGTGCATGATTAATGATTCGATAACCTTGCCCCGTGTTCTTACTTCAGATGTAGTTGCATTATGGGAATTGTAGGATGAAGTGTTGTTGACAGACCCTCTTGAGAGCCCTCCACAGGGCTGCTCATGTGTGTATGTAACTGAATATGTGAGTGGATTTCCTCTCATCCAACAGGGACCACGTTAACATTCAATTCTGACCCTGAGGTCCTTTTTTTAAATTAAAAACCTATTTTTTCATTTCATTTTCCTTTTAATCATTAGACCTGCGTTCAGGCTGCGGTTCTCGGCCTCCTGTGGGTATCTGTTTCATTTGCTTTGTGAATACTTGGTACGGTGTGTTTTTAAAGTGGTGTTTAATAGCGCTGAGCTTTGGAGGAGTTGGATCAGATAAGGAAACGTCCAGTAGATGGCAGTATGTGATGCACTCTGAGGACCACCAGAACCACACAGTCCTGTTTGGACTCTAATAAAATGCACAGTTTTCCAATAGATCAGATTATATGAGATGTCTTTATTGCCTGTGGGCTATACCCCCCACCTCCCAACCCCCGAATCTGCATTTTATGTGAAAAATAAATACAAAATGTGGTCTACATGTTACACAACACCAGAGACATGTGGCTCCAAAGTGTCTCCTTTTTTTTTTTTTTTTTCTAAGCACAAACAATGTCATCATGTGTCATTACCCAATGATTTTAAGTGGGTGTAAAACTCCCCAGAGTCAGAAGTGGCTCCAGACTTTGACAGCTATCACGTACATCAAACTCTGAAATAGCTGAATGCAGACAGGAAGAAGCGTATGATATGATAATACACACATCCTTCCATGGAAATAATCTGAGACGGTCGACGTACGGGGGTGTTTTTTAACCCTTTATGGGACACTTACAGAAATACTCTGAAATTCAAAAGTTCAACCTGAGTGTGTTGTTGGAAGACAGAACGACACTTTATTACTTTGAAATTTTTTATTATGGAGAAAATCAATGTCAGTGAAGTTACCATATTTGGTTCCTTACCTGTAAGTGGTAAAAAAAAAAAAAAAAACACTCTGGCTGCATTTTTATTCATCAACACTCAAAGTAGTTGTGTGCATTTTACTTCACTGCATTTATTTGACTGTCTTATTTATTTTCCAAATCAGATATATAATGTAAGCCTTTAATCCTTTCCTGTAAGTAGCAAAAAAAAAATCCAAGAGGTGTGTGTAAATATAAACAATGCAAGAAAATTACATTTAATGTGAAAGGAACACGTATTTTAGAACATTAGACCAGCACTAGCATTAAAACATCACTAGAACATCACAACACAAGTGCTGATACTAGTCGCTTTTCCATTGACCCTCAAACTGCACGAACGTAACTTACGCATAAAAACGGAACCAATGGAAAAACGACAATTTCACCAAAACTCCCCTTTTTCGATTAAAAGTTTTTGCCCTGGCAAGAGATGGTTTTTCGGGCGCAGCGCAATTGGTATATCTTGCAAAACTGCAACGGAAAGACCTTTTTCTGCAACTAGTCACATTAATTAAAAAACAAAAGGATGTTGACGGACGTTACAATAAGCGAAGAAGAAGAGTTTTAAAAGAAACATGGCGTAGCATGTGTGGACACACCAGGAAACTGAATAATTTCTAAATTTAGTAGGAGATAGAGGGGTAATATATAATAATAATAATAACGATAAAAATAATAATAACAATAATAATAATAATAATAACGATAAAAATAATGATAATGACTATATCTGTAAGTCAACATTTATGTTCGTTGCCATGTTTATGGAATGACTTCTCGTGCTAATAAATAAATCATCGCACTTGTGATTTAATGGAAAAACCGACATTACGCACTTCTGTTTTTTCAACTGTTCATAAATAACGGTAAAGTTTTGCACAGATGTCCAATGGAAGAGTGACTACTAGCTTAGCGACAAGACAAAACGGTCGAACATTTGCTTACACTGGACAAAATCTAAATCTTACCCGGTGTATTTTTCCCATTTCTAGTCCAAATATCTCATCACACTTAAAATAAGACAGAATCACCTAAAGAGGAACTTTTCAGTGAGATATAAGAACTGATTTTAAGACCATAGATCTGGAAAATCTGATTTCAGGAAACAAAGATCATTTTCACTTGCTCCATTGGCAGATTTTTTGTTTCACCAAGTGACTATTTTTTGGTAATATTCTCAAACATTAAATATGGGGCCAATCCTGTTCCATGTTGGTTTTTGGAAACACTATACAGTAAGTCAGAGTGATTTTATGGACATTTTGAAGCTGTAAATAGTGAATGTGAATGACCTCTATGACAGTTATTTTATTGCTTGTATTTACTTTTTAGCAAGTGCTGCTCAGTTTTATGGCAAGAGGAGGGAGATGACGATGTCTAATAACAAACTAAGGTGGAAATTTAGAATATCAGTGTTTCGCTGAGTGGACTATAAAGGGTTAATGAATATATGCGTAAATCAACACGATATTTACATTCATCGTCCATGTTTATGGAATGCCTTCTCGTGTCATCTCGCGATAATGAATAAACAAATCATCATATTTGTGATTTGATGGGAAAAAAAAGACATTACACACTCCTGTTTTTTGTAAATATCGGTAAAATTTTGAGCAGATGTCCGAACGGAAAAGTCACTAATGTCTTGTAATACGTGCAGAAATGACCAAAAATAGTCACTTGCCTGATAAAGGGTTAAATAAGTTGCCGATGTGATGAACTTTGTTTGCTTTAAAACTGTTTTTTTTTCTTTTTTTTTTTTAAGGAGCAGTCATTGTCGTCCCTGCTGTCGCCCGCCGCCCTCTGACTGACAATAACACGCTGTAGTCGTGTATCCATCCCTCTGACAGCTCCATATAAAACCCACCCCTTGTTTTCCCATGATCCCCCTGTGGGTTTTTCACACAGCGCCTCCCTCCTCTTTTCACACACACACACACACACACACACACACACACACACGTTGCATTTCCATTTGTCACTCATCTGTTCATCCACCTTTCCACATCAATCAGTTTGTGTTTCGCTGTAACTCTTCACTTTCTCGTCTATTTTTGCCGCCGCCGGGGTGTGATCGTGTTAATTGGCCTCGAATCATTATCGTACATCGCCGGGCTCGTCTGGACTTTTCTCCATGTGTCCACAAAAGAGAGTAGCCTTGGTTTTATTTAATTTTTCTTTTTCTTTTTTGCAGATCAGCGGCCGTAACCCCGCGGTACGGTCGTTAAAATTAACAGAAAAATAAGGCTAATTATGAGGCCGTTTGATAGTATGTGTGAATGCACTCGTTCATTTTCTTTTTCATTACCCACTTAATCATTTTCGGGGTCATGGAGTCTATCCCAGCAGGCTTTGTGTGACAAGGAGGAGGAGACACCGAGAGGTCGCCGCAAGGCTAACACACACACACACACACACACACACACACTCTTACTCTATTATTCCATCTGACCTGCATGTGCTCGGATTGTGGAAGGAAAGCGAAGCCCACTGTGTAAGCTCAGTCTGTGTTATCAGGAGGAAACAGCGGATCCACCACGGAAATTAATAACCCCTTTCAGTCGAATTATTATTTTTTTCCCTTCAGTCTGAGCTTCGAGTGTTTCGGTCTGACGGGCGGCCGGTGACGTGCCGTGGTCGCGTTAGTTGGAAGTTTCACGTCAAAGTGCGGCGGTTCGCGCGGACGACAGGCGAATAAGGGGCCGTTTGAGCGAGCGCTGACAGATGGCGGAGATATGTGTCGCGACTGAAGGTAGAAATGAAACGCCGCGCGCCGGGAAACTTAACTGACGATGTTGCGTCCGAGGAACGCACGGGGATGAAAGAAAGTTTTGAGGAGCGCCGTTTCTTATCAGCGAGAAGAAAAAGAAGCATTAACAAGTTTTGCTGAAGTAAAATCAATACTGCTCTGTAAAAAGGTCATTTTTGCAATTAAAGCTAAAAAAAAATAGTATTACTAAATTCAGTAAAAGTATTAAAAACTAAGGCCTTTAACACGAATCTATAGAAATCATGTTAACCCTTAAAGACCTAAACATCCACTGACGACAAACCGTCTACTGATGTTTAACACCTGTTGATCCACTAATCCTATCAACACATTTATATAATTCAGGTAAAATACAGTTTGTCGTCTTTTCACGTTCATCAGATGTGACCCATTTGGATGTTCAGAGGGGCTGTGTAGTTACCAAGGAAACACCGTCATCTTCTACAACACTGATTCAGCAGTAAAACCCATGGAGTTGGATCAGTAGTGGTTTTTCCGTTGGGCACCTACGCAAAACTTTACCGATATTTACTAAACGTCAAAAAAGCAGAAGTGCGCCATGTCGGTTTTTCCATTAAATCACAAACACGATGATTTGTTTATTTATGAACGCGAGATGACATGAGAAGTAATTCCATAAACATGGCAATGAAGCTAAACATTGTGTTGATTTACAGATATTTTTATTATTGTTATTATTATCTATTACCCCTCTATCCCCTACTAAATTAAAAAAATGATTGTTTCCTGGTGTGTCCACATGTTCATGTCCATATTTCTTTTAAAACTCTTCTTCTTCGCTTGTTGTAACGTCCGTCAACAAATGTAGAAGTTAATATTATACAAATGATGATACACCACTTAAAGGTTAAATACAGATGAAGAATAGCCCACACATATTGAGCTGCAAAGTAAAGAGTAACTCTAAGCGTAATATGTAAATAGAAAAATAGTACGAAGGGCAGAAATCTATGACTAAAAGAGTCCAAAGTGGCAAAACATGATTAATTCATAGCATCCATTAACCCTTGACTGAATCCAAACAGTCATCCATCAACTAAAAACATCAACCCTGAAGGAAAAGCTGATAGCGCACCGTGACGTCCTCCGCAGATCTGAGGGGTTAAGGATTATTCCACCGATGTTGAGTGTTCCTTTAAAGTTCACCCATAGTTCGCTGTCAGTGACTCCTCTGTGCATTAGTGGAATACCGAGAAGACGCTGGAGCAGGAGCTGCTGCGTGGACGGTCTGCACAGTTCAGGGTCCGGTGCCGTTCATTAAACTGAGGCCAGGACCATGAGGTTTGAGCTCCTTTTGAAGGTTTTGTGACATAAGTTAGTAAACTACGTATTACTGAGGACATTAACCCCGTAAAGGCCGAACCATTAAAGCACTGACGGAAAATTCCAGTTCTTTGAAACTGGAGCCTTTCTTGGTCTCTCTGAAAAACCCAGTTGTTTTTTTTGTTTTTTTTTCAAATATCAGTTTCCATGTATGAGTTTCAGTTTTGTATCATATTTGATCCATCAGGTCTCAATGCTCAAATATAATAATAATATGATAATAATGATAATAATAATGATACTACTACTACTACTACTACTACTACTACTACTACTAATAATAATAATAATAATAATAATGATGGATTAGATTTATATAACACTTTTCTGTGAACGCATACTCAAAGTGTGTACAGTGGATCCATTATTCATTCGCTCTCACATTCTTCCTCTGGTGGTGGTAAACTACATATGTATCCACAGACTGACAGAAGCATGGCTGCCATTTCGCACCAACAGCCCCTCCCACCACCACCCAACATTCACACGCATTCATACACCAGTGTGAGTCGCAGCACTGGAGGCAAGGAGGGTGAAGTGTCTGCACAAGGACACAACAGCGCATGACTGGGACAGAGCGGGATTCGAACCGCCAACCCTTCAGTTATTGGACGACCCGATCTACCTCCTGAGCCATGGCCGCCCCAAATATTATAATTTTTGAACAAACTAAAACATAATATAACACAAACATGTCTAACAAATTGGTCATTCCTTTTCTAAACTGTTAAAGTTCTTCCTCATTAATGTCAGTCTTGTAGTGACACTGGAAAGGCCTCTGGTCAACAAATTCCTCTCCCCTGGTGGATTATCTGTGTATTGCATGTATCTAATTGTATACATCAGGTTTTTCAAGAAAAAAAATGTCACACTGATCATGTAGAGGGCTTCAAAAGTCATGTATCAAATATGATACGTTGAGCATTATAGGGTTAAAACCACATTCATACTGCCAGCCGCTCAATCCTGATTCAACTCCGAAATCAGGTCTTTTTTTTTTTAACTCATAAAGACTCAGTGCTACTTCTGTGGCAGTTCCCGAATGATTTTTTTTTCTTTCTATGTCACCTTTCTAAAGTGATTTATTACCATTTATTTTAATATTATCCTCTGCGTTTTGCATTTTTTCAGTGTAAATCATGTATTTTCTTATATTTAATTTTCTGATCATGTAGATGTTCATAAAAGCTCCGATTAGAGTTGAGGGTTATTATATCAGAAACTGAAGAAAAAGGCTACATTCAGACAGCAGGTCTTAATGGACAATTTGGATTTTTTGGTGATTTTTTTTTTTTTTTTTTTTGGGGGGGGGGCTTGTTCATATTACACATTAAATGCGACTTCTATCAGTTTTGAGCATTGTGGAGGAAATAATGACAACAATAAGGTCGTTAATTCTACAATTATTTATTACGGAAACAACCGGTAAGAATCAGCTGCAGTGATCAACAATAATCAGCAATCAGAGTTAGAAGAAGCAACATACTGCACTGCAGACAGGGTTCAGCCTTCCTAAAGACTGAACAACGAAAGTCTGAAGACACCAGATTTGCTACAGTCCCAGTTATGTACGGACACAGTTCATACACAGGTTACTGAACTCAGAGTTGAGGTATAGCACGCAACAGATGCTTACATTGTCCATGTTGAACTTAAAGAACAGGATGAATCAATAATGAGCTCCAAAAGTACACAAAGTCCTAAACTGCGAAACAGAGATTCATCTATGACAAGATTAAAGAAGAATTAAATCATTTTCCTCCACAAGTATGAACTGAATGCGACCCTGAAGTGACCCGCATTCGCAAAACAGGTCCTGACGTAATACGTGACCACGCAGACACGCACTGTGTTTACGGAAGGAAATATATTTTTCCCGCCGCTCCTCCTCCTCCTCCTCCTCCTCCTCCTCCTGGGACGCAGAATTGTTACGTTTGTCAAATTTCACTGACGTAAAGGTCGGATAAACGCGACCCGGCCGTTCACACTGCAAAATATCAGATACGTAATCGGATTCGGGACCACGTATGGAAGTGGTCTGGGTCGGATTTGAAAAAATAAATCAGATTTGTGCTGTTCAGACTGTCTCTAACAGATCGGATACAGGTCACATATGGGCAATATTTAATGTTTAATGTGGAAATGACCAAAAATAGTCACTTGCTTGATTTAGGGTTCATCATGTAAAATGTTAATGTTTTCAGGTAAAAAAACCAAAACAAATTAGAGTCCTATATGAGCAAATGGGTGGGATTTGGGCCTTTTCTGCTCGCAGTGTGTGAGTGGAGTCATTATGTTGTGATGGTTAAACCACAGTCAACCCAGCATTAAAGTATTTAACTTTATTATTTTTGAAGGAAAATTCTGTCTCTGCATTTCATCTATAATAACAGTTTTTCACAGTTTTTTTTTTTTTTTTACGTGTAACTTTATTCTGATGGAGGCTCAGACTCGGCTTCAATCTTTCTTCTTTGTGACTTTTTTGATACAGTGTAAAGTTCTTTATTCAGCACGATCATCTTTGTATTTGAGTAAAAAGAGCATCTTCAGCATCAGTTCTGTGACTCAGTATGAAGAGGAAGGACATGACCGTGATATCTGCAGATCACCTCCCTTATCTCTGCTGAGTTGAGAAAGAACCAAAAAAAAAAAAAAAACCCTCACATCTTCACTGTTATGCTCTGAAATGAAAATTCACCAAAAATGACCAAAAAAAAAATACAGCTACGAGGAAGTGAAAAGATGTAAGTGCAAGGTTTAGAACTGGCCTCTTTATTGGTTCTATTTTTATATTTTTATAAACATGAGAAGAAAATAACACTTGATGATGTGACCTGGGTGGAGTTGAACATTGAAGGGACGGTATTTTTTGTCTGATAGTCAGAGACTTTTATTTTCTTGGACAGTTGGATGTAAATGTTGCATCAGTTGCATTATGGGAAATGTAGGAGAATGTTTTTGGTTTTTTTTCCAGGTTGACCCAAAGGGCAAGGACCTCAGCTCCAAAATGGAACCAGTGTGGAGGAATGTTATAGTTGTAATTACCAGTGTAACCCCCCCCCCCAGAGTCATTCCAGTCTTATTCATTTTATTTGGACCCTGTGAGTGTTCTGATGGCCCGTCTTTGAGTATCCGTTTATAGGATCTCATGTCAAATAGAGGATTCTGATGTAACCCTTTTACTTTCACCGTCTTGTTAATGGAACTTATTCAACAAATTACAGTAAAGTTCCTTTTTTTTTTTTTTTACACAACACTTGATAAACTTACCATTTTACTGACTCACAAAGCTAATATTTAGCATTAGCTCACCTTTGACCAGACCCCTCTGACACCATGAATCCTGCAGCTCCGCCCCTTTTGTCCAAATATGGTCACTTATGGCTCCAAAAACCCAACATGATGGGCAAATCTCAAGGTCTCCTGACTCACTGAGTGCACACAAACAAAAGAGACAAACAAGAGACGCTAAAACATGTTAGCCTCTTTGTGACAGCTGGTAGGTACAGTTGTGAAAAAAACGACATTATTCCCATCAGTGGTTGAATGGTAACTCAGCCATTTTTCATCCAGTCAAACCCAAACTTGACATGTTTATTATAGTCGAACGAAATGACTTAACAATTTTGAATCTGACTCTTCGCGCCACCTATTGATGGACAATGGAAGTCGTACCTAACTCGGTTTTGCCACATCCTCAGTCATGTCAGACCTTCATTTCCAAAGGCCTTTTCTAACGTGCGACTTCAAAGTTTAGTTCATTCCAATAGATGCTCCCTCAAAGTAGTTTCTGTCAGTTTATATTGATTTCATCTGGCTGGTATATGTTCAAACTGTCACTTTTTTTGAGTTTATTTTTAATTAATTTGATGCAATAAACCCAGTGGCTGACAGTTGGCCGATCACCGTCAAGAAAACAACAAACAACAAGCTGGAAAACAATCGCCGTCTCTTCTGCACAGATTAAAAAATGCATCCCAGAATCGACATCTGTACCGTGTGTGTCGTCCCGTGGCGTCGTGTCAACAGGCTGACCTCAGAAGGGACCGGCCGTCGGGACATTTCAGCCTCTGCCGCTTCTTCAGGTGTGACTTTTAAAGCTCTCTGTGGACGTGTAGCCGTGGACTGTTGAGGGTTAATGGTGGATCTGGTGCATGAAGTCTGCCAAACACCCATAACTCAAAACCAGGACCCGGCCTTGTAAAATAAAAGCACTGACGCAGTACGACCGCAGACGCATCAGCAAAAGAACAGTCACTGTATCAGAGTATCTGGGTTCTTCTGTGAAACTGGGTTCGTTTTGGTACCTGACACTTTTCCAGCTTTTTAGACCCAATAATAAAAGGTACATTGAAACGTATTTCCCCCCAGGATCTACCTAATGATAAACTCAGATAAATGCAGAAAAATTATCCTCTTGCTCTGATCCATCCCATGATTAATGAATTTCTAATCAAATATTGGGTTCAAAAATAGGCCCCAAATATGGACAGTTAAATCTGCCGAGGTGTCAGTGCATTAGATGTGAAAACATGGCTGTGAATGCTCTTCTATAGACTCTAAAGACACTGAGCTCAATGTGTCGATCCTTGTTGTTTTTCTAATCCACACATGTGGGTTTTTCATCAATCTACGTCTTATTCCAGGTTTTGTGTGTAACCCATGGTGTCCACTTGTGTTACGTGCAGAACCTGCCCATTTAAACACAAGTAAATCATGAATAATTTTGCAACAGCGGTCATTTTTGTGAAACACTCTGCCTTGGATAATTAATTCAATTCCTAAAATGTACCCGTGAGAGAATAAAGATATTCCAAAAAAGAGTATCAAGTAGTTTTCGTGTCCTTTTGACCGTGTTACATGCAGATTTATGTATAAAAAATCATGCAAAATAATATGAAAATGTGTCTTATCTGAAAAACAGTTTGTCTTTTGTCTCAGTAAGTATTTATTTGTAACTGTTACCCGTGGTAACACCACCTGGAATGCATGTTGTTTCTATTTTTCACACACATTTTGGATCTATAATGTAAATACTGTTGAATGAGTTTATTCTAATTTAATTTAGGCCTGTTTTGTTCGTTGTTTTGGCTTGAAGTCTTTGGAGAGGAGTGACTATTTAAAACAATATTATGTTAAGTTATTTGATGATGAGAATGGGGTGGGATTAAATAAGTTTTTCTTCTTCCCACTCCTTTTCAAGTGTAGATGGACGATTTTGGAATTTTGCATGTGTTACGCCCCGATAACGAGGAAAAATGATAAAAGAAAAGTGGAAAAACTACACGCACACGATACGATAGCCTTCATCCATGAGTGTATTTTCAGTTAGCATCGCCTTTTCTCACACACGGAAACAGGCACGAACAAGCGATTAATGCGCAGCATGTCGGACTGAGAAAAAAATAATAACGGTTGAGATTTTAAACCTAACTTTTGTAAGTGCACTTTCATCACAGGTTGTAAACAAAAAGTGATATAGAATAAAACTAGGGCTGTCAAAATCAATGCATTAACACAGATTAATCCATCATCATGATTAATCTGATTAAAAATTGAACGCAGTTAACCCATCTGCAGCACAGAATGACTCCCAAATACATTTTTCTCTACATTTACCTTTTCTTAAGTAATTTATCACCATCATAACATTTATCTTCAGTATTTTCAGTGTAAATCCTGTATTTTCCTCTATTTAATTTACTGATCGTGTCGATATTCATTAAAACTCAGAGTAAAGTTGAGGGTTGTTATTAGGGCTGTCAAAATGAACGCGTGAATCGATTCATCATCGTGATTAATCAGATTAAATATTTGAATGTAATTAACCCACCTGCAGCAGAATGACTCTGAACGTCTCTGCCAACACGTTTGGCTCCGTTTGTCCAAGTAGAGTCAGCGTCGTGCACGAACAAATGGACAGTTGATCCGGTGGAGACAGGCAGCAGAACCAAGCCACGAAGATGGAAGAGCGTAAACAGCACACTGGCCTCTGGACGGAAATATGAGGGAAAAAACAAGACGGAACAGTTGGTTCCAGTTGTTTTGTTGAAACTGTAGAAGGTGTTTAATAAACACGTTCAGTGCATATTTATTCTCTTCTTTCTTGAGTCTGTTTGCCGATGCAAAATGAAACATGATTAATATACATTAAAAATGAATGATATTTAATCACGATTAATCAAAATTAATCCACAGCAGCCTCGTGATTAATCAGATTAAAACTTTTAATCGTTTGACGGCACGTAATAAAACTATTTCAGCTATAACTGCGGTTACTGTTTCTGTTGTCGTTTCCATGGCTACAAGGCAAAAGCAGTCAACACAGAGCGAATGACAAATCCTCCTTTCAACATTCTGACCCTCGGACGAATCAACTATTATCCTTTTTTTATCACTTCCTGATGAATTGTCATCCTGACGTATGAAAATCATGAGTTATCTTTTTAATCAAGTCTTTCCACGAATTATTATTTCTTTGAACCGTAAGATGAGAACATTCTAACCATGACAAACGTATTCTGTAAACGCTCGAAGTAAACAAATAAATGAACTGAATCGAATGAAAACAGACCTGAAGTGCTTCCAAACTTGCTTCACAACATTCTTCTACAGCTTGTTTGAATTTTTAGTCCCCGTGTCCTGCTTTTAGGGGCCGGTTTCATAGATGCAGCCGGTTAGAAATGGAGATTGTTCCCTGATTCCAGCCTGTATTCCCTCATGTCCGTCACTGTCGGGGTGACGGAGGCTCCACATTGTGTTTCTGTGGCACAAAGCGAATAATGCAGAGCGAAGGAAAAGGGCTCTGACTGCCAGAACGCAGAAGAGAGGAAGAAGAAAAACCACTGCCAGTAATGAGGGATTTATTACAAAGGAGAGAAGCTTAGAGTGTGTGTGTGTGTGTGTGCGTGTGTGTGTGTGTGTGTGTGCGTGTGTGTGCGTGTGTGTGTGTGTGCACCAATAGTCACTGCAAACAAACACAAACAAACATTCAGACGGATTAAGAGGAAACAAGGCCCCATAATTGCAGGAAAGAGGGTAAATGGATTCCTCTGGAGGGACTGAAGTGAATTCCATGGAGTCCTACAGCTTTCCTCAAACCCACGGACTCTGTTTCTGTTTCTGCTTCTGTTTCTTCTTCTGCTTCTTCTTCTGTTTCTGTTTCTTCTGCTTCTGTTTCTTCTTCTGTTTCTTCTTCTGTTTCTTCTTCTGCTTCTTCTTCTTCTGCTTCTGCTTCTTCTGTTTCTTCTTCTGTTTCTTCTTCTGTTTTTGTTTCTGCTTCTTCTTCTTCTGTTTCTTCTTCTGCTTCTTCTTCTGCTTCTGTTTCTGCTTCTGCTTCTGTTTCTGCTTCTGTTTCTGTTTCTTCTTCTGCTTCTTCTTCTTTTTCTGTTTCTTCTGCTTCTTCTTCTTCTTCTTCTGCTTCTTCTTCTGCTTCTGTTTCTGCTTCTGTTTCTTCTTCTGTTTCTTCTTCTGCTTCTTCTTCTTCTTCTGCTTCTGCTTCTTCTGCTTCTTCTTCTGCTTCTTCTTTTGTTTCTGCTTCTTCTTCTTCTTCTTCTGTTTCTGCTTCTTCTTCTGTTTCTTCTTCTGTTTCTGCTTCTGTCCTCTCTGTTGTTTCAGCTCTTTTCTCTTTCCCTTCTGCTTCTCGGCCCATGTGGCTTCTGCTAATTCACTTTTCCAGCTCCGTCTGCTGCTCGCTCTGTCCCTTTCCCCCCTCATCCTCTCTGTCTATCTAATCTCTGCAGCTTTTCCTGGTGAGAGCGCATCAATATCAGTGACATTATCACATTGGTGCATAGCTGTAGCAGAAGGCTGAACAAAATGTAGGGCAGACGCTCGCAGTGTGGGAGAAGCACACAACAAAAGACGTGCTATCAGTGGCAGTCAAAGCAGGCTGTACAGGAAACAGGGGAGGAAGCTGAAGAACTCAATCCAATCCAATTTTATTTGTAAAGCACTTTTAAAATAACAGCGAGGCTGGCCAAAGTGCAGTACATGTTTGTAATAAATAATATACATTTTACTAGGAAACAAAACAAGGACAAGACAACAGTACAATCCGCATGTCATATTTATTTATTTATTTATTTCGAACATGCAAAGAAACAAATGAAACAGAATAAGCCAAAAACAAAATAACATTTAAATGAACAGAGTCTGTCTTCAAGTACGTGCAAGTCTGAATTTTGCACGGTCGAAAAGCGGTAGAAAGAAGCATAAACTGATTTAATCCGACCCCTCAAGTGCTTTTACACATTTATCAGTAGCTTAATATAAAAAACAAACACATATTTCCAAATTTTAGCTTTCAACCATAATTAATACATGATGCAGTAACTGAATTATGCAAATCAGCAGAATGATCACAGTCGTCCAGTCAAACAAACAGACTCAACAATTCAACAATTTTCTTCAGTCATTTCAGCATATTTATATCAATGCAACATTATTCATAAACAAACAGCCTTCACTGTCATTATTAAATACTGGACCTCAGAAGAATCACTTCTCTACATCTTTTTTTAATCTGAAATATGTTTGATATTTGTTTTATCTCCACACACAGTTTGTTCCACAGTTTTTTTCTCCACAGATGATCATACAGAAACGTCTTAACTTAGTGCGCACTTTATGAATCTTTAAATTCAACTTTCCCCTTAAATCACAACCTCCTTCTCTTTCACAAAACATTTCTTGAATATTGTCCGGCAGTAACTTACTCTTTGCTTTATACATTATTTGAATATTTTCGAACTCTACAAGGTCGATGAGTTTTAAAGTTTTAGATTGTAAAAATAGTGGATTGGCGTGTTCACCAAAACCAACATACTTGGTTAAAAGCCAAAGAAACAAAAAGGGTTTTTTATCTGGATTTGAACACAATCAAGGAAAAACATTCACATTAACCCGTAAAGACCCCGCGCTGCTTTTGACTCAGTTCCCAAATAACTTTTATTTCTATTTAACCTTTCTTAACTGATTTAACACCATTTATTATAATATTATCCTCTGTGTTTTACATTATAAATTATGTATTTTCCTTTATTTAATTTCCTATACTTAATTTAGATGCTCATGAAAACTCAGTGAATTCAAAGCTTATTATATTAAAACAGAGAAAACTGAAGAAAAAGTGACGTTTTCAGCAAAGACTTCGATGTTAAAACAAGTATCTCCATCCATCTATCATATTATCCTCTGTGTTTTGCATTTTTCAGTGAAAATCAGGTATTTTTCTATATCTAATTCATCGATCATGTACTTTAATCATCATGCTGAGATTATATTTGATTTATTATAACATGGATTATTTGTTGCCTTAAAGACCCAGTGCTACTTTTGTGACAATTCCCAAATGGATTTTTCTCTATTTTTAACCTTTCTTAAGTGATAGAGGAACATTTATTCTTATATTACATTTATATTTCACCAGATCCAAGAAAGGGGAGGCAGCTTTTACCATATATGCCCCACAAAAATGGAACACCCTGCCTGATACAATTAGACTTACCACATCTGTAGCCATTTTTAAAAACAGGTGAAAAACGTACCTTTTTTCGACAGCGTTCTGTTGAGTTGTGCGTGCGCATGCGTGAGTTTAAGTGTGTACATGTGATCGTTTACTTGCACTTGCGCTCTCTTTTTTATGATTGTTTTTTACCTGTTGTGAAGCACATGCAGTCTTGCCTCGTGCATGAAATGTGCTCTATAAATAAAGTTGAACTGAATTGAATGTTTCATATTCTGAAGTGAAAATCGGGTATTTTCCTGCATTTAATTTACCGATCATGTAGATGTTCAAAAAAGCTCACGTTAAAGTTGAGGGTTATTACATCAGAAACAGAGAAAACTGCAGAAGAAGTGACTTTTTCAGTGAAATCTATCATTAACTGAACATAAACCCAGTGTGTCCATCCACTGTCATTGATCCGACTCCATGGGTTTGACTGGTGAATCAATGTGGTAGGAAATGACGGTGTTTCCACGGTAACTACAGAGCCTCTGAACGTCCAAATGGGTCATATCTGATGACCATGAAAAGATGACAAACTGTATTTCACACCAATTATTTACATGTATTGATCAGATTAATGGATCAACAGGTATTAAACAGTTTAGATCAGTGGATGCTTTTGGTCTACGGTGGATATTTGGATCTTTATGGATTAAAGTGAAATGAAACAGTATAACTGCGAAACAAAGCATTCTAATCGTCCACAAGGGTCTAGTGAATCATTCGTCTCGTAGCATAATTGCCTGAGACACACACAAATAGACGAAAGTATGTGGACACGCTGAATTCAGGTGCTTCTTTTCGAACAGGGTCTGGGATACAAAACAATAATGACAAATGGTATAATAATAATATTATTATTATTATTATTATTATTATTATTATTATTATTATTATTATGATTTGTTAATAAATAACTGACAATTCATTATAAAGTATCTATCTATCTATCTATCTATCTATCTATCTATCTATCTATCTATCTATCTATCTATCTATCTATCGATTAGAATCAGCAGAATAAATGTATGATTAAGGGATATATGTCTGTGGAATTGGAATAAATATATTCTGACCTTCTGGATTGCAGATCTTGATTATGGACTAGATCTGCATTGTTACATGACCAGTAAATTAAATAAGGAAATATCACATTTTCACTGAAAAAAAAAAAAAAAAGGTGATAAACGACTCAGGAAAAAGCTAAATATGGTGAAACGTATTTGGAAAGCGCCGCAGAAATAGTCCTCAGTCCAGAACAAAATATATGTCACTAAAACCTCACACTCCTCTAATAAACACAGTTTGGTTTTAACCTGTGAGCGCTTTTGGTTTTGCAAATATAACATGTAGCTCATGACACTTCTTGCTGCGGTGGAGGTTGAATTACTCGGGACATTTGTGAGAAAAAAACTCACTAATTATGTTGGAGTGATTTCATGTCGCGCGATGTGATGTTTTTTGTCTGTCGCATATATTAGGTTGTATTTGTAAGACATACTCTAGTTGTTTCTGAGTCTTTTTGCAGCATCTAGACTTTTACTGGGCCTTTGTTTTATGTGTGTGCACGTAGAATTCAAAACATACCTATTAAATATATAGATTTTGGCAGAAAAGCGCCTCCATTTATCGCCTCCGTTAGCCGCCATGAATCTCTTTTAGCACATTTGTGTCGATCTGTTTCTTTCTTTTTTCTTTTTTTTTTTTTTAACTATCATCTAAGTTAATTATTTCTACTGTAATTCTGTATTTAGTGTTTCTTTTGTGGCAGTTTTTATCTAAGTTTTGCTTAATCGATGACGCTCTTGCGCTTAACTGTTCCTGTTTGTTCTAACTGTAAAAGTATGATAAATGACACCGATTAAAAACCTTTTAGAATAAATAAACACGGCTATGATTCACCTGAAAACAAAATAATGACCTGTGGCTGCTCAAACCGTCCACAGATCTCCAGTCAAGTCATGATCCAGTCTGAGTTTGCTTAAATAAATAATAGCTGCTTTAAAGTTGGGGAAATATTGGTTGTTTGGAAACTTTTCAAAGCTTTGGTAAAAAGATGAAGTGACTAATTTAATGGCAGTATTTACATTTTGTTAAACCTCTACTCATGCATTTGCATCAGAATGACAGAAGCAGTGATTAGATGTTGTAAGCGTCTGAACAAACAACTAAATTAGGTCCAGTTATGTTTTAAATCTTTTATTCGGCAGACATTTACATTTGTTATAATGAGCCTAATTTTGTTTGGGGGGAAAAACTACCACTGCTTCTTAGTTTCACACATTTGCATTTCATTTCCCTTATTCTCCACAGTTAAAGCTAAACTCCCTTAACCAGTACAATTTTCCACCATATTTCTAAAACTATTTCGCAGATCACTTTTTAATGTACTTCTTTTTTGCTTTGGTCTATTTTTTTTTTTTACCCAAGAAGAAATGGCATCGAAACATTTTCTCAACCCTCCCTTTGTAGCCATCAATCGTCTGATTCACAAATGAACAGAACAAGCACAAATAAATAAATATCAGTTCCTTCCAAACCTAACATCTTATCACCCAGGAATCCATGATCATAAGACAAAGCCACTTTCACAAACAAATAACAAGTAAACAGTAACAAAAATCATGCACGAAACTTGAGTAAACTATGAATATTTCAGAAAATAACGTCCTGTGTTTGTCTGTTTGTCTGTTTGTGCTCTAGCGGTCACATTTCAAGCATTATTCATATCAAACCATGACCAAATGATTGTCCACATTCTCTAGTCGACTAGATTAGTTTTTTTTTTTCCAACATTAGGCCAAAGTACAGCTGAGATACAGGCCAAAGTTCAAAAATGGATATTTCGCCATAACTTCCGCCCACGTCGTCGAGTCAGCTTCAAACCAATGTCAAACTGTGCGTTTTTCCACTCTGCATCCGATGGTATGCATTATGATGTCATCAGGGTCGCACCGTCGTTAGCGCCCCAGGGTGAATATCGGGGGGGGGGGGGGGG
>JAPQRP010000006.1:5832567-5852012 GCA_037367295.1 Apogon hyalosoma
GTTTTTGTTTGTTTTTGTTTGTTTGTTTGTTTGTTTTTTGTTTGTTTGTTTTTGTTTGTTTGTTTTTTGTTTTTTTTTTTTGTTTGTTTGTTTGTTTTTTTGTTTGGTTGTTTTTTTGTTTGTTTTTTGTTTGTTTGTTTGTTTTTGTTTTTGTTTGTTTGTTTGTTTGTTTTTTGTTTGTTTTTGTTTTTTGTTTGTTTGTGTTTGTTTGTTTTTGTTTGTTTGTTTGTTTTTGTTTGTTTGTTTTGTTTGTTTGTTTTTTGTTTGTTTGTTTTTGTTTGTTTTTTGTTTGTTTGTTTTTGTTTGTTTGTTTTTTGTTTGTTTTTTGTTTGTTTGTTTTTGTTTGTTTGTTTTTTGTTTGTTTTTTGTTTGTGTGTTTTTTGTTTGTAGTTAATTCAGTGTGTGAGTCCAAACAGACAGTGAGTCCAGTGTGACAGCCCTTGAACACACGCGCCTGCTTCTCTTTCCTGTACTTTGGCTGACATTTCCTCTTCGGCTGCTCTAAACTGGACCGGTACTTCTGCCAGGCTCCATCCCCCGGTGGACCGAAGGAAGTGGTGGTGCGTTCACGGTCACAGCAGATGACCCGAACCCTGCCCATCCCGTCCGTGCGGGACTCGGACTCTTTGTGCTGAACTCGACACTTGGCCCGTTTACTGTTGATGTGTGGATGTGGTCTCGAGGCCTCCGGAGCGGGACTCACCGCAGTCCGGACGCGCATTGGCTGCGCGCGCTGACAATCACGGAGATTACGTGTACGTCAGTGCGCCGCGGCCTGTGATTGGCTCGTCGCTCAGCCTAATCTCACCGCCGCCTCGCTGAGCCTCCGTTCACCATGTTGGATCTGCTGCTGCTCTAGTTGCCTCATGACCAGTACTTTTATCATGTCAGCGTCAACGAAGCGTCGCGGGGCCCAAAGTGTGGAGGGCTAAGCCGGGCGGCGTCCACTTCCACGGCTGACAGCGGAGTCTCGCGGACGCCGACGGGAGCGGAAGGAGCGGAGCGGGCTTGTTTGGATGTGAAGTGTCGGAGCCGCGGTAGCTCCGGCAGCAGCTGTCAGGGCTGTTTCCAGCCGTCCATCCCGCAGCCACAACACCCAACTTGGCCCTCCGCTCGGTCGGGCTTCGTGCGGTAGTTTCCCCGGGGGTGCGCGCATGACTCGCAGGGGGACAGTGTGAAACAGCCCCCCAAGAAGGGGATCGATGGGGAGAAGAAGTTGGCTGCCGGCCCTACGCGAGCTTTTCTCCTCTGCTTTTTTGCGTCATGGTCGAGGCTTCGTCACTGTCCAACAAATGATGGGGGTTTGTGTGGAGGCGCTGGGATGGTGTACTAATACTATGTGAGTGCGGTGGATGTCCGAGGCCTTGGCCTGCCTGCTGCCTGCCTGCTGTTGTACTGTGGCCTGGGCTCAGGATCCACCTCCTCTGCACCGGATCAGCGGCGGTAATTACGGCTCAGATTAACCCTGTTTACGCGTTTGGCCTGGCGCACATCTGACGGACCTGGACTGAAAGGAGCACTTTGATGCCATTTCCAAGCTGGCTGGCTGGCGCGAGGAAAACTTGGACACTTTTAAAGATGAATGCGCCTCTGCCCATGTGACATGCTTTAGATCACACTGTTCTATCAAGAGGGGGAAGCTGCATTTCACCAGGAGGGAAGGGGGCGCCACCTCTATCATGAGAGACATCTAGGGCCACCGAGTTTTTTTTTTTTTTTTAATTTATTGAGGGGGGTGCGGGTTGTTTTCTATTGAATCTCTTTTGATTTGTCAGTAGGTCACTGTTAGGGCTGCACATTCTTAGACTGGGGGGGTCATCGCTGTAGCCTCCATGACATGCTTTCCGTCAGTAGCCCCGGACTGTAGTGACCTAATGGTGTGCAAGAAGCAAGAAAATTAATTTCGAGGAAGTGGGTCAGATCCTTCGGCATTATGACAAAGAGGCACACCGGAGTGGCTCGTGTCCCTGTAGATTTGAAGTAACTGATGTTGGATCATTTAAAGCCCAGCCCTGTTTTCTATGTTTTCTCTAAGTTTGCAGCCATAGTCATCACTTGAAGCTGGTGTATACAGAGGCTCTTCCCTCTCATTGAATGGCTCTTTGCGGCACAACAGCTACAAATGCAACAAAAATGATGGCTGCTTACAACGGTGGCTCCTCAGCAGTGGCTGCCCATCACCCGCACCACCACCACCAGCTCCAGCACCTGCCGCCCCCCCACATCCATCACCACCACCACGCGGCGGGTCAGCATCACCTGCAGCATCCGGGCAACGCCGCCGCCGCCGTGCACGCGGTGCAGCAGCACACCTCCACGGCGGCGGCCGCGGCGGTCATGCTCAACCCGGGGCAGCAGCAGCCCTACTTCCCCTCTCCCGCCCCCGGACAGGCCCCCGGGCCCGCGGCGGCTGCGGCTCCCGCCCAGGTCCAAGCCGCCGCCGCCGTCAAAGCCCACCACCACCACCACCACCACCATCAGCAGCATCAGCAGCATCAGCACCACCTCCAGCCGCAGCTGGACATAGAGCCGGACCGGCCCATCGGATACGGAGCGTTTGGGGTTGTGTGGTGAGTCCGAGGATCAGTAACGCACTGAGATAGAGTTCAGGTCACTGCCACCTTTCACAGCTTCTCACATTAAAACCGAGGAGGAAACCAGCAAACATTCCAGATGGAAACAGAGTAGAAAGAAGTGTTTACTTCAAACCTAACCCCTGGAAGTTGGAACAACTTTAAAAAGTAGATAACTTCATGTTTTGGCTTTAAGTTTTGATTAGTTTCTCATTTTGTTTTCATTTAGAGGAATTTGCCTGTCATTTGCTTTTCATACACTACAAATCTTTGCAAACAATGTTAGACAGCTTAAGTCTGACCCCTGCCACATCTAAAGACAGTGAACCTCATGCAAACACAGATCTTTATTTGTATCTGAACAGTCTCTTGCTGTTTTATAATGGGCTCATACTTTCCCGTAAATGACCCCATGCACATGATGAATGCATGTGTGTCTAAACTCAACTGGGTTCTAATCCCAAAATATGCCATAATTTAGTGACAAAGCACTGCAAGCTCGTTACACGTTTCCTACACCCGGCCTGCACCACTGCTAAATTGTACTGGTCCCTGAAAGAAAGTTCAAAATAGAAAAACAAGTGAATCAATTCAAGTTATTTGGCATTTTATGTATCTATATTTTTTAGTGCAAGTATTTCTTGCAAAAAGCCTGATGTGTCAGAAGTCAGTTTTTTTTAGTCCCAGCCTAGAAGAGGGCGGCTTTGGATCAGGAGGTAGAGCAGGTCATCCACAAACCAGAAGGTTTTGATCCATGTCAAAGTATCCGTGGGCAACACACTGAGCCGCACGTCGCCCACAGAGGCTGCTCCACTGGTGCACGTGGACTGATGTTGTTTAATATGTAGTTTTAGTGTTAGACTTTTTCAGGTGTTATGGGGAAAGCCTTTATATTTATCAGAGCTGAAAAGTACGTGCAAATGAATGGCTGGCCTTCAATATGATTCATAAATCCACAGTTTATTAAAGGCCCCATATTGTGCAAAGCCATGTTATTTTTGTACAGTGTGAATCATTAACATTGGAGGAAAACTGTCTGCGCTGTGTCTTTCTGTTTCATTTAAGAGTGTGTTGCGTTGTCTGTCGTTTAGTTTAATTTTTGTGTTTTTGAAATGGTATTGTTTATTTCAGATACAAAACGCATTAAAAAAAAACCCAACATATCTGAGTAAAATAAAAGAAATAGTTTTCAAATTCCAGAGTTGGCATCAGATGTGAGTTATAGCACATTTCATAAGTGTGTAGCAGAAGAAGGTGGTGTTAAGTTGTATTAAGATCCTGTGCATGTGTTGTGTGGTAGGTGTTAGTTATTAATATAGCTGCAAGATGCAGTAATGTGGTAAAGCACAACAAGGGCAACTGGCAGAGAGATTAGTCGAATGGAAAGAAAAAAGGAGGAAAGTGAAGACAGAAGGTAAAATAATAAAAGGCAGAACCATCCTCTTTTTTTTGGATGGGTTGAGTCGATTCACTGTTTGGAATTGTTTTCTGAGAATACAGTAGCGGCATGTCACGGTCAGATATTTTTCTTTATTTTTTTTGACAAATTGAAAAGCAGGCAATGTGGTCCACTTTTTCCTGTTCACACATGACAACTGCAGCGTGTCCATTATTTACATCGACTGTAGCAGCCTACGTTGTCCTGCGTTTCGAACACTGATCAAAAACTTTTTTTGCACTCGCATAACTCTAACACATAAAGCCAGACTCACTGTTTGTTGGAGTTCAGAATCCAGAGCCCCAGCTCACAGGCACATCATAATCCTTCACCATATGAAGTTGTCATTTTGTCAGTTATTTCTTCAACATGTTCCACAAACTCTGTAGGTGAACACAGACTGGAACTAAACACGTAAATGCAGATGAACACTAAAGTGTCACTGTAAACACACTGCAGTAAACTGACCAGCCTCAGGACCTGTAGCAGCTTCACGCTTTAAACCCATAGTGCAACCTGAGAGTTATGCTCTCTGTAAACTGTATACATGTAAACACATTAGTTAGTGCCAAATGGCCTAATTAGCAGGCTAGTTTACCATGTAATCTAATCTGAGTTAATGCCAACAGTAGCAAATGTAGAAGTGTTATTCTAATAGCTCAAGTAATATTCTGATTGTGTAGTCTTAAACTTCATGACAGAATCCTCTTACGGTGTTGTTAGTGCAAAAGCTCAACCACAAAAATACAGTATCCAGTAGTACTCTGAAGCCAGGAGTGACCATATTTGGACAAAAGGGTGGAGCTGGGGAATTGTGAGAGGTGATGGCTGCACTAATGCCCTGAAGCCTGCTACGTACTCTGCATGAACAGAAAAATGTGCTCTGCCTCCCAGGGCTTATTCTTGATGCACCGTCCGGGCTGAACTGTTTTTTCATGCTGTCAGAGAACTATTGCGTGATTGGTCAGAAATTCAAAGTGGGCGTGTTTAATGCGGAAAAGCGGAGGACCTCCCCGGAGTTCTATACTTGAGTTTTTTGTGAAGTATGAACTGTCCTTATGAGAATAAATTTTGTTCTTGTTCTTGCCACCTTGAGAAGATGAACACATTTCTCAGATTTTGCAGAGGTTGTAGCGAGCTTAAAGGGTACCTCTAGTGAATTTTCACTGCTAACTATTTCAAAACATCACATATAATACTAGCGGTTCTGTCAGGGATCTTGCGTTATAGCCTGTTGTCAAGTACGAGCGAATACTAAGTGAGTCATGGTCAGAGACATGTTTGTCCTTCATGGGCGGTTCCAGCACTGGTAGCTACGCAGATTCATTGTATTAAGATTGAGAAGGTGATGTAACGACCAGTGTCCCCGCCCCATTTCGCCATTTTGAACTTGCATGCGCCAACAGTCTCATAGCAGTGTGTTCATTGTTTTGGTAAATTGTCTGTAAAATCCATCCGATCGAAGAGACACTGGTGAGGTAAAAACTGTTCCAGTTACTCCTGTGACTGACACAGCAAACGTAGAGACCCGGAGGTACGTTATTTTTGGGTTTCTGACTGGTTTAATGTATTTACATTTACCCACACACTAACCAGGCCAACACACTAACCCACCAACACTCTAACCAGGCCAACACACTAACCCACCAACACTCTAACCAGGCCAACACACTAACCCACCAACTCTCTAACCAGGCCAACACACTAACCCACCAACTCTCTAACCAGGCCAACACACTAACCCACCAACACTCTAACCAGGCCAACACACTAACTCACCAACACTCTAACCAAACCATTGCTAAACTGGAATCCAAACCCAGTCACTTCACGGATACATAAATGTAGGAGGAGACATTAAAAATAAACGATCCTGTCTATTGACTGTGAAACAGTGTTGATAGTATTTCACCTTCATTACTACCCCCTTGAATACAACATGTAACCATGTCACTATCCACGGGCTGACCTTTGACCCCACCACAGTGTTTTCAGTCATCAGGCTGTAGATCTCCAAACCTTGAACCCAGCCACAGTAAAACTGTTCATAGCTGTCAAAGGACTTAAGGTTTTTGAATTCTTCCACTGTGTACCAACTTATGCTGAAAACTAGATTAACTAACTGCATGTAGGTCCAGGGGGGCAGAGTCCAGATCCTGCACCAGTCAGACGCAGGTGAACACCGGTAGCTCGTAGGAATCTGTATCCTTCATATCTCTGATCTTCTCCAAATACCTTTGCGCAGCAGTCCTGTTGAGCTTCTCTCCATACAGACCCCTTGCTTTCGCCGTCGCCTTATCCATTTTTTTTCTTAAATCTTGATTTATATGGCTCTTTTCTGCATCTCTGTACTATGCTGTTGCCCATAGTAACCAATAGCTTTTAACTTCAAAATGGCGCAGCCTCCCAGATATGTCATGTGATAGGACGTATGTCCTCATTCTTAATTGTCTGGTTCCCTGGGCTGAGATGGACTGGTCACTGACCCCGTGCAGCAGACGCCAGTCTAAGATGGCACATTATCGCCCAGTGCTGGGTTACGTACCTAGGACAGTGGCGGAGTCCAAAGCTTACGGCTACACAAACAAGTGCCAACATGTGCTTTAACTCAGTCTCACTCACTGACTGCTGCTTGTTTACTTGCATTCAATCACCTGGAAACAGCGAGGGTATGTCACTTCTGGCCGGCAATGGCTGCTCCCCATAGTTTCTGCTCCTGCCTGTAATTCACATAAAAAGGTCCAGTGTGGTGCGTTTATGGCAAAGTTTTTTTCTTTTACTGAATTTGCGCTTTTCTTGCTTGTAAGTAATACACAAAGCACAATTACTGTTGTTAGCCTGACCAGTACAGGTACACTTAAATGACTGCTTGAGTGTGGTGTCAACACAATCCAACACAACCCACTACTGACATGACATTCAAGTTGTAGCTCATCAGGTCTTTGCCACTCCCACCAGAGACCACAGCAGAGGAGTCTAGGAAACAGGCCTTTAACATGTGATGTCCTCATCTCGGAGCTGTCATTTGAACTAGATGTCAAATAATATGACGTGTGGAACATCTGCTTCATCTGTCAGTTATGGCAGTATGTTCTGTTCTGTCAAATGAGTGTTAGTATAAACCTCTGATTACCTTTTTTAATTCAACTCAACATGACATAATGTGTCAATAGGTGATGTAAATCAGAAATGTCTCACATTTTTCAACTAAGCACACACAAGTTTGATCGTTCCCCCAGTCTGCCTCCTCGGTCCTCCATCATTGGTCCATTGTTGTCAGCATGTATTTTTTAGAGAATTGAGACCTTCTTCAATTGCTGCATCAAAATCAACTTCTGGGTTACTATCAAACATCAATGAGGTAAAAAGTGGGGAATAAAAAAAAAAAAAAAAGCCAATATTTACACCATATTTGCCCAAAGCGGGGCAGTTTCAGACATCCTGCACTGCAAACTGCTTCAATGAGATTAAACAATTCACTTCCTGTTTCCCATGTGGGTGTGGTCAGAAGGGTAGAGAGCATTGTGTGGGTAGATTAATAATAATAATAATAACAATGATACAATAATTAAATGTTTTTAATCTTATAGGTATTAACAGTATTTTATAAATATTAATATTATTTCTTTTTTGTTTTTATCTCCTTTGGATGGGATTTCTGACTCCTGGTCCTGACAGACAGTTGAAGAAACCAGACACTTATTAGTGATGTCAAGATGAAAATAAACACCTTGAGTTCCTCTTTTTGTGATTTAGTCCTTATTTTGCTCCATCAATTCTTTAGTGTTAAAACAGACACTCAGCAAACAGTGGATCTCAAATCTGAGGTAAAACATTAAAAACAATTATGATGAGAAAATATCTGCTCAATATTAATAATAGAATAATGAGTAGGATCTTCCCTTGGTTTTCATAGGGTTTAAGTGCACCAGTGGAGTTAGAAAATGTAATGCTTTCCAATAAAATTATATATTATCACATCATTTTAACAATCGTCATTACCAAATCTGTGCTAAAAAAGAAGCCATTAGCTCTAGGAGTTATTTATGAAAGTCTCCACTGAATTGTAGAGTAGGAAGAACCCTGCAGGAGGAAAAGGAAGGAACAGAAAACCTTGACACATTTTAAAACATTTTTTTGTAACATTATCAAAATAAATCCTAAAGACAGAAGAAATGTATATTATGATAAGTATTGTTCCTTTGATTCAAAAAATATGTCCCTGTTCAATTGTTTTCTCAATGAGGCCAGTTGGAATGAATGGGATGTGGTCCAGCTCTAGTCTCCTACAGAGGAGGAACCATGACAGACTGATAAAGTACAGGAAGTGACTAGTGCACTAGTGTCTTTTCTGAACCGTCTCCGCTTTTAGAACAGGTCTGAGTCAGCCTTCCACTCTGGCAGGTACAGTGTTATGAATGGGGGAGTATTTTTTCTTTTTTTTTTTTTTAAACCTCTATTAGCTGTATGCAAAACACAGCCCCGCTGGTGTCACAGAGGAGCTGCTATTATGCGATACCACCCACGGAGCTTCTTAGATTCCTTGGGTCCATCAGTCAGATGTCGGTGTATTTCCATCCACAGGTGTCCACCAGGGCACTTTTATCTCGTAGTTGAATGCAGCAGAAAGGTTTTCTTCACAGGCTGGTGACGTGATTGTTTTGAACATATTAGCTACTCGGTTCTCGGAGCAGAACCGGTGTCTGAACAGTGTTTCCGGTCTGCATCTGCCTGGACTTGGTGGAGGTAAACCTGTTGTTTTTTGCTGTGGGAAAAAACACAGCAGTCGGCCTTCATTTTTTGCAAACTGTGGTTAAGGAAAGTGATACAAACATTGAACAACAAGCTGCTTATTTGGAGTTTAAACCACTATAATCTGATTCAAGTACTTTCAGAACATTTTTTGAAATCTGATAGTAGAACATTTCAAACAATGATAAAATATTTTTTTTCATCATCAGACTTAAAGGTGTGGTACAAGATCTTAGAAAAACTGTTCCAGCAGCTACATTTTGAAAATACACAATTCAAAAGTCCAACCCCCTTTCTTCAGACATCCTCCAAAGCCACGCCTCCAGAATACTGGCACACGCAATGCTTGTTCCTGAGGGTTCACAAGCGCTGCACAGCAACAATTCGCCCGGCTCTGGCTCGGGTCCATGCGTACCTCCTTCAGTCTCCTCCAACCCCCCCCGCTCTTACAGAACAGCCCCAGTTCAGACCGATCTGACTAACATTACATTTCCTAGTGATTTATGTTAGTGACTAAACAGTTTTCCAGTGAACTTTACATCCTAATATTGCTAATATAACTAGCCAAGCTCTAGCTTCTTCGTTTCCTGTACCAGTGCTCCAAGCCTCTGAGAACAAGCGATTCATGCACGAAGAGGGGTACGAGCAGAGGGGGAGGGACAAATGACAGTTGAGTTTGATGGACATATCACCGTTCAATCATTTTGAATGGGTGCTCAGAATGATTGGATGGTGTTTTTTCAGTCCTGTCCATTTCACAGGTGACTAAATGTTTTTATTTTTGTGTTAGAGCATTTAATTAATTGGTTGTAATTGGGCTGTGAAGGGGATTTTAAGGAATACAGGAAAAAATGCTCCTGGAAAACATCTCACACCCCACCTTTAATCATACTTCATCTACATGAAGTAAAACAACTCTATATTGAAACATTTCCTTATTATAATATTTTACTTAAATTATATCGAGTTGTTATTATTATATGTATGTGTGTGTATATACATATGTATATATATATATATATGTACACACTCACTCACTTGGCCAAAAATGCTCTATTTTTTTCCTGTTTTCATGACTTTAAATAGATAACTACATAGATAATACAAACATAGATTAAAGCTGCAAGCAGCATCAGATGGGACCTTGCACTGCGCGTTCCGCCTCCTGCACGTTCCGCTTCCCGTGCGTTCAGCCTCCCATGACCGTCGACACCTGAGCTCAAGTCATACCTCTCCATCCCGACACCAGCTCCCACCCTTTTGTGTCCGTCCATCTTACATCCATACAGAACACCAGCAGTCCTTTGAAACCACCATCACCTTTTAATGAGGCTTTTATTTTGAAAAAACTACTGTGTGTATGTGCGTGTGTGTGTTAGACACAGAATCAGTTTGAATAATGAATTGAAATTGTATGAATAATTGAGCATAAAACTAATAATTTACCACATTTAAGGCTTTTATTTTGAAAACCCCTACTGTGTGTGCATGTGTGAGTCTGAGAGAGAATAATTTTTAATGAAATAAAACTGTACAAACAGTCGAGTGTTTGGTCAAAAAAAAATGAAAAGAAGTTAATACTCATTATTTATTATTTTTAATAAGTCTTTTATTTTGAAAAAAAAAGTACTGCGTGTACTTTTTCCTCTGTGTGCAAATTGTCCCATACCCACAATGCACCAAACGTCTGTTTATGAATGCAAAGGGAAAAAAGTCAACCCCACCTGTGATTTGAACCCTGGACCTCTGTGTGACAGTCCTATTCACTAACCATTACACTCTCCAGTCAGACAACTGCCACCTGAAAAGTAGGTGATTTAACAGAGGCGTGAATTTTTCACTGTTAAAACCGAAAGTAAAAGTACTCTACACAGAAACAGATTACTCCATAACTGTAGGTCCTATCTCAAAAATTGTTTCATGTGTGGCTTCTGCAGACTCTTGTGAACAAATTGAGGAATAAGATGTGTGAAAAAAGTCCAAAATGAATAAGCAGTAATCACGGAAATGTGGAGTTATTTTGAAAGGCAAATTGCCAACTTCTGGTTGGAGTTAGCTCATGGGTGTCAGTGTATGATTGGTTGGGCTCGATGAGACCAACATTTTGGTGTTTGTTTCATGTCTGTACGACATTCCTACTGGCCACTAGGAGTGTTTTTGTGTGTTTGAGTACATAAGTGGAGTTACAGAGCCCATTCTGGGACCTAAGGGGTTACTTTTGATATTTTATCAAACTGTTTGTCAGACATGACGTATGCCAAATTTGGTGAGTTTTGGAACATGCTGGGGGGATCAAATGGCAGTTTAAAGTGGAAAAAGATTTTAAAAAATAGAGTAATTTTAATCAATCCATAAGTGTACATCCTGTCTCAAAATTTTTTGCATGTGAGTCCTGTGAACGTATAGATTATAACATGTGGGGGAAAAGGCTGAAGTGAACAATGAGTTCCTGACTTTGGAACTTTCTGGGCTTATATAAAAAAAACCAAACAAAAACAAACTAAGGCTGGTATTAGAGTTATATACAACTTTTCTTGAGAAGGGTTTACTCTGTCTTTTGGTGCTATTTAGAATCCAATATGATAAACAGTTTTAGAGGAGATATATTTAGAGATTTTACATTGACAGGCAAATTGCAAACTTCCTGTTGGAGTTAGGTCATGGGCATCAGCGTATCATTTGTAGTGCTTCATCAAACAAAAATTTTGGCGTTGGTTGCATGACTTTATGACATTCCTGTTGGCCACTAGGGCTGTTATGGATTTTTTTCACATAGGTGGTGCTAGAGAGCACATTTTGGCACCTCTGGGGTTAATTTTTACATTTTATAAAGTTTTTCGCCAGACCTGACAAGTGTGCCAAATTTGAGTTTTTGAGCATGTTTAGGGGGTCAAAATCCAGTTCAAAGTGGCACGGAAAAATAATAATAAAAAACAAATGAAAAACAATAGGGCCTTGCCTTTCCAGGCAAGTGAACTTACCTTCCAGGCTCGGTCCCTAATGCACAAACGCAAAACAATAGGGACTTGCCGTCCTGCCCTCCCAGCTCGGTCCCTAATAAAATACATAACTGCATTTGTCATGACACTGACAAGTAAATGAGAATGATTGTGTTAATATTCATAGGTTTATCCAGTGAACTGTGTTTGTTGAGTGTCTAGGTTTCATCAGGATACTCATTACAGTGGTTGCCCTCTCAAAATATACTGCATATTGTAATAAATGTATATTAATCCAGATAGAAAAGTATAGTATTTTTACCATATTGCTCAGGTGTAGTCACACAGTACATAATGTCAAGTCCTACTTATGTATATAAACACGAATGTATCAAAAATGATAATGATAGTTATAAATGCAATTTCTTGTTTGTGTTAAATTCCACATTGACCATATCATACTTATCCTACTTTTAATACTTTGTACTCTGGTCCAAAGTATGTACAGACACAGTCCAGTTTCTGTGTGAGAAAATGTATTTGTATTACCCACACATCTGGCCCCTGGTGTGGAAATAAATTATTATTAAAACAGGTCAAATATAGAAATGCTGGATGATTGAAAATGGGAGAACATCTGAAAACAAGTAGTGTTCTAAGCAGACTGTCAAAAATGTTTAATAATGAATATTAAATGAGGAGAAGCAGGTGTCTTGTATTAAAACAGTAATGACGACTAAAGAGAGTGTTGTTTTTGAAGTCTGTGACACTAATGCCTTATTCTGTTAAACTGGAAGAATAAAAATCCTCCAACTCATCAGGCTCTGTTGAAAGACATAATGCAACACTTACATTCAGACAAAATCAAGTGCTCACTAAAAGATAATGTGAAGTTATTTTATTCAATTTGGCAGCCCTTCATAGATTACTTTAATATTAAGTAAGTTGGCAGACACCGCCCCCCTTTTTTTATGTGTGTGTGTGTGTGCACATGTGAGTGCAGATATAGTGTTCTTGTTCTGACATCACATATATTGGAGACTGTATATTCCTTTTTATATTGTCATTGTTCTAATTTCAATAAAAAAAGAGTTTAAAAAAACAAAAACAAAACAGTAATGATAGCTGTATTTATAATGGGCTTTTCAGTATGTGATGTTGGTAATTTATATTTTGTAAATATAACAGTAGTTAAACATTTAATGGTAAAATTGAGCAAACAACATGTTTAAGTAAAAAAACCAACAGTAAAACAGAAATTTCACAGTTTTCTCAAAAGAATCTGACCTGTTGGAGTCCCTGGTCCTTTAAGGTGCAGTCACCTTAAAGGCCTTTAAGCACTTGAGCTAAATGAAGGGTTGCACGTGGTTTTCAACAAAACGAATCCTTCAGGGGAAATATTTCAGTGCGGTGAATGGTTTCCAGTTTGAGCGGGTCCTGTCGGAGGCTGTGGGCTTACGGCAGTATTGTGGAGTGCTCGGTGAGTCCTTGGTTCTTAGGCCGCTGCCATCTGTTTGGCTGGACTGATCCTATTTGGGGGGTTTACTGGAGGTGGTGGTGAGTTTAAGGGCTGAATGCTCTTACTGACTTACATCGTGCCACGTTCCTCACGAGGCTCTGATCTCTGTGTTGCTGCACTGAAACATCCCTGCACTAATTGGTGAGAGGCTGCTCCACCAGCAGACACGTTTAGGGATGACCGTGTATTCTTTTGTTCTTAATCCTTCTCAGTCATTTAGCTTGTCACATACTACATCCGCTTTCTCTCTGAGCTGTCAGTCAAGTGTGACATTGAAACGGTAGGATCTATTCTCTGTAAATATCAACAGCATATTTCACTGAAAGAGCCACCATATAAGTGTCTGTTACAAATTTCACTGCATTCTCACCTCAAGTTACTTGATTTTTTTCTCTATTAGGGCATTTGCTCCTAAATTGAAAAAGTTAGAAGTGAATAAAGAACCTTACCATTTTTTACACAATGTCCTTAATAAATAGAATAAGGTGACATGTCAAAGCAAATTTGCTTTGGTAACAATAAATTAGAGTTATTTCTCCTTCAAACTGACTGTAATAAATGTAGTTATGTAATTATTAATACTTTTATAAAATGGCCCTTAATTCTAAACCCAAAAAATGTCCGTTGAGATCATTGTTCCTTTCATATCAACATATAAAGTATGTATCAGAGTGTAACGTGGTAAGCATGTGCTTCCATCTGTTGTTCCAGAGCATAACTGGAAAACCTTTAGGTACTTTTCCACCAAACTTCCTGCAATTCATCATGATGTGGTGGAAACATAGAAGAAGAATATGTGTGTAGGTGTGTTTTTGTTCTAGGTAACATGTGGATGGCAGAGCACTTGTTGACTGCTTTGCCTTCACTCTGCGGTCCATTTCATCCAACCCACCTCAGTTAGGTTTAAGTCATCTGATGTTGCACTTCATCATTGGAGATGTGTTTGGGGTCCCTGTCCTGTTAGAAAACAGATGATGGTCATGAGCTGTGGGTAGTGACCACAAGATCGGGCATTCAAGTGGTTGAAATGAGTTTCCTTCGTAGGGTGGCTGGCTTCTAGAGTTAGTTTGAGGAGTTTGGTCATCCGGAAGGGGTTCAGAGTAGAGCCGCTGCTCCTCCACACCAAGAGAAGCCAGCTCTGGTGGTTTGGGCACCTGGTCAGGATGCCTCCTGGACGCCTCCCTGGTGAGGTGTTCTGGGCATGTTCAAACCAGGAGGAGACCCCGGGGCAGACCCAGGACACGCTGGAGGGATTACATCTCTCGACTGGCCTGGGAACGCCTTGGAATCCCCCTGGAGGAGCTAGTAGAGGTGGCCAGGGAGAGGGAAGTCTGGGCCTCTACTCAGGCTGATGCTCCCACGACATGGACCCAGATAAAGCGAAAGAGGACGGACGGACGGACGGTCGGTCGGTCCTACCCAGCGTCATCTGTGGTGTCTTGAACTTAAATATAAAATCACCAACAGTGTCACCAGTAAAGCACCTCCAGACCATCACACCTCCTCCTCTGTCTTTCATGATGCAGTGTCAGAACCATATGCTAAAAAAACATGGCAGGTGATCCAAAAATCTCCAACTTAGAGGATGCAGACAAAGTTCCTGTTCTTGAAATATTCTGGGTTCATTGACCCTCACGTTTTCAAGTATGGATGGACTGTTGTTTGTCTTTACTTAGTTGACTGGTACAGACCATAATATGCAGTAGAACAGTATGGAATGGTGCTTTCACTGTATAGAACTTTGTAGCAACCCTACCTCCGCACAATACAACTGATGGCCCCAAACACATTAAGAGGCCAAGAACTTCCAAAGATTAATACTTGACAGTAGGGCTGGGTGATACAAACCAAAAATCATATCTCGATATTTTTCTGCAGAATGGTGATACTCGATATATATCTCTATTATTTTTCCATAAAGTAACACCAAAAAGACAGTTCTAGGTCAAATTCACAGGTGCCAGCTGCCGTATCGGCACTTTTTTTTGATGGAAAGCAGCAAAATATCAACATGTACATAAAAAACATAAAATCAATAAATGTAAATGAAATTAAATTGTTCCACAACATAATATATGGAAAATAATGTTCTTTTACAACATAACAAAATGTACATGGCTGTGAAGACGTGATAATTTTCGGAAAACTTGTGTTTATACGGCCCGTATATCTATACTGTCAGGAGCATACCAGGCCTGTAGATGGCAGTGCAGTGGGACCATCCAGTACCATGAACCAATCAGAATCCTGAACGAAATGTTACATCTGCTGTGAACCTGTGGAGAGGTAGTTTTACTGGTTCCGTATCCGAGACGTGTAACCAATACAAGGCAATGTAAATGGATGAACCGGTGACTTTATGTGCAATCACAAACTGCTTTTCTGATGTGACAGAGGGGCTGAAAAAGGGTTTGAACTCTGAGTTGAAGTATGTCAATGTGGAAACATCTCATGAAGGCCTTATTTTAAATCAACATGAAGATCCTGTTAAGCAGATGTAGTGGGCACTAATTAGCTAAGATTTGCTAGCACCAAACTTCCTTATTTTCTCCTTTAATCCTTGTAACTTCACTTATCAGATCCATCCATTTCCTCTAAACGAATCATCACATGTGAACTCAGTGGAGTATTTCCTTCGTCCCTCCTAGAATCTCCGTTTTTGCGTTTCTCTCTATTTACACGCAAACGCGAACACAGAGATTTGCTGAAATCTCCACTTTGGTCAGAGTTATTAAAAACCTTTGTCTACCGTGTGCGTGCCCGTCGTTGTCGTGTAAACCATAGGCACAAATGCACACAAAAATCTGCGTTTACAAAATCCGGCTACGTGTAAACGGCCCCTTTCAGTCTTCGTACTGTACTTTATGTCGCTGTTGCAAATGGTGCAACAGATTGGTCTGAGTTGTGAGGGGAAGGGGGTGGGGTGGGTTGTGCTCTTATATGGAGAGAGGCGGGGCACGATAAGGCCGAATGAGAGGCAGACAAGGAGAGGAGTAATATGGGGGGATTGGAGGGAGCGGCACAAGGAGTACAATTTAAACCCAAAATAATTTATCTCGATATAAATGATATAGTCTCTTAGTATATCACATATGAAAAAATCTCAAGATATCGCCCAGCCCTAGTTGACAAGGGAGGCCGGCCTCGACTACTTCATGAATATGTGCTCTTTCATAGTTTTAATGGCTTCAGTACTGATCACGATATGGAAAGAAATAATAACAAAAGAAAAAGTACTGAATCAGAGGGTGAGTCCAGCCTTTGGTCTGGCTCTGTATGGACGTCTAATACAGTTCACACCCAAGTGCTTTTAGTCATGAAAGTGAGTGAGACACTGAAACATGACATGCATGCAACAATGTTATCATGTGTGAATGAATGAATGAATTTTATCATCTAAATTTCTTTGGATTGGACTGTTTTATTCCTTTTTAAGACATGTTTCTGAAGAAATCAATGAAGTGATTGTTAAAATAACCCCTCCTTACAGCTCTAAAGTTGTTTTAATGTGTTTTGATCCAGGTCTGTGACTGACCCTAGAGATGGAAAGCGAGTTGCCCTCAAAAAGATGCCCAATGTCTTCCAAAACCTCGTTTCTTGCAAGAGGGTGTTTCGTGAGCTGAAGATGTTGTGTTTCTTCAAACACGAAAATGTAAGTACACACACAAAGACCTCTTGTCCACATGGCACACGCACACACACACAGACAGTCAGTACCTTTACACTAACTGCTTAGTCGATTAGTCGTTTACTTCGTCTGTTGTCTTCATCCCAGTCTGAATGAATGGGGGTGTATTCAATTTGTTGATGAAATTATGTGTCCTCCACTTCGATAGGTGATGATATTCACTCTTTTAGCTTGTTAACCTACACCAGGAGATCTACCATCCTGCATGTTTTAGATATATCCCTCTTCCAACACACCTGATTCAAATGATCAGCCTATCATCAGCTCAGCAGAAGCCTGGTAACGACCGTCAGGTGTGGTGGAAGAGGGAAACATCTAAAACATGCAGGATAGTGGATCTGGAGGACCAGGGTTGGTGACCCGTAACCTACACTGTCACAAAACACAATAATAGTCAATATCGAACTACCACCAAGTCATCAGCCCAGAGGTAAACTCACATGACAACGGACAACGTTGCAAACGTGTACATAACATACTTTTGGTCCACTCTACTGTTTGTGCAGATGAGATTGGTGCTGCTTTACTTCTAGGCCAGGATTTGGGGCAGAATACTTCATCCCCTTCCAGTCCGACTGATCTGTTTACATGCAGGAGTAAATCAATTTTCCATCCCATTATCTAGGTGTGTTAGCTTGGGAATTAAAACTTTGATTTTAGTCGAGATAACGTGTACGTGTACTTCTAAAGTCCACTTTTAGTTGGAATAACGCAATCATTTGTTGAAGTGTCATGTAAACTGACTGTGTCTTCTGTGACTCAAGACTAGCAGTCATTACTGTAGGAACTGAGACCTTTTTAACTGGCCATTTTGTTATTAATTTTGTTACTTCACGCAGCTGTTATATCCTCCTGGGTAGTTTTTCATATCACAAAATATATCGCAGAGTTTCAAAAAATCGCAATGTCAGTTTTTTCCAATATCGTGCAGCCCTAGTCCCATCTCCACATTAAATATTTCACCAAGTTGATAGGACCAATATTTTCGGAGATATTACTCAGTTTGGAATACAGTAGCCTTACAATCATGTTGCTATGCCTGTGATGGTTGATGGGAGGCGCAGTCCACGCTGCATGACAGGAAATGAAGTTAAAAATAGGAACAACACATTTACTAATGTCGGTCCCTAGATATTGGTATTAATATGCCCCGGGGGCAGGCAAACTTTCTTTGAATACTTGCTGACCCCTCATTGACCCCCACCACCCAGAAGACACTAAAGACCTCTGTAAACCACTGGAAAACTGCTGCTAAGGCGAAGTAAAAATGCACACACTGAAGACAGAACAGTGTTTGAGGTTGTGGTTGACTTGATGACAACGATTTTAGATTTCAACCCTCACATTCACTAGTTTGTGTAATACAGATGTACAGATGCTACTTGTCGTCCAGTCTGCCACAGTCTCACACTAAGCTCTTAGAAACACCCTTTTTTCTTGTTTCCTGTTGGATGTTTTTATCAATGCCTTAGTTCACTGTGTGTGTTGTCAGTGCATCACTTTTGGGTATTTCACTGCTGTAACCCCTCAGGGCGCTGCGGAGCGTCTCTACTGCTGTCATAGCCTTCAGCACCGGAGCTCAGCGCTCATCCGTCACATCGCAAACAACCGATACAAGTGGGACTCCACTGCCGTGTTTTTCTTTTTCCTCACTCAGTTTGAGTCTATATAAATGACAGACATAACTTATGTAGACTCCTAATGATAGGTGTTTGGTTTTTGTTGAAAATACCATAGACATGTACCGGTCGTCTTATTGTTTGTCTTATAACAAGTCTTAACCTTTGACCCTCTCCACAGGTCCTCTCTGCTCTGGACATACTACAACCTCCACACATCGACTACTTTGAAGAGATGTATCCTTCACCATCACATTTGGGGAAATCTGTACTAGTGACGTTTTTCCATTGGGTGAATGTGGTTGTTGAACTTGGAGAGCGTTGTTGATACTGGTGCAAAACATAAACCTTCAAATGTAATACTTTAAAACTTTAAATTGTTGTTTGACACATTGTGCTGACACCATTTATGTTTCAGTTTGACTACATCTAGGCATTTTCAAGATTTTCTTACTGACATTTTATTTGTTTCGCACCACATCATAACAAAAGGTCTTTCATGACTTAACATTTAGAGCAGGTCAAGACAAGACTTAATAAGCCAAGTACAAGTACAGTGGATGTATACTACTACTACTACTACTACTACTACTACTACTGTTACTACTACTGTTACTACTACTGTTACTACTACTGTTACTACTACTAGTACTACTACTAGTAGTACTACTATTACTACTACTGCAGTTGTTGGTACCAACAATAGAAACCTCTACCTTCACAGTAACTATAGATTAAACACTGTCAGAACTATATGGATAAATGAACGATAATGATGGAGGCAGGAGAGAAGTAGGACCACAGCAGGAGGTCCACAGATGATCCAGGAGGAGGAGCAGCGGGGAGGACAGACAGGAGGAGGAGCAGAGGGGAGGACAGACAGGAGGAGGAGCAGAGGGGAGGACAGACAGGAGGAG
>JAPQRP010000006.1:5852845-5866136 GCA_037367295.1 Apogon hyalosoma
CTCTTTATTCTCTCACAGGTGCATTTTGGGAATTGAACTAATTATTCAAGGCAGAGTGTTTCACTAAAATGACCACTATTGCAAAATTACTCACATTTTATTTGTGTTTAAATGGGCAGGTTCTGCATGTAACACAAGTTTATCAGAGGTCATCATTAGGTCCATCCTGGGGGAAATACATCTACCTTTTATTATTGGGTCTAAAAAGCTGGAAAAGTGACAGATACCAAAATAAACCCAGTTTCATAGAAGCACCCAGATGGAAGTGGCTAACCTCAAGCCATAACTAGGTCCCAGTGCCACACAAACCTCATGTGAGCACACAAGCAGGTGAGAGTCTTTTCTGGATCACATGGAACGTCGGCCCAGTCAGCTGTACATGTGTGTACCGGTATTCAGAGTAATACCAAAACACACTGGACAGTTTCATGTATCATTTCTGTGAAGCTCTGTTTTAGTTTCATCTCAGTTATTTTTACACCCAGTTGTCATTATTTTAATCATTTCTAATTTAAGTGATAATCTTGGTCGATTACTTTCTCCTCAACTAGTAGTCCCTCAGGGCTGTGTCTGAGGATGTTTTTAAGACAAAGTTGTCAATGTTTTGAGCATCAAGGACTGAATTTCTTTCACTTTACAAATAAGACCAAAACTGTTTCTGTATCTAGATAGCGCAAAAGGGAAATGACTAAATGTGTTCTTTGGATCTTGGTTATTAAAAAAGCCCTGCAGAGAAACAAAGTGTAATATGAAAATGAATTCTGCGCAAATACTTTTAAGCTTATAATCTCAGCAGTGGGCTCAGTTAAGATGAGTATTCGTCCAGTCCCTCTGACCTGCATCAAGGTTTTGATACACCTATCAGTGAATATTTCAAAATAATGACATTTTGACTTTATTTACAGCTTTATTGCAAATTTGATAGATGTAAAGTGATGATGAAAAACGTTTTTAATCAGTGTTTTAGGCAACGGTTGCCAGGTGGTTTTCATTTTATAGCTGAGACTTTCTGCAGACTCAGGACTCTGCGGGTCCATTAGAGCGCTCTGAAATATTGTCTGCCAATTAGTTTTATTGCTTCGTTACTCATATAGTAAATGAAGTACACTGATGTCCCACTGTGGACTCATTTCAGTAGCAAAAGGATCCCTGCTAATTCATGTATGTGCAACGGGAAGCTTGAGCAAAAGAAACTGACAACTAGAAAGAAAACTTGCACTAGAAACTCATTAATCAGTGATTCAGAAAAGTGATAGGGTAGTAATAGATACTGCTAACTGCTTTATTTAGCCTTTTATTAACCAATAGAATAGAACAGAATGCCCTTTATTGTGACTATACAGAATGTACAATGAGATTGGAGAGCTTCTCCTTTTTCAGTGCAAACAGGTAATTATAGATAAATATAAGGTGCAAAATATATACAAGATAAAGTCCTACATGACAGTGATACAGTTACTCTGCAAATAAATGTTTTAGTCATTTTAAAAAGAAACTATGATATTTTGACATATTCTTCATTGACATTAAAAGATATTGTAACTGGAGCCTGAACAATACTGAAACTTTGGGGCTGATACTGATATAAACATTTTAGTACAAATGTTCTTAGAAATAAGCTTCCACTTCTCCATAACTTCATAAAAACATCAGTAGATCCAAATGACTGTCAGTGGATCGTAAAACGTAACTAATGCACAGTTTCTCAGTGCTGTCTTGAACTGGTTGTTGTCTTGGACTTGTGTACTTCATTTTCCTTGACTGCCACTGTTCAGCTACGTGGTGACAGAACTGATGCAAAGTGACCTCCATAAGATCATCGTATCACCGCAGCCTCTGAGCTCAGACCACGCCAAAGTTTTTCTTTATCAGATACTGCGAGGTTTGTTGCTTTACACTGCACTGTCACATTATCTTATTATCACTATGACTCTTAAGTCAGTACTCTTAGTCTTAGCACTTAGAAGTTTGGATTATTCCCTTTAGATTGGATTAAAGTTTTTCAGCATTACTTTATCGATCCTAAAAATCTAAACTTACCAAAACATCTTCTGTTATAATTGGGAAGGGGACTCTGTGTGTCTCAGGCATCACACAAAATCCATACAGAGCTGACTGCTGCAGTTTGTCATACTTATGTACTTTTGGTCAAGGAAGAGACTAGTGAAAATGGCAAGTTGATAGGACCGACATTTTGGGAGATATTAGTAATTTAGGAGTACAGTGGCTTCCCAAAGGCCAATCACGTCACTATGCCCAGAATCATCATTGAAGTGGGTTACCTAGCAACAGGTAAACAATAGGGCCACATTGCCGTGGTGTCACATTTCCTGTACAGAAATAGACATGCCAGCTGAGAGGTTATTCAACTGAAAATGCCAATGGAATTTACCAAGAAAGAGAGAGAGAGAAAAAAACATCCGTCCGTCCATCCATCGAAAAAAAACCCTAATTGAGATTGCAAATCTCTTTTTCAAGAGTGGCCAAGAAAAGCAGCATAAACACACAGTTTCTCACAAGACATAATCGACACATAACACAAAAATTTATGACGGATAGTTACAAAACAATCATTTGTGCAACTTTAAAAACGGTTACATTGACCAAGCTCATTGATTTCACACTCCTTTAAAATAGCTGTAAATTGAATTGAGTGCATGAACTGGATCAGAAGATCTAGAACCCATGGTTTCCCACAGGTCAATGCACTAGTAGACATAAACATCCAAGGGTTTTTGGGGTTTTTTTCATTGAAAGATAAGACAAGATAAGATGATTGTACTTTATTTATTCCAAACTGGGAAATTACAGTGTAGCAGCAGCGTGACACACAGATGATAACAATAGAGTACCACAGCAAACACAAGTAAAAAAGAAATACAACACAAGAGCAAACAGTATACACTATACATTATAAATCAGAAGTATAAAAAGATCTAGGTAGAATCTGGATAATAACTGTAATCTGCTAAAATAGAACAAAGGTGCATAATAAACTAATATTCAGAATGAGAAGGTGCAAAATGACATTTAAGTGCAAATAGATTTATGGTCAGAAACGCCCATGCTCTTGATAAACAGCATGGATTACTTGAATCAGATCTGTTCAATTCAGATCCAAGTTATTTCCATATGTTGTCGTAAATCAGAAAAAGGTAAGATGTATCACAATTCTGCACTGAGGGGGTCGCTCAAATACTATGTGCACGTACAGCAGTAAATGTAAAATATGTGACACAATGCCTACTTGATAGTGCTTGCACAGTTTTTTGAGATTTGGTTTGCACTACTTTAACTTCACACATTTTTCCAACAATAGAAAAAATATGTTAATAATGGAACAAATAAAACAAAAAAATCAGATCGAAACAATAAATCTGAATTGAGGACTAGACAGTGAAAACATAGTCAAACAAACGGTATGTAGTAACTTTTATATTTTCTATCCCATAGACTGGCAGAATCATGGTTGGCGTCTGTATTTTCACACTCTTCACACACATTTTCTCACTTGGATGGAAGAGCTGGGTCAGAACTGGCACAGCTGTCATTATTCCTTATTACTGAGGAGTGAGCTTAAACTGGAATAGATAGAAAAGCACTGATCAGAGCAGGTTCTATTTTAAACCTTCTCACCCTCTCTGGAAAAATAAATCCTTTATAAATGTCAAATTTTTTTCCCAGTGTTTTAAATTCAGCAGTTTTTATTAAACCTCTAGATTTACATGAAAGCCCTGAACACTGAACTGAGTGCATTATCAAATTCTGATACATCACTGATCACCACTTTCATCAGAATATCAGGCAGCTCTTTCTGTAGATATTTAATCAGTGTGTTCTAATATTTTGTGTTTTCTATTCATCACCAGGACTGAAATACCTTCATTCTGCTGGCATTCTCCACCGAGACATCAAACCCGGCAACCTTCTGGTCAACAGCAACTGTGTGCTCAAGGTATGTAGATCCCACAACATCGTTCTCCATCAGCTGAGTGCTGAGCTGCTGTTAATGTACATGGGTGGATGGCACAAGTTTAGCTTTGTGTGGGAAATACTATGCTACGTGATGTAACTTGTGTAACTTGCTATTTGAGTTTTTTAAGATTTGACTCAGAGAAAAGCTTTGACTTAAAGGGGACCTGTAGTGAATTTTCATTGTTGGCTATTTCAAAAGATCCCATGTAATACTGATGGTTCCATCAGGCGAGTACTAAGTCACTGCTCTGTCAGTCAGACATAGTCAACGACATGGTTCCTCCTTCACAGACTTATTCCAGCACCAGTACCGATGCAGTAACGTTGTACTGTCTGATTAGCTGGGCTGAGATGGACTGGTCACTGACCCCATGCAGCAGACACCAGTCTAAAGCCCCTTTTCCACAGCACTTCTTGTTCCAGGAATATGTCGCATCTATTCCAGAACGACGTCAGTGTAAACAAAATGGTGGATCATTTGGTTCCACCTTTATCGCGGCTCTGTAACCCCTCTGGAGGTAGTAAGAGAGCCGTGATAAAGGTGGAGTCGTGATTCCAGAATGCTATGTAAAAGGAACACATCTCGTTCTGCAACAAAGGTGTGATGTTTTGATGACGGTGACCTCCGCACCTGAGAGACAGTGGGTGAGTATGGAGGCACTGGCACGGATTCTGCAGCAGCCACCCCGGGGGCCGCGGCTTTGTGCCAGGGGTGACACAGGTGACGCAGCTTCATGCCAGGGATGCCACTGATGCTGCGGCTACATGTCATTTTCACCCACGGTGGCTGCCGCAGAATCCATGCCAGCGTCTCCATATGCGCATTATACACTGCGCTGCGTCACCACCCCATTGATTCCAGAACACAGGTCCGCTGTGTAAAAGTCCAGCCTGTCTCACCTCTGTTATTCCTTTGGCTTGACTGTAAATTGGTCAATGGTGGAAAAAAGTTGGGATCACCATCTCCCCTTATTTTTGGGATCTCTGTGTAAAAGTGGTTTAAGATGACACATTACACTGGTCTACAAGTAAAAAAAACTTTCAGAAAAAAAGTAGTGAAATTTGACCTTGTGTGAGTTACTGATCCAGACTAATCCAGTCCTTAATGCTGGTTGGCTGAAGTTGGGTCAAAATGTGAAAGTCGAGAATTAACGAGAGAATGGGTCTAACTCCAAAAGAATATTAGTGTCAGAGCTACAGATCTACTTCAAACACTGTGCACATGACAGTACATTCACTGTACAGGTTCTATCAGTGGAACATTTATAAATCTATTGTATAAGTGGACATAAACCACTATATATATGGAAGAACACTTTATCATATACCTGGAAAACATCAGCAAACCAACACTTTGGTCATTTGTTTTCAAATTACTCTTATTAAAATACTTAACATTTAGCACATTTAATCTCTGAGGCAGATAATTTATAATAGTGTTATCGGCCAGTGCTGGGTCACGTCTCTAGGACAATGGTGGAACAATAAGCGCTAGCACATGCTCAATTTGTCTCACTGACTGCTGCTTGTTTACTCGCACTCGATCACCCAGAATCAACTAGGGTACGTCACTTCTGTCCGACAACGGCTGCTCCCTATAGGTTCTGCCCCTGCTGGTAATTAATGTAATAAAAAGGTCCAGTGTGACACATTTATTGCGTTTATTGAATGTGCACCTCTTACTTATAAGTAATCCACAAAGCACAATTAATGCCATAAGCACACTTTAAGTACAGCCTCCTAATTCACAAACCAGAGGAGTAAGGAAGAGAAACTAGACTGTGAAACAGGTCCAGTTGATAAATAATCTCTGAATGGCATACCGTCTGTCTCGCAGATCTGTGATTTCGGGCTGGCGAGGGTGGAGGAGACAGACGAATCACGGCACATGACTCAGGAAGTGGTGACACAGTACTACCGCGCTCCTGAGATCCTCATGGGGAGCCGCCACTACTCCAACTCCATCGACATCTGGTCTGTGGGCTGCATCTTCGCTGAGCTGCTGGGGCGACGCATCCTCTTCCAAGCTCAAAGTCCCATTCAGCAGGTGACGCCAAGACCCTGACCAGTTCAGACACACAGCAAGGGCATTGTCCTGTCCTTTCATCACAAACAAAAATACTGCCACGTAGTAGACAGAAACTAGTGCTCTGAAATATACAGTATATACCAGATGCTGTATACTCTATGGACACTATATGGACAAAAGTATGTGGACACGCTGAATCCAGGTGTTTCTTTCCTAACAGGGTCTGGGATAAAAACAATATGGACTAATGTCACAATATAGTTTTATATTGGGATAAATATCATTGCACTGGTTAGGTTGGTTTAAATTGTTATCTTTACGTTGCCTCTTAAATGCCTGAGAATCCCCTCAGCATTGATTTTATGTTTTTTTTCCATGACTATGATTTTAAATGCTCTTCCTCTAAATTTCTAAAATATTTTTCCTGCTCTGACTGTAAATAATAACTTTCTACCACAACTAAACATCTACTTTCATCACATCTCACCGAGGAAGAAAAATCAAAATATTGATGTTTATATGTCAAATCAGCATGAACAGGACAGCTTAGCCATGATGTGTCCCAGTATTTTTGTCCATATAGTTTATAAACATCAAGTCTATATTATATGGTGTGTTTGTACCAAACCAATGGCTGACATGGCAGAGTGTTTGTTTGCTTTACAAGGGGGTTTCAAAAAGTTTGTGGAAAAAGAACATAGCTTTGACATGGTTTATTTATATCACGTGGCCCTCAGTTTTACACAGATGGACTTAAAGGCGTCAACGCTTGCAGAGGTGTATTGACCTAGATGGAGCATATGTTGGAAAATAAACATCATAACCCATTTTTTGAAGCCCCCTTCTGTGTGTGTGTGTTTATATATAATTAGTCGATAAAACCTCTGCCATGTCAGTCATTGGTTTGTGAACTAGAGCTGCACAATATATCATTTGAACATCGTCATCGCAATGTACGTGTGCTCAGTAGTCCCATCGCAGGTCCTGCAGTGTAGGAGGTAAATGAACTCAATGTGTTCTCATCTAAGTTCCACCTGGGAACCTGACACACACTGGGCACAGCGATCAGCCAATCACAATCGGTCTTAATCAGTTTGCCAAAACAGACCACGCCCCCTGCACATGGAGTGAGTCTCTGGTAACAACATTGAAACATGAGCAACGAACGAGAGAAAATCACAGAAAACAAAGATTTGGTGCCAAAAAGAAAAGCAGCGTCAGTTCTGTGGAATAATTTCAGCTTCAGAAGGATGAAACTGAAACGGGTGTTCTGTGTCCACACGAGCACAGGAAACACAACTGATTTGTTTGACCATTGACGTTGGCACCACACAGCTGTTATATCCTCCTGAGTATTTTTTCGTATCGCAATATATATTGCAGGGTTTAAAAAAAAATGGGTCAGTTTTTTCCAGTATCATGCAGCCCGATTGTGAACTGTAATTCTGAAGCCTGAACATGTGTGATGTGGCTCTAGCCATGTTGGCTTTATGGAAACAAATAGACCGCTGCCACATGATGTCAGGGGTCATGTGATTTGTGTTTAAGCGGCCATATTGGAAGACAAACCACAAGCGAGAAGGAGGAGTGCCAGGCTTGTTAGAGAGAGAATTGTAGTTCTATTGTAGTCCTGGTGAACTTTTGTGCAGTCGCAGGCTGCTCAAACAGAGCGGGACATGGTGAAATGAAGTCTTTCTGCAGGATCCCCTCTGTTTGAACCAGCCAGGGAGAAAAATATACAGAACTCAGTGACAGAGTGCCAGTGTGGTAGTGGACCTACGGTCACCTGTGGGCTGGATATGACCTAGAACCATTAAAAGTGGTGAGCAGCGGTACAGGTTATCCACGGTTCGGTACGTACTGTGCTTCTTGAGTCACGGCTCACCGTACAGTTTGGACACTGTGCACCGAGCACCGGGGCTGAAACGGGGCTGGGTGCAGCGCACAGCCAGCCTCTACGTCCGACTCCAGCCGGTCTCTGTGTCCGTCCAGACCAGACCGTGAACCGTGACTCTAGAACCGCAACAGGTGACCATAGGTCTGCTTTGTGTAGTGGTAGTGATATGAAGAAAGGCCAAACAGATGTGTGTTTACACACCTAAAATAATGTTTGTTTTGGTACGTAATATGTCTGAAAAATGTAAATGACATTATTTTGAGGTGTTCCTGTTCCCACTCAGCACCAGTGTCTTTGTAAGGGTCAAACCCATCAGTCACAGCTAGTTTCTCAGCATACCGTTGGCTTTTAACAGGGTTCACAGTTTGAAAATGGTCTTCATATATAAATGATAAACTGTCACTAATAACCTGTTTAAAATATCTGTGTCACTGGTGAAGCAGCTGCTATACACACACTCTGTTTCTAGCTCTTGCCTCCGCTTTTGTCTTCTAATATGGCACCGTATTTGTTCACTTCTGGTATTGATGACAGAAGTCGTAGCGGTCTATAGGAACAGGATGTATAAACCAGAATATGCTGTAAACACTGACCACAGCCACTAACAGTGTACATGGTAACGCATCGTTACAGTAATGTAAAAGTCATGAAATGTACAAACATGCTTGTAACGGCTAACTGAGCTAATTAGCTGGCTAGCTAGCAGACCATATAATTCAATATGAACTGATGCTAATGCAGCTTAGTTACACTGGTTATTGTAATTAACCACCAGTAAACTTTATGACAGAATCCTCTGACAGGGTTTATAGTGTAACTCCTTAAACTATGATAGAGCTGTATGTCAGGGAGAAAAATAAGACTTATTCAGCAATTGAGAGCTCTCAGTGCTAGCTGTCAGACTCAGAGCGTCACCTGTCAATCACAGCTGCTGTTCTTTTAATTATGCAGAACTTATTAACTTTGGGTAATCTGAACAGGTGAGTTATATCAAAATCAACCATCATGCAGTTGTAATGATGGTGAAAATGAAGCACAGAGACCAAAATGAGGACATAAACATGTTTTTTGTGTCAGGAGTGAAGTGATATGAGGTGTTTAGGTACAGGAGACTGATTACAATCATGAGGCCGTTAGCTTTGCCAGGGGCACTCACTATCTTTCCTATTACAACAGTGATGAATGTGACAAAAAATGGGACTTTGCTGTTTTATTGTGTTTTACACGGCAGAATTTCCACACTGCTGTGTTTTCTCTCATTCTTCTAATATATCAAGTTGTTGCAGTTTAAGTCAACTTTTTTTGTTTTTATTCCAGAAGATTGGGCTCATACCTCCTCCAGACAGTCACTGCTGCTTTTCCTAAAATTTTAAATTAGACATTGGTGTAATTTTCAGTTTTGTTTGAAGCAGGAAGTTTTACATCAAACTGCAGTGATGATGTAAACAAATAAATCAAACAAAGCGTAGGTATTTAAGTGATGTCCCTGAGTTGGAGGAGGCAGAGTAACGGGATCGGCTGTTACTCAACACTAATAAACAACAGAAAAAATAAAGGATTGTCTTTCCATCCAGTAGACTTCAATATGCACATTAAATACATTCATGTAAATGCACTAAGTGTTGAACTGAAAGGACACTTTTCCAACTGTATTGTTAGGGATATATTGTGTGTTTGTGTATTTCCAAGCTTTTTCAGTAATACACAAACACACAATTTCTCTTCATTACTATTACTCTGGTCAGTAGAGCTGACATTAATGATCCTAATAGTGAGTTTTATTGAGCTGTTTTGTGCCAAAGATGCAGATGATGAACCATTATGGTCCAAACCGTGTGTGTTTGTGTGCAGCTGGATTTAATCACTGACCTGTTGGGGACTCCTTCGATGGAGGCGATGAGGACGGCTTGTGAAGGCGCTCGTGCACACATTCTCAGAGGACCTCACAAACAGGTCAAATAATGACACATCGCACTGTCAGTAAAATCAGAAATACCACGTTACAATTCATATATTGTCTAAACCAGGGGTGTCACCCCCCCACCACCACCACCAAGCTTTTCTCTATACTATTTAAAACCCTTTTCTGATTTCTTGCTTCTGTATACACATATCCTTTAACCCTTTTACTCATTAGACTGGCAATTTTGCTTCCATTCCCTCTTCTGTCTCCACCTGGATATGCACAACCCGCACAAAATAATCAGAAATAATCACACACACACACACACACACACATATATATATATATATATATATATAAATACACACACTCACAGCACACAAACACACACACACACACATATATATATATATATATATATATATAGATATACATACACACACTCACAGCACACAAACACACTTGTAAATAGCCCTTTGTTTGCACCGTCTTGGTTTTCCTTAATGTTTATGTTTTAAGAATTTTGTTTTGTTTGTTTGTTTATTTGTTTTTGTTACCCCGTTACAATATTTTGTCTAGCACTAAATAAATAATAATAATAATAATTTTAAAAAAAATGTGCAAAGTGCAGAAATTACACTGAAGATATTAACAGTCCAGTGGTTTGGATCTCATTTTAGTTCAGGTTCCACATACAGAACAATATGATCTCAAGTAAAAGAACAGCATAATAAATACTGATAAATAATGACTCCAGATTTTCTTCTTGGTTTAATGTGGAAAAAAATATTAGATTATGCCTATAAGTAATGACAACTCCAAATTTCTCTCTTTGCTTTAGTTCAAAAAATACTGAAAATTCAGGAAAATGTAAATATTTTCATAATTTAATGTAACTTTTTTTAGCTGACAGAGAAAAGTTTGGAGTTGTTGTTATTAATCAGCTGTTGTGCTATAATTTTACTGGTCTGATCCACTTTAGATCAAATGTAGCTGAATGTGGAACCTGAAAGAAACTGAGTTTGACAGCCCTGGTCCAAAGGCAGAATCTCAGACTTTGGAGTCTTTCTGGCCTTTTATAACAGATGAGTGTGGGGTTTATTGTTAACCTCTGCTGTAGACACACCCAGACTCAAACATGACTCTATCAGATCGTCACATGCAGTGGTGGACTTTTATACTAGTACATCAGTTTACATTTGAGGTACTTGTACTTTACTTGAGTATTCCACTAGCTTTATATGTTTCCTGTCACTCCAGTTTTCTCACAGCTTTAGTTCCTTTTCAGATGACATTTTTTCAACCCCTTCCGGGCCAGCTCCAACCACAGCCTCCACATGTGTTAATTGTGAATGTTTGGAATAAAACGGACAAAATATTTATTTGTTTTTATTTTTATTTTTTTAGAACTCTCTTTTTGTTGAAGTTTTCAAATTGAAATATTAAAAAAAACTCCATAAATAAATAAATAAGAAAAGGGAGGGGGGGGGGCAATAGAAAAGGATGGTTAACAAAGGTCATACATCGGAGCAAAAGCTAGGATCGTTCAGTCACAGTGGGTTACATTCTTTACAGTGTACAGTCCATTTTTTCTAGAACTTTACACAAAATATTTCTTTTCTTGGTAAAATTCTTCGTTTAAAAGCCTTTTGGATTTGCTGAAGATTGCCTTATCTTACTGCTGTAAACTGTTTTCCTGAGTTCATTACATGTCTGGATTTCTACACACTCATGAACTGATGTTGGATGTGTAATTTCAGACGGGCTGAGTTTAGATGCTAACTGTCGTGCTGTTGTTTTGTCTGCAGCCATCCCTTCCTGTTCTCTACACACTATCCAGCCAAGCGACCCATGAAGCGGTCCACCTCCTCTGCAGGATGCTGGTGTTTGATCCGGTGAGTCAGCTGATCGGACGTACTAAGCAACGTTTTAATAAGTGACACCTTAACTTAACAACGTATTGACTGAATGACTCATAATTGTTGGGTTGGATCCAACACAGTTCACTGCGTTACGTTTCATTAATGCCGGCCGTCACCGCAGAAAACCTCACACTCCTACATTCCTGCCTCCTGCTTCCTTTTCCTTCCCTATTTGTCTGACTTGAGGTGGATGAAGTGATTACCCATCATGCATTGCATCTGCCGTACAAGCCTGTGGGGGGCAGTGTATGACCTGGGGTCCTTCAGTTGTCAGGTCTAGGTTCAGCAGTTATGAGATGTTGTGCCATTTTCGGATCTTTCGACTTACTTGTGGCTGTCAGTTTCCAATAAAATGTCAGAAATAAATTTTGTCTTAAAGAAGATAAAAGGTTTAAAGCTCAGATGAAGAAAGTGAGTCGAAAAAGAAGTCTGTGGACTCTTGGACTTGCTTACCTTAGTTGAACGTCATTCAGCTTTATTTTGTAAAATGCATCCTTTATAGACATTCCTTCATTCATTTTCCAAACCGTTTTTTATTTTATGTTTATTTAATTCTATTTTCTTAGTGTATTTACGCTGTAACTTTTATTGTATTTTATCTCATGTTTTGTCTTCTTAGTCATTTTTGTCTGGTCTTTTAATGTACTTTTCTTTTACATTGCTGCTTCTTATTATTGGCTCGTCTGTGAAGCCATTCTGAAGCGCACTACCCTGAGTGGAAAATGAAGGCTGACAGATTGAAGACAGAAATATAACTATTGCACCAACATTTCCATCTTTCAATAGGAGGACACCTAAAAGTATTTGTGTTTTGGCTTTTTCATTTACTGGTGGTTGCATGAGCTGTGTTACAGGAAGAATCTAAGACTTCTTTTTAGATTTGAGGTGGGATCAAGATGGAAACTGGAAACTAAACAGGCTGACGCTTCCAGCTCCACTGTGAAAGCCAGTTTTACCCTCTGTTTATTCCAATGTGTGTCTGTGTCCTGGTCTGCAGTCGAAGCGGATTTCAGCCAAGGACGCCTTGGCTCACCCGTACCTGGACGAGGGTCGACTGCGGTACCACACCTGCATGTGCAAATGCTGCTACACCACCTCCTCAGGCCGTGTTTACACCAGTGACTTTGAACCGGTCACTAATCCCAAGTTTGACGACGGCTTCGAGAAGAACCTGAGCTCCGTGAGACAGGTCAAAGGTACGGTTGTCCTGATCACCTGAGCCTGGCTCCGCCCACAGGGGAGGAGTTAGACTGATGGCTGTTTTTAATAGTTAAGTTGTTTAGACATTAGGTAAGAAATTACGACTTTTTTTTTAACAGTAAAATGTTTAGAGCTGCAGCTATTGATTATTTTTGTAATCAATTAATCTGTCGGGTTTTTTTTTTTTGTTTTTTTTTTTACTTGGAATCAAACAGTTATTTGAATTGGCAAAAAAAGGTAAAAATGTGAAAAAGACATGTCTGAAAATGACAAACAACTTGTCCTTTATTCCAAAACCGGCTGAAACGACAACCGCAAAAAGTGTAAAAGTAAAAGGATATATGAAAAATATCTGTTTAGAAATA
>JAPQRP010000006.1:6093902-6104760 GCA_037367295.1 Apogon hyalosoma
CGGCTCTGCCATTGGAAACGCCTGTGAAATGAAGGCCTGGATGGACTGTGTTTACAGTTACCAGCGGTACCTGAATGAAGGAGGGTTTGTGTGGGAGTGACGCAAACTGTGACGTTTCTCATGAGACATGAGATCTTGTACAGATCTAGGCTCCGGGACGGTACTGAGAAGTTCAAGTGGCAGATTGGGCCCTAGAGGCGCTAGTGGGTAGGGGGAGGGGCTTCCATTCAACCAATGACGAGACAGTTAACCATCAGAATTACTCTGAAACTGTTTAATTAAGGTACAAATCCTGCAAAGTTTGCCTTTAAGAATGAACGCAGCGCCTGTACGTCTGTGTCGGTCCGCTTATACATTATTCTTTCAACTAGCCTGTTGACCCGTGCAGATCCACAGGTTCTGGATGTGGTCATTTTTCTGCTGTTGTGTATTCATGCATGTTGTACCGCATTTGTCCAGCAGTCACCGCCAAAGTGTTCTGGCCATAGCAACGTGATTGTAAGGATATTAATTTCAAAATTACTAATTTCTCCCAAAATATTGGTCCGATCAACTTACCATTTTCACTAGTCTGTTCACTGACCAAAAATACATAAATATGACAAACTGTAGCCGTCAGCTGTGAACGGATTTAGTGTGAATCCTGAGACACACACACACACCCCCACAAAGGCCACTTGGCTTTTATAATACAGGTTGTAAAATCCATCAATTCTCCCAATTTATACTATTTACTACTTGTCTTCTGCAGGGCTTTAAAATGTTGCTAGTTTTGTTTTCCTTCCCTTGGTTTACCCAATCAGCATAGAGTAAACCTTTAAGCTCCACCCAGGAGTTTTCAGGGCCGTTTGGAGTACCTACCCTGCAAAAAGGGGCTCAGTTAGGCCTGTAAAGGTTCCAGTAATTTGATCCACGTGGGAGGCCCCTGCCATGGCGAAACGCACAATCGGCCCCGCCCCCGTAAAACTATCCCAAAGTTCCTGTGGTTCCTCAAGGTGCCAAATTCAACGCGCTGCTCTGGTCCAGTCTGAAGGTTGAACTCAGGCCCAATCACATTTGTTGACATCAATTCATGCAAGCATTCGCACTAGCTGAACTAGCTTAATTATCGCCTTTATATTGATTTTAAATGACACGTGACAAAATTGAAGTCTAGATGTATTTGGGTTGTGGATGCAAAATTATGGGATGGACATGATGAATCTGAGTCATTCACTTCTTTGATAAAGTTAAAAAAAAAATGCCTTAAGTATAAAATCCTTCAGGAATTTTAAATTGAGATGGTAGATATGTTTTTGTTGTTGTTGATTCTTTAGTTCTAATGCGAATGCTCGATGCTGAACATATTTAATTTAATGGAAGCAGTGGATCGGGGGCAGAGGAGAGGCACTAAATGAGCTTTGGCTTCTAGAATATTCCTTTTTTGATTTCTGTGTTTGTTATAATTATTGGACTAAGTGCAATAGTTAATGTACAAATCAAAATAAACCATTCATTCACATTTGAGTTTGAACAATTCTTTTCCAAGGGAATGTACATTTGGCAGTGTAGTAAAAGGCAGTATCACCCTGTTGGTGTGTTTAGGGATGCTCTGAAATGAGACTTTTGGCAGTTATTTATAATATAACTGTCCTGTCTGTGTGTCCTTGTATATTTTGTGCATTTTGTCAAATGAACACAGATTAAATTGAATTACTTTGCTACTGAGTAAAATAAATAACTTGACGGTGCATGCGCATTAGTAAAGCCTCTAGTGTGTAAGGACGGTCAGTCAGGAATGGAGGACTGGTTGGACAATTACTGTATCAGTTTAATATGGGCTTTTCTCTGTCTTGTTTGCATTTGTAATTAACAAAGACATCCTCCACCCATCACCCTGATGTGCTCATGGTGTAGTCTTTCCCACCGCTTTGGGAGTGAGTCATCATGTCTATGCATAATTCAGCACCGGGCCCACTGTCTGTACATGCCTTCAGCCTAATCCTGGACTGTGTTTAGAGGACTGTCCACAGCGGTAGATGGATGCCTTTAAATACTGAGGAGTTTGTGCAGATGCATTAGGATGACCTGTCTTTGAGCTGTAGCCAACGATCAATTAAGTAGTAGTTTGAATGATTGATGGTGACTTTTCCAGTGACGAGTATCTTTTTGTTTGTGTGGAAAAACAGCAGTATTTCTGTATTGTGTTGATAATCGTCCCTTTTTAGTCATAGAAGAGCATCTGCATAAAACTAACACTTGGTCATTTTCACATCGTTTTCCTCCGTTAGAGAGTTTACTGGTATTCTATTCATGGTATCCTCATTAGTTTGTGTATTAAAGTTGATTACATCCACACAATGGCTTTAGGTTTAGTTGGTGAGCACTAGCCCTCTACCTAGACTAGTTATGGCAAGAGACAAGCATGATATAGTCTTTAACTTGCTCCGATAGGTAACTTTAGTCTGGTGGCCTGATAAACGGAGATGGATGAAAACATTATAATTATGATGATAGTATCTAAAAAGCTAACAGGCTAAAGTAATCACAGCACGTAGGCTATCTTAAGCTAGGTTCATGTTCCCGGTTGCCACGACAAACCCGTTTGCCTAAAACGTAGTGCGCTCTGGGATTTTGGCCATGTTTGTCTCCATATTCAAGTTTTGTTACACAAACAGCGCGCTACTTTTCGAAGCCTCAGCCATCCTGCTCTGTTTTCCTCTGTTACACTACACAACGTACACATACCTCAATACCAATATGCTCAAGACCCAACAAATTGACTGCCAAATTCATTGCCAACTCTTAAGAATCGATTTGGATAGATTTAATTAATTTGTTGTTGCAGCACTAGTTCAGTGCCGAATAAATGGCTCTTCTGCTTCAGTGGGTTAACTGTAACTAAACTGTGGTCAGGGGTGTCCAAAGTATTCCCATTCATTCCTCAGGTAGAAGTAGATACTAGGGTTTAAACAGACTTCTGTAGAAGCTCAAGTATCAACTCAGGCTTTTTACTCCAGTAAAAGTGTAAAAGTACTGGGTTCAAAACTACTTAAAGTATAAAAGTTAATGTAAGGGGGGAAAAAAATGCCATCAGGACAAAAGCTTAGACAGCGCCACAGGGGAGGGGGCCTATAGTGCACTACCCCACCTCCCCAAAACACATTAAACATTTGGGATGCACCAGGCTACCTATTTGAGGTGCATATATGCCTTTGAAAATGGTCGTTCTGGCTGCTTCCAACCTCCTCGCTGGTGCTTAGTTGGGGCATTTCGCTGGAGTTCTCATGAGTCTCTGCTTCTTCTCTGCTTCATCCTCATACTAGGCTACATATATCTGCTATGTTCTTGCTGGAGTGTGACATGATTTTTGCCATGTGCTGGTGCAGTGGATCGCGTACAAACCAATAGGGTGTCGGAATGGTATACGTTTATCGGCCATGCTCGGAAATTGGCCAATTTTCACCTGATCGGCCATGACCTGCGACCGGCTATTTTTAAAATGAAAAAGTCAGCTGAAAAAAATTAAATCAGTTAAGTATAGATAACCTAAATTTCTACTTGAGTAAGGTAACGGAGTATTTGTACTTCGTTACTTGACACCTCTGACTGTGGTAGATATTTACATGTACAAATGTCCTAAAATTAAAAATGACAGATTAAATCAGGATAAGCAGTTATTTGTTTGACAACTGATCATCATGTAAAATACTGATCGTGGCCGCTGTAATCACATATCTTAGGTCAGTGCATGTGTGTGTTTGTGTGTGAGCGGCTGCCAGTGTGAGCAGTGACTGGAATCATAGCAGGTTGTGATTGAGTCACATCCGCCCATGTGATGCATTCCTCCTGCTCGTAGGAGGCCTGTCCCGGTCTGTTAAGGAAAGGCATGCACACATGGCCTTTTTTTAACGATGGGAGTCACCTCCTGCTTGGTGCCACATCAGGAATTGGGGGAACAGAAAGTTCAGAGGGCAGCTTGGCTCCGTTTGGACTGTTTTCACTTTTTGAATCTGTATTTTTTCTTTCCTTGAACAATCTGTCATTTTTAGGTGTAATATTTAGACCCGGTCATTGGACAGTCTACCTATGATTCAGCTGGTTTACAGCTGCAGTCAAGCACAAAAATACTACAACATACAATGAGGTCCATTTAAGTAGTCTTCATTGAAGGCAGTGGAAAAAGGATTTTATTTTTTTTATTTATTTTATTTTTTGGTGATGCAGGGGATATCACTTGTGCCTCACAACAAGAAGGTCCTGGGTTCGATTCCAACACCAGTCGATGGGGGTGGGACCTTTCTGTGTGGAGTTTGCATGCTCTCCTCATGTCTGCGTGGGTTCTCTGCAGCTCCTCCCACCATCCATGCCCTGATAGGTCAATGGGTTCATCTAAATTGCCCATAGGTGTGAATGGGAGAGTGATTGTTTGTCTCTATATGTCAGCCCTGTGATGAACTGTCCAGGGTGAACCCCACCTTTGCCCATAAATTGCTGGGATAGGCTCCATCCCCCCCGCAAACTTTTTGCCTAACTCTCTGGGATATCTACAATATTGCTGGTGCACATTTAAACTGTAATTAGCATGAAGAAGGGCTGGCATGATCTCGTGATATTGAATCATGCTTGAGCTTTATTTTTCATGTGATCTACTTTTCAGAGGGATCTCACAGATTATGATATAAAAAAATGAACAAGTTGGTTAATAACAGCGCTATCAGAACCTCTCTGCTCAGCTTACATTTATTTTTAAATGGCCTGTTAATCAGTATAATTCCAGTCCTTAATTATAAAGAGTGTAGCACTAACCTATGGGTGTGCAGTATTGATGTCTCTGGCATGGGTCACCAGGCTAGTGGGTTTATTTCAGTCCATTTATAGTTACACCTTAGCCTTTGACTGGTCTGGTTTACTTTGCACTAACTTGCAGAGTTTGCATAATGTTGTGTTTTTGAACGAAGAAATAATGCTGAATTACCACAAATTGGTCAAACTCCTGTGCTCTGACATGCAGTGAGTCTGATTTACACAGGTGCGTTATCATTTCGTTACAGCTAAAACAAATGAGATTCAGTATAAAACCCCAGCCAAACAAAATAGGCCACGATCTGGTTAGATATTGGAAAAGTGCAGTAGATGCATGGTGTTTAAGCAATCTGCATATCGTCGGTATAGTAATAACATTGGTCCGAAATAATGCATAACTGCAGAGTTTCTATTTGGATACAACAGAACAAATTTGTCGCGCACAGCCGACCCCTCAGGAAACCACATAAAGCTAGAGGAAAACTAGTGGTTTGGTTGTAAATTGCCTGTATTTTATAAAGATGAGAACATTGGAATTGTACTTTCAAGAATTGTTGTGTTCTTTTGGCCAGATTGCCCCACTCTAACATGAAGTAGCTGGTTTTAATGCAAAATGAGCCCAGAATAACATTTAGGCCTATACAGCAAGCACTACCTAAAAGCCAAACGCCACTGAAGTGTGTAAAGAACAGTTAAATTGCACCAATAATCATGTAAATTAAAGTCCAGGCTAACGGCTACAAATGCTGATAAGAGGCAAAATGGCTGTGATGTTCTTCTTTATTTAAAGAAATGTGTATACCCAGGAGCTCAACATGTATGTTCTAATGTTTCTTTAAAACCTGCACAATGTTACAACAAAGCACAGAGATGAGATTCTGTGCAGGAGTATGTCACATAGGGTGAACAACGGCGACGTCTGATTGGAGGCAGGATCTGAAAAAAAACTAAATGGAAAATAAAATGATGTAGAATCAGGGCTGATTTTAGCCTGGCCAGCTATCGGTCTTTCTCCGTGAGAAATCTGTCTGGAATCATGGGGCTTGAATCCAGATATGAAGGAGGGGCTAACAGGCGCTGGGTAAACTAATCACAGATAAGTGGGATGTGATTACTGAAGCTTTTGTCAGAGAAACTTCGGAATACAGGTGTAATCTGTAATTCCACCCTTATTTTTGAATCAAGTAAACAACCATCAACAGTTGTAAAGGGATTTGCGGACTTGGAACGGACTTTGACTCACATCAGAAAGAAGTTGGTGGCTATGATGCATTGTGAAACACCCGCCCCCAGACGTGTGATTGGTCGGTGTAGAATAGATGGTGCATATCTACAGTGATCGGCCCAATTCCAGACTGTTTTCTCAGGATTGAATACACTGCCAAAACTGGATGGATGGACAGGTTAGGTTGATTTGCCTGTTTTATTCAAAAATGCATAAAAGTCTTGAGAATGTAGCTAAAACAGACCCTGACACTGCTTGTTCCTCAAACATGGACTGGGCCGTAAAACCCCCTCAAAACTGGATCATGATAAAATTAATAACGATAATGATGAGCTTTGGGCATTTTTAACCTGACGCAGATGGATCTGTCACACAGAAGTATGTGACATGCAGGTAGATTTCCCGTTCTGTTCACTAGAGGGTGAATGTTTTTACCAAAGTAGTCATGTCATTCAGAAGAATTGTGGTTATTGAGCTGTTTTTTGGTTTCACTTGTAGACACTCTGCTCCCTTTGCTGCTGCCTCTGTATCAGAGTTTGACATGAATAAGAATGGGAATACATTCAAAGCACCGCAAACACGGAAATTGTAAAACATTTGGGCAAGTACACCTCATCAATTCAGAAATCTACTCAAATGACCCCAAACACTGTTTCTAGGGAGTTATTTTTATTTTCCTGTTCCTACATTTATCATTAAACTGAGGATGAAAATATGAATGTCCTAAAGTTGAACTAATGAATGCTCTCAACATGTCGACTGTTTCACTTTGATATCCATTGTAGAAGAACCAAATCATAACCCTGCCAGAACTGCACGATATATCGTTTGAGCATCGTTATTGCAATGTACATGTGTGTAATAGTCCCATCGTAGGTCCTGCGATGTAGGAGGAAAATGAACTCCATATGTTCTCATCTAAGTTCAGCCTGAGTACCTGACACACACTGCAGTCATCCACCAATAGATTCAGTCTGCAACCACGTCACAGCTGGGGGCGGGGAAACCCGAGGGGGAAAAAATCCTTCCCCTCCATCTGCTATATTGTAAAAATGCAGAATTTCAACTTGTTTTGCTAACGCTAACAAGTTGTCATGACGTACTTTTAGTCACTACTGCCTTCTGACAAGGATCAACATATTAAAAAATCAAATCCACTGGGGTTGGATTGTTGTCCATATGTTTTAAAAGACTGGACCAATGATCTGACTCAGCAGAATAAGTGTCATTTCCAAACATCTGCTGCTACTTAGTGGAGTCACCTGGTAAAGGACTATCACTTTTGCTCTAAGTGTACATTATAGTGGATGGCGGGGGTGGGATTCTTTCCCCCTCGGGTCCCCCCCCCCAGCTGTGATGTTGTTGCCGATTGAATCTATCACAGTTGTTCTTAATCAGTTTGCCAAAGTAGACCACGCCCCTGCACATGGAGTGAGGAGTGAGTAGCAACATTGAAAAATGAGCAACGAACAAGAGAAAATCACGGAAAAGACTCGGTGCCTAAAAGAAAAGCCCCGTCAGTTCTGTGGAATGATTTCAGCTTCAGAAGGATGAAACTGTAATGTGTTCTGTGTCCACAGTGTCTTCACCTGTCCACACGACCAGAAGAAACACAACTAATTTGTTTGACCATTTACATCAGCACCACACAGCTGTTATATCCTCCTGAGTAGTTTTTCGTAACACAATATTTCTCGCAGAGTTTCAAAAAATCGCAATGTCAGTTTATTTTCCAATATTGTGCAGCCCTAATCCCTGCAAATACTTGTTCGCTAACAGTGATTCCAAATCTGGCCTCTCATTTTGGAGATGAAAAGCCCCTCTGCAGTGTTGGATTTGTGGTTTCAAAGCTTCCTCCATAACTGCTCGCTCCAGACTGTTGGAGGAAAACATAGGAATATGTGCATTATTAAACAAACTGGACCAGTGGTGTTTGTTTTAGACTCGCTTTTTCTAATTGAAAGGTGATCATGTATATTATAGAAGCCAAGTGGCCTCTGTGTGTGTGTCTGTTTGGGGATTCACACTAAATCCGTACTCAGCTGACTGCTGCAGTTTGTCATACTTATGTATTTTTGGTCCAGGAAGAGACTAGTGAAAACGGCAAATGGATAGGACCAATATTTTGTCCGATATTAGTCATTTTGAATACAGTATCCTTACAGTCACATTGCTATGGCCAGAACACTTTGGCAGAAACTGCTGGACAAATGTGGTACAATGTGCACGAATACACAACGGCATAAAAATGACCACATCTAGAACCTGTGGGTCCACATGGGTCAACGCACTAGTGTTTAGTGTATCATAAAACTGTGTACTCAGACGACGGAGATTCACGGCCCGTACACACCACAACCACATTATGTCAATCCGCTAAAGTTTAATGTGGTTTGGGCCTTTGGTCACATGACACCAGCACTGTTGGTGCCTAAAACGCCAAACTTGTAGAATCCTTAAAAGAAAAATAGCAGGAGTGTTGTGGTCTGGATGTAGACTCAGGCTTTAGAAACAGGCAAACAAAACAAAATCAAGTGTTATGCTGCCTCTCGGCCAGGTCATCACTGTAAATGAGAAATGCTTGAATAAAGGTTAAAAAAATAAACACAAATTTAAACATTTGAATTGTGTCTAAAAGGGTATTTGTAGTTTCAATTAATGGATCACAGTTGGAAAAATGAAGTCTTTAGACCTTTTTTTTTATCATATTAAATGTCACTCCTTTTTTCATCCTACTTTTTTATAGGGTCTAGACATCAAGGCTTTCCTTATAAAGCCAGAAAAACTCAGCCTAGCACTGAAACTGAACCCGTGCCCTGATACAACTGAACTAAACAAAGACTAATGAAAAATTCAACTGTATGATTGACCACATCTTGTTTCTTTGGATTTGTGCAGTGTTTAAGTTTTCTACCCTTTTTTGTTTCTATCTTCCAGGTGTAGCTGTTAGACTCTTGTGGAAATGCCGCTGAGGTTTCGCTCTGTTGTTCCCTACACACTGCCCGGAGTCCTCGTGCTTATCGGCTGGTGGTGGTACATCTCACGGAAAAAAGAGCGGCACATCAGCCATGAAAGCCTGGAGGGGGCCGCCTCTTCTCCATCCACTGTGGGCCTTAGAACATCGTCTCCAGCAGAGGGTAGCAATGGGTTGATAGGAAAGGGCACCGTATCTCCCTCTGATGACCCAGAAAGCCCCACCCACAGACCCACGGAGGTCAGCACGAAGAGAATAGAACAGGGAGAGATTCCCCCGATCCCCGTCCAAGACGCTGAAGCGCCACCGTCACTGGAACGCAGCGGTGAAACGGTAAGAGCAGAGGATGTGTTGTGTACGAGTCTGGGTGCACCTGGACCCAGCAGAGAGGAAAGCCGGCAGATGGAGCTGGAGCAAAGACAAGCATCTGCATCAGAGCCCCGACGACAAACGGACCACACAGCAGAGGAGGTCCAGTCCACCCAGTTTACCAAAGGCACTAGCTCCGCCCTCTCAGGGGTTCACCTCTCTGATGCAGAGAGGCCAGAGCCAGAGGGGGAAGTGGCGAAGCACCAGGGCAGCATCGGTCCCGAAGAGATGTGTGCGGAGGCAGATTCTGTAGAGACGCCCTCTTCAGCGCAGGATTTCAAAAACCGCATTCTAACCAGCACATCTACCTCCCCTGCTCCAGCCCTAGCCCAGACCTCTACGGTCCAGTTTTCAGCCCAAGACCTCCCCCCCTCGTTATCTGCCCCAGACGACAAAGCGAACAGCGGCAGTGAGGAGCAGGATCTGGAGATTTTGGCTGCTGGGCTGATAACTGAAGTCATCTCAGCAGCTACCAAAGAGGTCCTGGGTGTCACCAGCCGGCAGGTCACAGACGGCACAAGGCTATGTCCCCAACAGGACCATCCTCTGACCGGCCCCGCCCAGATGAGATGTGAGGCCAGGGACGTGCTGAAAACTGTGGAGGAGGAAGTGAAGGCAGTGCCTAATGGATGCTCCTCCACTCCAGTGTGGGAACCCAGCAGCTCCCAGAAAGGCCACTGGTCCACGCACCAGGCAGCACAAAGCGCACCTCTGCTAAGCATGAAACTAAAACGTGACGAAGCCGCGGCGTTGGCTGAGGACTCGGCCTGCAGCACGTGCCACTCCGAGGACGGCATCAGCAGCGAGGACCTTCAGAACAGCACCTTTGACAACCAGATGGATGTGATCCAGGTTACAGACTTATCGGTTCAAGAAGCCACACAGCCTCAGTTGGAGGTGGACGGCTCCACAGACGCAGCAGTTCTGGCCTTAAGTGAAGAAAACTCTGTGGATGCTGTGTGTGATCTCAAGAGGCTCAACGGGATGGGCCTCAGGAATGGAGCTCATGGCACATGTGACATGGAGACGGACCAGTCTGGAGGTGAGACATCAGTCTGGGTTCAATCTGGTTTTGGGTGATGTATCCAGAATAGGATTTTTTTCTCCCATCACTGTATACAGGGTTCGTATGGTGCTTGGAATCCTTGAAAACGCTTGAATTTCAGTGTTGTTGTCAAGGTCTGAAAAGTGCTTGAATTTTAGTTTCAGTGCTTGAAAGTGCTTGAATTCTATCTCTGACATTTTTTTTTATTCATTTTTAATATTTACTCTGCCACATTAGATACCAAACCAAAGGTACTTATAGAGAGAGGATACATTTAGAAAAATGAAACTTTGTCAAAAAAAAAATTCCCAGATGTTCTCGGGTACATTTTTATCTTAAAGATGTCATGTGGTAATATCAGCAATCAGGCTGTACCATATGTTAAAATGTCAGGTTTGGTGGGTTATTCAAGCCCCTCTGATTCCCGCGGTCTCAGTGTCACGATGCGCCCGCTACAAGC
>JAPQRP010000006.1:6167041-6177965 GCA_037367295.1 Apogon hyalosoma
TTGTTCTAAGGTCAGATAGAACCCTTTGAGTTGTTCTAAGGTCAGATAGAACCCTTTGAGTTGTTCTAAGGTCAGATAGAACCCTTTGAGTTGTTCTAAGGTCAGATAGAACCCTTTGAGTTGTTCTAAGGTCAGATAGAACCCTTTGAGTTGTTCTAAGGTCAGATAGAACCCTTTGAGTTGTTCTAAGGTCAGATGTCAGTCTGTGCACTGGCTTCCTTTGGCTCAGAGAACAGACTTGAAAACAGCTGTGCTCCTGTAGAAGTCTGTCCACGGTCTAGAACCAAAGTCCATCTGGGACATGTTGCTCCCATATGAACCATCTGGGACCCTGAGAACCTCACAGACTGGTCTTCTGCTGGAGCACAGAGTCAGGACTAAACAGGATGAAGCTGTGTTTGAGTTCCACGAGCTAAACTCTGGAACAGTGAGACAAGCCTCTACTGTGACCTCTGACCTTAGAACCACTGAAAGGGTTCTATCTGACCTCTGACCTAGAACCACTGAAAGGGTTCTATCTGCATTCTTGTCTTTTACTTTATTTGAACTGATCATTATTTGTTTAATTGCTGATGTGTTGTGTGTTTTGAGCTCGTCTCTTTTCCAGTCTCGTCAAACCCTGTGACTTGCCCTCTGTCTGAACTGTGCTATGCTAACACATCTGCCTCGCCTTTGCCTAATGCAGAGCCAGAATGCAAGCGTCCTTTCCTCTTCATCAGGAACTGGTCAAATCCACGTAGAAGCTTTGGCTCATCATCACATCTTGGTTCTCCACATCATAACATCTGCTCTCTGTTTTTAGATCGCTTGAAGTATGAATCAAAGAAATCAAAGTCCAATCATTCATCTAGCATGGAGAATTCCACAGGTAGATATCACTCATCCAGCTTCCTCTGCTGAGCTGTTTGCACCTTTGTCTGTGCCCTCAGGTTCAACGGAGTACTGATGTGTGTCTGTCTTATCACTGTGACATTTGTTGGTGGAGTCAGAAATGTGTGCTACGGATATTTTACTCCAAATACTTGTGCATCTGTTGTTGATGTGTTTGATCTGGGCATGTGCGTAAGCATACAGTGTGGTGCTGTCATGTTTAGGAGAACAGTACTCTGCAGCTTCGATGGACGCCGTCTCAGACGACGCGCTGTTCAGAGACAAACTCAAACACATGGGCAAATGTAAGTGCTCAAACATATCACTACTGCAACGTACAACCCTCTGTTTTCTGCTTGTGTCGTTGAGTCCGAGTGCTTTTCTTTCCACAGCGACGAGAAAGAAGCTGTTTGAAATCGCCAGAACATTCTCAGAGAAGACGAAGAGGAGAAAATCAAAAAGGAGGACTCTCCTGAAGCACCATTCGTATCCTTTAGTTTTTTACTCAGTTGTATTTTTAGGAACCTTTCTCAATAACTACTTACCTTCTTTTATGTTTCCATGCAGAAAGTGCTAATAATTTTGCTACATTTTATTCCTTCCTAAATAAAATAAAGTGGCTATTGATACAGTACCATGGGGTTTGTCTATTACCACAGAGCCAATCAGCGCCTTTGTTATATCATGTCGAGACAGTCATGTACATCCCAAAAAGTACCAAGGCAATCACATGGTGAATAGGTCAAGGGAGAGCTAGAGTGAACATTTAGCTCACTCAGTAATGTATTGGGCTGCAGTACAGAGGATCTGGGTTCAATTCCTGGTCAGAGTATTTTTTTTTTTTTTCTAAAGATTTTCAAATGGGCGAGGGGGGCCACGGTACCGGTAGGTAAATCCAACATTGATATAAATCAGCCACTGGGACAACGTTCAGAGTGCAGAATTCCACAGAACCACAGCACTTAACTGACACGGCACATTACTGCATCTGTCTAACATGTAGCTCCGCCCACCTTCTCCAGCCTAATATATATATATATAATTTGTTGTTTCTTCCATCAGTTGCCACAGTACTGTGGTAGCAAAATGCACAAAAGAATGAACTGAAGTATATGACATATATGACCACAGAACTGTGGCAACAACAGGAGAATGAGTAAAAACAAAAAAGAGGTGAATGGGTTTATGTAACAGTGTCCCTGATTGGCTCTAGTACAAATGCTAACATTTGATTGGTCTGTGGCAACAGACAAACCGATATTTTGTGCCACAGTGCTGTGGCAGTAGACACTGCCATAAAATAATATGTACACTGTAGACACAAATACCACTGATACCAGTACAGTAAACTAAATAACTGTTGCATTTAAACTGCATCGTCAGCGTTAACAGAAGTAAAACAGCTTGGCCAGAAAAAACGTTTAGAGCCACAACTAATAATTTCCCATGACAACCATTATAATAAACCAAAGCCCAGACACAGTTAAAAAGCACCTGTGTCTATGAAGCGGCACAGGACAGCACATTAAAGTCCACAGAAGCCTTAATTGGACAAGGTTTGAACCAATTTAATCTTGTTGGTCTTCAGGTGTGTTACCCATCTGCCAAAGTCTGCTCCTATAAACATTGTTCAGTTGTGAAACCCCTTAACCCTTAGGTGCATAACTGGGTCAAAATGACCCGGTGTCGTTATTTTATTGTAATATCTTTGTAATGAAAAGTTATTTCATATTCCAGGTATTCCTCAAAAAACATATTATTGACGTCATGCCTTTTAAATTTTAACTCACCTTTTATAGATTTCAGTAGATTGTAGTTTTTGTATTTCTTCCCCAGGCTTCCATAGGTGGGTCAAAATGACCCGCATTCATTTACAGAATTACATCTGAACCTTTGACTCATTTACAGCAAAACCGAAGGATTCACTCACTAAATTGATGTGGACATTGTTCTATTGCTGTTATATATTATATACTATATATACTTTGCTTTTCAAATTTGCAAAATATTTTAAATGTTTTAAAATTGTTAAAAATATTTAAAAAATATAAATATATTTCAAACTTGAAATCATTCTTTTCTGGACCAAAATGTAATACAAATTATTATTTTTAACATGACAAAAGTACCATAAAATTTTAACAGGGGTCTTTTTGACCCCGTTTTGGAAAAGTGGAGGATCCAGACACTCAGGCATGTAAGGGTTAAACCTGGGCAGGAAAGAGTTAAGGTTTTCAATTTAAAAAAACAAAACATGTAATTTCACGTCATTTGGAGCCTTATTATAATGTGTGTGTATAAAATTTGGAAAAGGTGGAGTTAACAAATAATAGCCTAAAACAGTATTTCTCAACCTTTTTTGAACAACGCCCCACTGACGGAACGGGTGGGGGGTAAATTCTAAAACTACCCGTACACACGACGATATCGCTCACGCTCCTCTGGGAGATATTTAACACCTGAGGAAAGCAGGGTTAAACTCTGCAGTTTACATAAAAACACAAACCCCCCCGGATCTTGACTGTGTGACCTTTAGTGTTCTTAACTAATGTTATCTGAAGATTGGGCACAGCTAACTCCACAGCCAACCTCCTGGATGATGTAGAAGGAAACCCCTGTGGTAAGACAACCCTGTCATCCTTGAAAAGTATGGCGGCTTTGTGTTGTAAGATCAGCAGATGATGAACTGTTGAAGTTCATATCAGACCTACACATGCACTGGTCAGCACTGACAATGGCTTATAGGTCCTGCACCGTCTTAACAGTAGTAATGAAGCCATTATTAACTATTGAATAAACTGTTAACTCAAACATATGCACATTGACAGGAGTGAATGACAGAAGAAACTCCTATCCATAAATGTACTAATGTTTTGCATCTCTGTCCAGAAGAGGATGGTCATTCTAGACGAGCTGCCACTCAGGAAGAGAACGATCAACGCAACGAGCCAGTATCATGGTATGATGTCCATCACTTACTCTTAGACTCACTTGGAAATATTATTTCACAAAATTACTACACAACATCACATTTGATTGTTTTCTGTTTTTATTTGGTACCTCCATCCAAAATAAAAACCCCAACCACCTCACATGAAATGATACCGGCTAGAGTTAATCAGGCTCATTTCTGTACACAGCCTGGGCTCTGGAACCAATCTTCTCGAGGGGGGTTGGACTCTTGTCTACTCTGGAACTGCCCACGGTAACAGGTTCAGAGCAAGTGTGGGGTTACTTGCAGGCCCCTCGGCTCAGTGCCTGTACGTTGAAGTTTACAAGAGGGTTGCTTCGCTGGGCCTTTTGGGCTCTGACTGTTTTCTGTGCTTATGCACCGAACAGCAGCACCTGGCCTCTGGGAGGAACGGCCTGCTCAATCTGAACCCAAGTGGTGTCCTGTTACTGGACTTCTTTTGCCACGTTTCCACTATGTGGAACTGGCTTGGCTTGACTCGGGTACTAGGTACTATTCCTGGAGACTGTTTCCATTACAGGATACTGCCAACTTTAGAGTACTTGGATGTCATAGTGACACGGCACGAAAGTTCTGTGACGTCTGCTCAGAGAATTGCTGATAAACTCACTCGTGTGTTGTCCCATCAAGCTCACACTGAATTTTTTCGTTGGCCACCAAGGACACAAATGGCTGAACCTCCTCGACCAACCACAGTGTAGTTTTGTGGGCTGCCATCATGTGGATTAGCCTACTGGTATATTTACTGTAAACTTCTGAATCTGTTTTTTAAAATGGTGGGTTGCACATTGACGACGCAGTGATGTAGAGACTACTCTCTGACCAGTCAGTGGTCTGCATTATTTACATGTCACATTTTAGTATCTCTTCCCCAGTTTTGGAACCTCTGTGGAGCAGATGCCAAAAAACTAGTACTGGGTACCAGATTCCAGGTCCTTTTACATAAATGGAAACACAAAAAGGTCGAGTCGAGCTGGTATCACGTAGTGGAAACGTGGCATATGTGAGCCACAGCATGTCCATAATGAACACCTTGTTTGAACATAAGGGTGTTCATAAGTGCACATGGCACCAGGACACTCTAGGTCATAGGTCGATGTCTTGGACACTCAGGTAAAGAGAGGTGCAGAGTTGTCTTCTGATCACCATCTGGTGGTGCTCCAATTGTGGTGAAGGATGCAAGTCAGACCTCGCAGACCCAAACGTACAGTGAGGGTGTGCAGGGAATGTCTGGCAGAACCCTCCATCTGAAAGACATGGAGTCTGAATGGACCTTGTTTAGTGCCTCCATTGCCAATGCGGCTGGTTGGAGTTGTGGCCATAGGTCGCTGGTGCCTGTCGTGGAGGCAATCCCCCAGTTGTGGACACCAATGGTAAGGTGTGCCATCAAGATGAAGGGGTCCTATAGAGCCTGGCTGGCACTCAGGACCCCTGAGACAGCTGACCACTACCAGCAGGCTAAGTGGGCCGTAACTTTGGCAGTTACCTTGTGCTGCAGGAGTATGGGGTCCCGCTTCTATGGGCCATTAGGTTCTTGTACAACTGGGGCCAGAGCTTGGTCTGGATTTGTTCCTGGTGTAGGTTGGACTCCCGCAGAGCTGCCCTTTGTCACTGATTCTGTTCATAATCTTCATGGACAGAATTTCTCGGCATAGCCAGGGGAAGGAGGGGGTCTGGTTAAGGGGCCTTAGGGTTGTATCTCTACTTTTTGCAGATGATGTGGTCTTGTTGACTTCATTGAGCTGTGGCCTCCAGCTCGCACTGGAACAGTTCGTTGCCGAGTGTGAAGCAGCCGCGATGAACATCAGCACCTCCAAGTCCGAGGCCATGGTCCTCAGTCGGAAAAGGATGGAGTGTCTTCTCTGGGTTGGAGAAGAACTGCTGCCCCCAGTGGAGGAGTTAAAGGATCTTGGGGTCTTGTTCACAAGTGAGGGAAGGATGGAACGTGAGGTTGACAGTCAGATCGGGGCAGCGTCAGTAAGTAACACAGATGCTGTACCGGTCTGTTGTGGTTAGAAGGAGTTGAACCAAAAGGCAAAGCTCTTGATTCACTGGTCGGTCTACGTTCCAACCCTCACCTACGGTCACAAGCTGTGGGTAGTGAACGAAAGGACAAGATCACGGATACAAGCGGTGGAAATGGGTTTCCTTCGTAGAAGGGAGAGGGAAGTCTGGGCTTCTGTACTCAAGCTGATGCTTTCATGATCCGTACCTTGATAAACCAAAGAAGATGGGTGGATTAAAAGAATGATGCAGTACTTTTAACATCACAAACTAAATTAATCCTAATGATGCTTTATATATGGCACTATACTGTAAATAGGACTGTTTCTTCTTACCAGAGGAAATTAGAAGTAAAGGCCTGACTGTAATACTCCTTGGTGTAAAGGCCTCGTTTGTCCTTGGTACAAAGGCCTGGTTCGTCCTTGGTACAAAGGCCTGGTTCGTCCTTGGTGTAAAGGCCTGGTTCGTCCTTGGTGTAAAGGCCTGGTTCGTCCTTGGTGTAAAGGCCTGGTTCGTCCTTGGTGTAAAGGCCCAGTACCTTCTGCAATTGTGAGAAATAAAGGCCTGGAAGCTATTTGAGAAAATACAGTTCTTTATTATTCTATGGATAGAAACTGATCAGAACCGTCTGCTGCATCTATACTGAGCATCGTCTTCCACCCCCCCTCCTTCTTCCTGTCAACAAAGCTACAAATAATAACTCGTCTCTTTTGTGCTTCATCAAAGACTTTGTTGTTTCACTTTCAGAAGTGTCTAAATAAAGTACAGACTCTGTTCCCATTCATTGTTTTATTTTGGGATCCTGTGAAACTCTTGATCGTCCTGACTCCCCACCTCTCTTCCTTCTGTGTTTCAGATCTCTGTCCCCTCCCCTCGCGTGCTGCACTATTATCGGGGTTACCATGGTGACCGTGGCATGACCCGTGGGCGGCGGCGGCATTGCAGCTGTTCCTGTCCCGACCTCCGCACCTGATCCTAATCCATACCAGCCGACGTTAAGGCTCAGTGATGAGTTGAGACTGGACTGTTCCCACACACTGGGCTAACTGTAACTATAAAAGCATTATCTCTGTACTTTAAAACATTGTTTATCTAATTTTAAATGTAAAGGAAAACACATTAGTCCTGACCAGTATTTGTTAACTGCTTCCTTTTAAGCCTCCCCGGTGAGGTAGACTAGCTGTAGTGATCTCTGAACCTTTCTTACTTTTCCAGTCCTGTACAGTAGCTGACTGTATGTATGTTTCTAATTAGGGTCCCTCAGGCCGGGCATTTCAGATCCAAAGTGTGCACATGCCCCTTTATATACACTAAACCATGTAGAGCTTTTTTACCATGTCTTTTCTTAATCAGATTGTAATATTTTGCTGTTTATGAACGTCAGGGGTTATGTAATGAAATTCTTATGTGTCCAAATATTGTGGCCATTAAAAGATGCATCTGGGCCATAATCCGTGCAGTTAGTGTTGATACAGAGCATGTTTGGAGCAGTTTACATCAGGGCTGTCGGTCGACTAGTCGTCAAAGCCCTGATTTACATGAGCGCTGCAGCTTTTGGAGCAGGTCGATTTGTTTGGAAAAGTGAAAACGGAACCACATCCCATATGTCGTACGGGTAAAGGATGGAATAAACCTCATTGCCAGAAACTCGAAGGCCGTTTTCAGACTGGGTATCTGAGTACGCTGGACCCCAAAGTCCACTTAATTGTATCAGTGTGAATGCAAACGTTCCATGCACGACTACCGTACCCGAGTCCAGCTGAGAAGGTAGTCCTGGGTACGGACTGCGTGGATTCCAGTACGGAACGTTGCAGTGTGAAAGCATCTGTACCCGAGACCGAAAGTGGCCTAATCACCGTACCAGCCTTGGATCCACACGGCACGGGCTCACCTTATTGACCGAACCGCTCGGTGATATATCAGGGACAATAAAGGTCGCTCTTCTTCTCTTTACCTCAAACAGGCTAACAGATAGAAAAGTATGACCTGAGAACAGAACAGTCGCTCGGTTGATGACATAAGGGTTTGTCTTCTTCTGACTTCCGTGTTTTTTGGATAGCGACAGAATTCCTTCCACACCGCCACCTACTGTTTCGGCCCTGTAACACCCAATTGTTCTCGGGCATGGGCCGTGGTACGTGCTTGTGAACGCAACATCTGCGGGAAAGGTGTGAACGCAACATCTGCGGGAAAGGTGTGATCGCATCCAGGTACGGCACAGATCCGGATACCCAGTGTGAAAACGCTCTAACATGTCAGTAACAGGCAGGACATCGGAGCAGGAATCAAGAAAACGACAATATCAGTTCAACGCTTGTTAGGTCGTCAACCGGCAGAACCTGCTGCAAATATTCTCATGAAATTTGATGGCAACTTTTGGCACATGCAACTCGGTCTCACAGAAATTGTGTTCATATTGAGCTAATTTGCAAATCCATTTCTGTTTCACTGTAAATCTAATTCCACCCACATGGCATCAAGTGCTTTTATGGCGAGGACTGATATGCTGGTACCGTGGACTTCTTTGATGGGACGACGTGTCAATGTCATCGGTGTCAGTCAATGCAGCGCACACACATTTCAGTAACAGAGCAGTTATAGCGGTAAAGTGTTTTTGTTTTATTTTGTTAAACACATTTGAAAAAGTGCATAAAACTAAAGAGTTGAGGCCAACATCTGAAGTGGCATCCTATTGTAAATGGGTTCATATTTTTAGAATCTTATGAAACTGCTTTAACTATATAAAAATCTGAGCAGAAAAATGAAAGGGTTTTTTGTATTGGACATCAAATTTTGTTTTTATAAAAATGTGAACTAGGTACTGAAAAACATATCCGGAATTGTGAATGAGCTTCATGATCCTACTTCCACGTTGTGTCACTACAAACATAAACAGAGCTGCCATTTTTGTTAGAACTAAGTGTGATTATGCATCTGTTTTTGTTTTGTTTAACTTTCCTCAGTAATCACGCCTTTGCAGACAGTCTGTTTAAAATGACTCGATGGCTCTGTGGACAGATGAACACGGGCGTATTTACTCTAAATGTATGTTTATGTTAAGGGTCGTCATCATTCATGCCACCATTCAAAGGGCCAGTGTGTGACGTTAAGGGACATTTGGGAGGATCTGATCTCACAAATGGACTGAAATATTCTTAATTATGTTTTTATTTGTCATTAATCATGAAAAGAAGCATTTTCGTTCCTTTTGAATTTGTTTCTTCATCATTAAATGTCACCTGTTGAACCTTGAATTATTTTGTTGAAATAAAACATGTCATTTTGTTTCTTACTGAACCCTATTTGCGTTTAGTTGAATATGAGGGTGATTTCTGAGAGACGTGGTAACGCATGTATGAAGCCACCGAGGCTCCACAGTCCTGAAACACCTGACCGTGGAATGTTTGGAAAAGTAGAGAAAATGATCATCTGTGTCCGTTTTCCTGAAGTGGATCCACTGCTCTAAACATGCTCACTGCACAGAACCTTCATTCAACGCTCCGCTAAAGAACAATATTTAATATTTTGCCAGATATTTTCTAAAAATCATTTTCACAAAGATGTTACAGAAGTAAAAAAAAATAAAATAAAAAAAACAGCTCTGTATTACTCAGACTACTACTCAGCCATATCCTGTAGTGTTTGAGCAAACTGTCGATTTCACCTCTTTTAGAGAAAGGGGAACACATTTGTAAATGACAGTGTTATTACTGCGAACAACGGCGTCATAAAGACATCTGTGGTGGAGGCGGGTCATTCTACACTAACTCACCCACATCTTACAGCTTCACCAAGGACGTGTCATGGTTTTAGTGGTTTTATTATCTGAAACCAGCTCACAGATCATATAAATCATAACTCTGCTCCGTCTTTAGTTTTGAGTTTTGTGAGGCCCAATCCCAATTCACTTCTTGGCGCCTCCCCCTTAGCCCCACCCCTCCATTTTGCGTGTTCTTGTGAAGGGGTACGGGTGTCCCAATTCTCACTGAGTCAGAGGGGAGGGGCTAAGGGGGAGGGCTGTTTGACCCTCCAAATGGAGATTTTCCAGGACCACACTACAAATGGAGGGGAAGGAGAAATCTGCCAAAATTCAGTTCGAATCCTCGGTCAGATGGAGGTAAACACAGAAAAGAAGAGCAGCAGTGACCAAAGAAACACACAAATGTATTTTCTTTGTAAACAACTTAATCATTTGATCGTCCGTTTAACACCGTTTCAATGTGTTACTGTGTTATAGATCACATTTCTGCGGTTTATGGTTGATAGTCATAAAAAGTTGCCCAAAGTCCATGGAACAGAGACAGTTCCAGCTGCTGACAACATGGAGAATTCTGTTGGAAACAAAGATGTCGCATTTGTTTATAGTGGCATCGATGACTGATGATGGAACAGGTCTGAAGGGTTGGACCATTTCATAGGGGAATGTTTACACCAGTACCCCTTACAATGGAGTTTAAAGGGGGAGGGGCCAAGGGGTGAATTAGGTTTGGGCTGTAGTAACATATCAGTATGTGTATTGTGAGCCTCATCAGTCGGTTGTTTTTCAGTGGATAGTCTTGAAATTAGTTCTAGACATTGTATTTCTACTATTTCTCACTTTCCTGTACAGTAATAATTTCATTCTGTCAATATCGGTTACAACGTTCCTTCAAGGAAAGAAACTTAAAAGTATGTCCAAAGTCTGTCTGTTGAAAGTACATAAGTGTCAGAGTTCAAGACACGAAGCAGATTCTTGAAGTGATCTGTGGGTATGAGTAATATCAGATTCTGTGTGGTTGTATTATTTTCAATGCCTTTAGATAAAAACATGTCCCCTGTTTGAAACCCATCAGTGTGTTTACGGCTGTAACACCAGCTCCTAAAACAGTCCACAGACAGAAAGACACACACACTCAAGCTTGATTTGACTTTCCTTAAAAGCTTTTGTTATGATGCACAGTGTTAATGTTCATTGTGAATATCGTCATCCTCAGATCATAATTAACTCACATGTGGACCCGTCGAATCCAGGTGTTTGTGTTCTAACAGGGTCTGGGATCAAAACAATAAGGACTAATGTAGAATAGAGTTTATATTGGA
>JAPQRP010000006.1:6244921-6256436 GCA_037367295.1 Apogon hyalosoma
GATTCTGTCTGATTTGAAGTGTGATGAGATATTTGGACTAGAAATGACACAAATACACTGGGTCAGAGTTAGATTTTATCCAGTGAAACTCTACTGTTCCATCTGGCATTTGTACACTTCTTGTTCTCATCTTCAAATGCTCCTAAGAAGCATGTGTCAAACTAAAATGTAAAAGGAATCCACCAGGTTTTAAAACTCAAAGACGCTTAATTCTCATATATTTCTCCTAAAAGTCCGGCCAATCATTTTATTCGGTCTGAATAAACATGCATCCATACACCAGTGTGAGCAGCAGCACTGGGGGTAAGGAGGGCGAAGTGTCTGCCCAAGGACACAACAGCACGACTGGGACTCAAACCTCCAACCCTTCAGTTATTGGACAACCTGCTCTGCCTCCTGAGCCACAGCCACTCCCCGTTAGTGTTAGTGTTAGTGTTAGCACCAGCATTAGTGTAAACAAACCGAGCACGTAGCATAAGGAATGGCTTTAGATTTCGCTGTAGTGTTATGGACAGTATTAGCGGTGTTAGCGTTAGCGCTTGCAGCAGCTTCAGTGTTTACGGTGAAGTTGCCGTTAACCCTGTTCTCAAACCCAGCTCTGGGGTTGAGTTGGACTGTGGTGGTCGTACAGTATCAGAGCTACTTCTGCTCATTACTAGAGGACTTCTGATAGATAAGGGTCAGAGGTCAGGCAGGGTGAGGTGGGCGGGACTTTCAGGATGTTCACGTTCAGATTTTTACCAAGTGCTGTGGGGAAGAAAGATCAGCAGGTTAAGCTTTAACTGCTCAGTTATCTCGTGAATTCTGAGGTTTTCTGTGCCACAATTACACACAGTGAGATAAGGATAGGTTTGTCCACAACACAGACGTAGTCATGGATACGTCCGATAACACCCAAGTTCAAGACAGATAAACCTTTAGACCGGGGTGTCAAACATGCCAACATGCCCCGTGGGCCAAAGCCGTTCAATGTGAACAAAGTAATATTATATTAGGCCGATAAACAATGACAACTCCCAAATTTTTACATTAACACGCTATCCTTTAAAAGTCAAATGTGAAAAACCTGAACAAAGATGAATAACCTGAAATATCTAAAGAAAATAAACTAAAAACAAACAACAATAACAATATTCTGCTGGTTATTAAATGTTATGTGTCTTTGTAGATCTGATCCATAATGAACATGTTTAAATGATAAGTTAAGGCATAATATTGTTAAAATTGCACTTCAAAAAAAAAAAAAGAAATTTCAGTTTTTTTCAAGTTAGTCACATCTTTTTTGTTCAGATAGTTTGTAAATGTAAACATTTTCATACAGTTTTATCACCTGTGCAGTGTGAACTGCTACCACTGAATCAGTGTTGGAACCAGTCATGCGGGGAATGTGTCAAATGATGTTTTGGACGTCATGGGTCACATGATGCAAACCAGCTTCCAGTAATAAACCTTTTTCAATACAGTTGTGATGAAAAGGTTCTTTGCTTCAGAAAGTTCCACTTTGCCACCACTACTGCTGCCTGTCACTACCCGATCAGCTGACCATTTGTTCATGCAACGCTAACGCTACTGGACAAACTGACCCACATGTGTTAGCAAGGACATGACGCAACATGAATGAATGAATGAATAGTAATAATAATGATACTACTACTAATAATAGATTAGATTTTTATAGCACTTTTCAAGGCACCCAAAGCACTTTACATTATTGAACCAATATTCATTCACTCTTACATTCTCACTCTGGTGGTGGTAAACTACATCTGTATCTACAGCTGTCCAGACTGATGAAGGTGTGGCTGACAGTTTGCGTCAAACAGCCCCTCCCACCACTGAACATTCATACACCAGTGTGAGTGACACTGGAGAAAGGGTGCCTTACCCAAGGCAGAGCGGGATTCGAACCACCAACCCTTGGGTTATTGGACAACCCACTCTACCTCCTGAGCCATGGCCCTGCCCCCTCCTGAAATTAGTCCCTCCTGACTTTAAAAAAGGGAAGTTTGAAGAAAACAGATATTTAATGTGGAGATGGAACTATTATTACTCTTCCTCAACTGCAGGAACCAAACTGGACAGAACATTGACATTTAACAGAACTGTACAGATACACACACACTGAGAGCTGTTATAGATTATTATTATTAGTAGTAGTATTGTCTTTTAGGAACGTGCAGGCCACATGGACTGAGGATCATGCTCTGGCCTGGCACCTGGAGGAGGCGTTCAGGCAGAACTCTGCAGCTTGGGCCTTGCAGAAGTGCGTTGCATGGGACCAGCTGGAAAACCAGCTGCCGGACTTCCTCCCTGAGATCATCGACTGCCCCTGCACTCTGGCCCAGGCCCGGGCAGACACCGGCAGGTTTCATGTACGTTTGGAACACTAGGACAGACCGTCACTGTGAATGCCTCCAGTATGACGGCTCCTCTGATGGTTCGCATACCACAGGATGAGTTTGAACCAATCAGAGCATGTTCTATTACATTACTTTCAAACAGCTGCTGTACTTTTATATCATACATTTCCGGTGCAGGTCTTGCAGCTGATTTTTTTGCTGGAATATTGTGAATTTAGGCCACAGGTCCTAAATCCAGCCCACCAAAGGGTCCAACTAATGGTGAGACATTTGTTTCTTTATTAATCAATCAAGTAGAACAGATTTGCAACCAAAAAAGGGCAAAAGACAATCATTTCCGCCGTCCTCTGCTCAGGGTGTGAATGTACGTCAGGCTGTAGCCGACGCTATTTAGTGTAATCTATTACTTATGGGACACATTTTAATTTCAACTGACCTCCCAGTAGTGTAAACACTAGGGAGAAGTGGGTGTAAGGTGGAAGCTGGAGCCGGCGCTGGAGCCAGGTCAAACCCACCAATAGAAACGCTTCTCTCACCCATCAGCGTAGGCCCCGCCCATTAAGTGCAGTTTAACTCACAAACAAAAATTTTTTAACTTGCAAGCAAAGAGGAGTGATTTAAAAGCACAGTGATCTTTTTTTTTTGTCTTTTGCTCTCAGATCTCTTTTTTGGTTGTAAATCTATTCTATTCGATTGATTAATAAAGAAACTAATTTCTCTCCCTATGTTCCGGCCCATGGGATGAATTTACAAAGTGCACAAATGACAATGAAGATATTAACAATCAAGGATGTTAAATGATTTTAATTCAAGTTCCACATACAGACACATATGATCTGAAGTGGATCAGACCAGCAAAGTACTATCGTAATGACAAATGAGTAATGACAACCACAAATTTTCTCTTTAAATTACATGAAAATATTTACGTTTATAAACTATCCTTTTGCAAAAAATGTGAATAACCTGAACAAACATGAACAACCTGAAATGTTTAAAGAGAAGTAAATGCAATTGCACCAATATCCTACCTGTTATTCACTGTTTTGTGTAATTGTATTTTGTAATGTAAGCTGTGATGAACGAGTGTCAATGATAAACTGATGAATATTGTTAAAATTGCACTTGTTTTTCTTGAGACATTTCAAGTTGTTCACGTTATTCAGATTTTCAAGGAAACGTTGTAGATGTGAACGTTATCATAAAATAACTTTACTTTTTTAAATGAATATGATTGTACTGGTCTGGCCCACTTCAGATCATATTGGGCTGAATGTGGAACTGAACTAAGCGGCGGTGGACCCCCTGCTCTACCCCTCCTCTACCCGTCCATGATTTCCTGCTTTCTCTGACTTTAAGTGTGTGTTAATGACAAATCCAGTGGTCAAGCTTTACTGCTGCAGCTCGTATTAGATCAAAGCATTATAGACAAGACTAAGAGCTGTAAAAGGTTCAAATCCATTTTCAAATCACCCAGTTAAGCTGTAACCCAGTCCCATGCACACAGATGTGGTGTCTCTCCCCAGACGGACTATGGCTGCGACATAGAGAAAGGCAGCGTGTGCACCTACCACCCTGGGAGCGTCCACTGTGTGAGGGCTGTCCAAGCCAGGTGAGTCCAGGAAACCTCCTCCTCCAGTCTGGACCTCCTTCCACACCGAACTTATATTCAGAAAGTAGAAATAACCTCTGTGACGTCAATTAGAATATATCAGAAAGCAGAGACAGTACAGGTCCTTTTATGTCGCCATGATATTTTCTATTGAAACTAAAAAAATAGCAGGATTCAAACCCACCCTGGTGGACCTGAACAGTCTGACTGAGCCCCCGTATGACAGAACCTTTATGAACATGTGCATTTTGGGTCACTGTAGGACACATCATCTGATTTCAGGATGAAAATATGTAACTAACAGTGTTTTACAGCAGTCACATGTCAGATCAGAGCAGTGTTGAAGGGTTAATGGACGGCTGCAGGTTAAAGTTGACAGAGCGTGCAGCTTCGACCTTCGATCCACATTAAAGCTCCATCCGATCTGTCCAACCCCAGTCCTGTCCTCAGTTCCATGAATCCGTTAGTCCGTCTGTGATTCCTCACCTGAATCTCTTCCCTCCTGGTGAACAGTTTCAGTGTACTGCACCGTAAACAGTCCATGTGTTCACAAACAGCCAACAGGTCACTCGGGCATCTTTGGAAATGTTTGTGCTTTGTGGGAAGTGGAGCTCCACGCAGCCGCTTTATGTCCGCAGCGGCAACAGACACGGTAATGGCTTCATTGCCTCTTGCTACTGCAGCTGCATGGAGCTCCACTTCCCACGATGAACGTCACGACAAATTTCCAAAAATGCCCGAGTGACCTAGTGTCTCTGTCCTGTTTCAGTTCTTTATTCTTCTTGTATTATCCTCATCTGAACCACAGCTTCATTCGTTTTCCTGTCATTTGGCCTGGTTTTACTCCCCTCTGACAGTCCGGCTTTGTCTTTTAGACAGTATTTAAAACCTAATAGTCAACATGGCTCTGTTTGTCAGCATGTTTATGTCAGTTTATGTTTACTTACCATTTATGATGTAAAACCAAATGGGTCTCAATGTTTTCATTTCATTTTTAGCATTATGGGATGTGTGATTTCATTAATGACACTGTAAACCTTCCAAAGTGTAAAATTAAGGTTAAGGACAGATCAAACATCTTAGTTAGTTTAGTTGGTCAAAGGTAAATGACTGTAGTGTCGGTTGTTGTTATTGAACTGTTTGTTATCTAGAACCTCATCCAGTTCAAGCCCTTTGCCCTCCACACTGACTTATACATGCAGTAGAAGAGCTTAAAGCATGATGTGTTCTTTAAAGCAGTGTTTGTCATGATCCAGGGGGGTCCTGGATCAGTCCTGGGTGTGTTTTTGTTCTTCAGGTTGGAACATGTATCAGGTGGAACTAGGGTTCTGTGGTTGGAGCAGCTGGACTCATTTAGTGGACGCCATGGTGATCTGTCACTGGACTAGACCAAGAGTTTAGGTTTGGACCATGGACCAGGACTGGACTGGAACACAAACATGGACACACAGGTCTGGGTTTGGACCAGTTTGGGCTGGAATGTTCTGAGATGGGCAACGGAAACAGGCTCATGGAGCCACTGATGGTGCTATGTTCTACCTAGCTAACAGATGAAAGTTCATGGAACTGGTAGCACTGGCTGAAAAAAAATACAACCTCTCCCTCCTGAGAAAAGCAGCAAGTCAGCTAGTAGACACCTAGCAAAGAGAACATGTCTGTGCACGGGTCAGCGGAACTGGTGGATGGTAAAACAGAACACTCCTGTCCTGCTTTAAACAAACAGTCGTTGATAGTCGGCAGCTGCTTCGAACTGTCTGAGTTGTATCTTGTACGATAATCACTGAACCTCCCAAAGCAGCTACTGTTTGAGCCAGAGCTCTGAGACTGGCATGAGATCTTGGCGTACATTGACATGTGATCAAAGGGAGTTGAATAACACGCAAACGGATGAAAATGCGTACGTATAGCTCGCTCCGTAGGAACTGATGTGACAAACAACGTGATTTCATGAGATCAGTCTGCAATTTATGAGGTCAAAAGAAAAAGAGGTGTGGTCATAACTAGAACGTATTAATTGAAATCCATATAACTTAAATTTATTCACACATTCAACTATATCTACAAATGAGTTGACTATACTTCATATTTTCTAGTAATGTCATCAAGCTTATATTTTAAGTTCATTCTAATGAATTTTATTGAGTGTATTTGACTTCCAGGCATACAGTGTATTATTCAAATATTCATCTTTGGTACCAAAATGTGTTTGTTGTTCTAAAAAAGGAACTTTTGTATTGTCATAGTTGTAGATAATTGCACATTTCCTATTTTTATTTGTATAAATATTGTCTCGGAGCAGTCTGGGTGAGTTTATTTGTATTATTCAAACAAAAATATAAATTAGTTGGAATATGAAAAAAAAATTTCAAGGAAAAGCTAAAAGTATTGTTACAATATTGATGTTTCTGTCAATAAAACTTCTAATTGCATCACTGTGATAATGTTGTTGAGGCTGAGGGGGGACTGGAGGTTTATGGTCCTCCAAAGGAGGGGGGGCACAGAAAAAGACTGAGAACCACTGGTTTAAAGTAATAGTTATACTCACTGCTACGTTTTGATTTTGCTAAATTCAAAAGTGAATGATATTCAGTGTATCTTTATTGAATTATATCAGACATAATTCTATTTAATAGTTTGTCCTGTTTGTCTTATCACCATGCAAATTACAGACTTAGCTTAGATTCATAAATGATTCACTTCTTCCTTATCAGTATAATCATAATTTTATTAGTTTATCATGGTTAAGTGGTCATTACTATCCTGGTTGATAATCTGTGGAACTTTGTCACCAGTCCGAAGTATGCAGCGGGGCAGCAGTGTTGCTATGACAGCAGGGGCACTCAGGTTCTGACGGCAGACTCCATTGGAGGCAGTACCCCAGACCGGGGACATGACTGGGGCTCCCCGCCTTACAACAAGCCCCCTCGCATCCCTGGACAGTCCCACTGGGTGTACGACGTCCTCAGCTTTTACTACTGCTGCCTGTGGTCGGACAACTGCCACTTCTACTTTAAGCATCGGCCGTCCAGTGACTGCAGACGCTACCAGACACCCAGCTCAGGTGAGGGAGTGTTACATAGAAGGTGTGCACACCATGAACAGGCTGCAGGGACGCCAAAGATTCTACGGCCCAAACCCAATTCACCCTTTGGCCCTCCCCCTTACTCCTGCCCCTTGGCCCCTCCCCCTTTAATCACAGTTCTAAGGGGTAGTGGTGTAAACATTCCTCTATAAACGGTCCAACCCTTCAGACCTGTTCCGTCATCATCAGTCTTCGATGTCTCTATAAACAGATGATCCATCTGTGTTTGGGACAGAGTTCTCCATGTCGTCAGCAGCTGGAACCGTCTGTTCCATGGGCTTTGGGCAACTTTATACGACTGTCAACTATAAACCGCAGAAATGTGATCTAGAACACATTAAACGGCATTAAAAGGATGATCAGATGATTCAGTTGTTTACATAGTAAATCGGTCCATTTGTGTGTTTCTTTGGTCTCTGCTGCTCTTTCTTCTGTGTTTACCTCCATCTGACCCATGACCTGAACTGAATTATGACAGAATATCCCTCTGTTTGTAGTGTGGTCCTGAAAATCTCCTTTGTGGGGTCAAACAGCCCTCCCCCTTAGCCCCTCCCCTCTGACTCATTGAGAATCAAGACAACCCTACCCCTTCACACAAAATGGAGGGGGAGGGGTAAGGGGGAGGGGCATGGGGGTGAATTAGGACTGGGCCGTAAAACATGACTTGTGATTTTTGGAGGTTCTTTGGTGATTGAATCCCACTCTTTTTGGAATCAGTACAATCATTCCTTTTGTGCTACCATCAAACCATGATCTCCATTATTCTTGGAGCCCGCTAACACTAGGGTGACCAAGAATCCCTTACACAGCATTTTTACTGTTCGAACATTTAACAGAATGTCCTGCATTTGGATTGGTCCTGGTTTCAAAAGCTAACAGCTGAGGTCTTAAACCTTTCTCCAGTCGTCTTCATCATGAGGTCAAACTGAGCCTCAGGGCTCAGGTGAACCTACTGCTGTCTTTGTTGCCTGTGGTGGAGCCACAGAGACATGTCTCTTTGGTTTTTCAGTTGCCGTTTTGAATCCATGAGTTGGGCCATTACCATGTTGACAGAAACCATATTTGGACAAAAAGTTGGAGCTGTGGCAGCACAAGGGTGAGCTATTGCTGAATGATAGCTTACAGAAAAACGACAACTTTAGCAAACATTTGCATAACAAAGTCCCATGAGCGTCTTGTTTGTGTAACTTCTTAATAACTACTGTCGAGCTGGTACAGACACCTGCCACTGCAGACGCCAAGAACTAGTGACCGTACAGTCGTATTCATGCTTCAGTAGTTTACAGATGGACCAGAACATTTACTGAAGGCTCTGCATAAATCAAATGAGATCACAATGATTCTTGGGAAAAATGTCAACTTCGGTAGTCTTAGCACCAGACCCTTTTAGAGCCATCATCTAGTGGTTTTCAGTGGTACTGCATTCTGCATTAGCTTCAGTTTGGAGCTGAGGAAAACAACAAATCACCATAAACTCATAAACTGTGCAGATTTCAGAGGAATATGAAGTCAAGTATCACAAAGCGAAGGAAACGCAGCCACAACAAAGACTGGGAATCTACTTGTACTGGTTGAAAGCAGTGGATGGTACAGTATTATATGTAGGGATGGGTATGGAAACCTGGTACTAAAGGGGCCCCGGGGCCAGATAATTAAAGACTGGAGTATCGATCAGCTCCAGCGTTATGGGTGTTCCTAACAATATTAGAGAAAGGAAAATAGTAAAATAGGTTGTCGACCAAACAAAACTCTGTTTCTCAGTAAGATGCTTGTGATGTATTTTTGTCATTTTCAATCCAGATCCCAGACCTGTGTTCATGTCTCAGACCAGCTCAAACAAAAGTCCATCAAAAGTCTGTCAAGTACAGGCAGACTCGGAAGCACAATAGGGCCTGATTTACTAAAGGTTTGCACAAGTAAAAACTTACGCAAGCTTGACTGCGTTCGCAAAAACAGGTTGAAGTTCATCTACTAACAGGACGCACCGAAGGTTGTGTCTCTCAAACGGGTAAAATAGTGTCCAACCCATTTAGCCTGTTCGCCTTGATGAATACACAATATGGGCGTTTCTGCCAGAACACGCAAAATCATTGGAGGAGTAGATGCAAATATTTATTTAGTGGAATGTGACTGACCAAACCTGAAACTGGTGTCGGTGGCTGATTGTGCGTCTGTATTTATCTGGTCTTAAAGGCAGGTTTGAACTGGAACAGCTTCAGCATAAACTGGCTGAGGAGGCGGGGCTTAGGTCCAACCAAAGGCAACGCACAGAACCAATCTGTTCTGATCACAGCAACATTTATGGAATGACAGAAGGAACTATAATACAGACATATGTCCTACCCACAATGCCACTGGAAAATTTATAGATGAACGAGGGGCTGATGTGGGTCCAGTCACAGGAGGAGTCATCAGTACCTTCTAGGACTAAACTCCTCCTACTTTACGTTTCCTTCATCTGGATCATTCCAGTCACTGTTTCCATTAGTGCTGGTGGATTCCAGAGCAGTTTTTACAGCGGACTGTCTCCATGACGACAACCAGTAGCACACGCTAAACCCTCATTTAAATATGGTGGTCTGCAAGACTTGGACCTGTTGTCAATTGAGCAGGAAATCTGAGTTGATCACCTGTGACATGCAAATCAATAGCAGGGTGCAACAGTAATCAGTGCATCAACATGTTTGCACTGCAACATTTGAACGCAGACAGACGAGGAAGGGCTTTTTATTGCTTTTCAGACATAACCTTCCCAACACTGCAGCCATAGTAACAGTGACTGAAGGACATCTTCCTCCCGCTGGCAGTACTCCCAAACATACTGCTCAGCCCCGGTTTAAGGGACACCTATCATGCCCTGCCTCAGTACTGTCTGGACTCTTTGCCCCACATTAGGAGTGTTGGGATCTGGTCACCCTAGCTGAAAGCCTTTAGAGGTTTTACAGTACAATAAAGCCCTTTCTACTTTGGACACATTTCCTCAAATGCCACTTTGAAGAACCTTAAGATTTGTATTAAATCTACAAACACTGAAACCTCAAGGGGTCACTAGCAGCTTTGTTTGGGATTTGTAGAAAGTGAGCATTAGATGGAACAAGAGCTTTTCAAACTGCACATGAGTTTATCTATGATCAGAATAGTCCTGGTAACCACTCATGGGATACTTGTTTTATTGTGTAGGCTGTGGGTGAAAAGGCCACTTTGGCTCTTGAGGATTGTATATTTGCGTTTGATGATGTGTCTGTTTTGAGCCCAAACCGGGCTCATGGCCTGTGGTCGGTCTAAGCGCTGCCTGTCCATCCTGGTTGCTTGTCTTTGCTTGGCAGAAAGCTCAGGGAACTGCTGAGTGTACAGATGGTCTGTGTACTGAAGTTCTGGTGTTATAAGTCTCTGACATTGAGTCTTGGTTTCTTTATCTATGTCTGTGTTTAGGTTATAGCCCTGAATGATCGCTGCTCCGTACTGGAAAGGTTTGAGCCCAGTGTCCTTTATCTTCGACGGGTCAACTGCCCGACCGTCTTTGAGGCAGGTGTTAGCTAGTTTGGTCTGTAGCTCTCTCAACTCAGTCACATCCTTCTTCATCTGCTCACGACCAATCAATGTGTCAATTTTGTGCCAGAAGGTGGAGTTAAAGTGCAGGTATATACTCCAATCTAAGGCGTTCCACCTCTTGATCATCTCTGCGGTTTCTGGTGAAAGCTGGCGACGAGTTTGTTCACTGCGACTGTTGAGTTTAAAGGAAACGACATCTTCCAGAGACCAGCAGAGGGCATGTCTGAGCAAGATCATAGACTCATCAAAGTATTCCGAAATAAGAATGAGATGGAAGTCTCGTTCGATGGTGCCAATGGCCCTGCTCACTCTGTCCTCCAGATCTTCAGAGTCAGCCGTGACGTTGTTGTTGAAGCCAAAATCAAAAGCCAAGATGTTGTGAGCGTAGTGGTTGTTGGGGACTGAGGAGTTGTAGTGGGTCCAGCAGTTGTTTAGGAAGTCGTTCAAGCTGGGGGTCTTTTGGAAGGCAGGGATGCTCTTATAGTAAATGAAGATGGACTCCATCATGGCCACAGGATTCCTCAGGATGGAAAAGTAGAAGGAATCCCCAGGCATCACCTTTTCCACCTGGGACAAAACACAAGAAAAAGATTTAGAAATTGTTATCCTCAGATCATAACTGTGTAACTCAGACACAGATGGAAATGATTATTTACAGTCAGAGGAAAAATATTAGAGACATTTAGAGGAAAGAAATTTTAAATCAGTGAAAAAAAGAAAATCAATGTTGATATAAATTCAGTCCAAACCATCTGTGAATCATTTTGGAAACAAAGATAATAATTGAACCCAAACGAACCAATGCACTGATATTGATCCAGTCTAAACTCTGTTCTACATTAGTCCTTATTGTTTTGATCCCAGACCCTGTTAGAACACAAACACCTGGATTCAACGGCTCCACAGACT
>JAPQRP010000006.1:6256536-6269565 GCA_037367295.1 Apogon hyalosoma
AACTGAAAAACACAAAATTTAATCTTTATGACACTTAAATACAATTTGCATAATAATTTGGAACGCAGTGTAGACAATGGTCTGGGTTTCCCAATGGAGTAAATCAATCAACCCTTGCAGGAGATCCAAGAGCCATCATCAACTGATAAAGATGATTGTTTTGTGTCGTTTTTCTTTTCACTTCTCTATAGATGCATATATTGTGCTAAAGCTAAGATATATATATATATCTATATATATATATATATATATACATATGAGATTTATCAGAGATTTGTGTGGTTTACTGCAGGAATGTGAACCAGTAGAATATAGATGGTTTGACATTCTTAGTGTAATGGATAGAATAGAATTTTGAGTAGGAATGATTTGCTCATATTAAGGTGTGATCTCTTTTATGTGTAACAATTATTTATGAATTTCCATTGCTTTGTGTTATGAAGAATTTATGTTTATATGTAGTGATGGAATTTAGCTTACACATGGCATACATATAGGTCATATTATGGTTGTTACAATGATGATATATGTAAAAAAGAGGGAGTAACAAACAACAAAATTTCATGTATTATTGACATGATAAAATCATGTCAAAAGGGGGAATTAAAATATTATTTTAATACACAGTTGAGGTCTTTAGTTTAATCTTTTTAGTAACTACTAGTTTAATGTTGATAGGATTCCTATGTTTCACTAGACTTCTTTGTTTGGGTGATGGGGTTCTTGAGGTAGTATGGTTCACACCTTAGTCAACATAACAAAGTGGCAGACTTACATATGCCCAAAAGGATTGTAAATCACAAGAGATAAGATGTAAAAACAGTCAGTATAGGGGAAAACATCTGTTTGACACTAAAATCAGGTAGCACCAGCCCATTGTTGGTGACCCTACCCACCTTGCCCACAAGGGGACCATTGAGGATCAGTTTACAAGGAGTATAAAAGTGATGTGTCATTAGAAAATCAGGATCATTTCATTCTCCTCTGGGGGGTGGATGGTCCTCAGCTGCATTATGCTTTGCTGGTGGCCCATGGATTCTCTTCAATGGGGTGGGCCTTCAGCTGGGTTATGCTTTGTTTGTGGTCAGATCAAGTCAATTCAATAAATTTATAAAAATGAGACCAAAAAGAATCCGGACTAATTCTCAACAAAAGAACACACTAACACTTTGATAAAATCAACAATGAGTTACTTGTAGGGATTTTAGTTAGTTATTTCCAGTTTAACATTTTCTGGAATTTAACATTAAGAAAAAACACAAGGGAGGCAAACAAACTCATGTCAGAATGAATCCAAATCTGAAATACAATTAACACACATTCCTCAACTTAAAAACCTGTGTCTGAGTCATTATTTTCAGTGTTTGGTGTTAATAATGTAGATGAATGAAGAATAATACATTTAAGATTTAGTGGAGTGTCTTAAAGCTCACAGTAACATAACTGATTGTACCATGACTTAAATTGATAGGAAAGTAAATCAGAAACCTGTACATGGTGGAAAAATATCTATTTTTAATGTAAAGTCAGATTCTTCGACAGTATTTTTACTGAAAATAACTAGGGATTTTGAGTTGGTGAGTGTCCATCATGGTTAAAGTGATCAGTGAAATGCTGGATTCTTGTCACCATAGTGGATAGTAGCAACCACCACAAATGATGAAAAAGGGAGTCACCAGTCTGAACAAAATCATCCATCCATTGTCTGCTGCTTATCCGGGGCCGGGTCGCGGGGGGCAACAGTCTAAGAAGGGATGCCCAGACTTCCCTCTGCCCAGACATCTCCTCCAGCTCTTCAGGGGGGATCCCGAGGCGTTCCCAGACCAGCCAAGAGACATAGTCTCTCCAGCATATCCTAGGTCTTCCCCGAGGCCTCCTCCCGGTGGGACATGTCCGGAACACCACCCCAGGGAGGCGTCCGGGAGGCGTCCGAAACAGATGCCCGAGCCACCTCAGCTGGCCCCTCTCGATGTGGAGGAGCAGCGGCTGTACTCCAAGCCTCTCCCTGGTGACTGAGCTCCTCACCCTATCCCTAAGGGTGCGCCCAGCCACTCTACGGAGGAAACTCATTTCAGCCGCTTGTATCCGGGATCTTGTCCTTTCAGTCATGACCCAAAGCTCATGACCATAGGTGAGGGTAGGAACGTAGATTGACCGGTAAATCGAGAGCTTCGCCTTTCTGCTCAGCTCCTTCTTTACCACAACAGACCGATACAACGTCCGCATCACTGCCGACGCTGCACCAAAAAACAAAATTATGAACAAAATCATGATAATTAAAAAACATTTAACAAATACAAGCACATTGTACTGCCCCTGCAGTTAACAGTTAAAAGTCCTCCAATACACACACAAGGTTTGCCTTTTCTTGTCCTTTACTGAAGGTTTTTGTGATTATTTTGGCATTGTAAAACTGTAACACAGAAACACAAACATATCTCAGTGCATATACAGATGTAGAAATGATGTTAAACACACAAATTAGCTGTCAAAAGCAACACTGTATGCTACATGTACTGGCCTATTCAAAACGGCTACAAGCTAAGACGGTTAAGCGAGTGTTAGCTCACAGGAACATTAAACAGAAACATACAACAATAAACCACACTGCGGTCTGCAACATAACATTTCTTGCAACATAAAGAATGAAGCCTTAATGATTATCACTGCATATTACTCACAGACACATAGTCTCCAAGGCTGAAGCATATCAGACAGCAATCACCAACAACCGGTATCATGAAGTCTCTGTTTTGTTCTGCACATCTGCGATTGACTGAACTGTGTGATTAAGTAGATAATTACTGTGGCCAGTAGGTGGCAGCAGAACATCAATTACTTCAGATCAATCGCTATTTAACATTTTTAGATTGACATTCACTTTTTAACCCTTTTTAAATTTAAACTTCTTTACATTATGAACTTCACTTAGAGACAACACACTCCCCACTTGATATAATAACATTATATCACTACACCCACTGAAACTTAAAGAAATGCTCTCATATCAGGAGTGTAACTTAAGAAGTCTCTGAAAGAAGCACCTCAGAGCATCTCAGAGATCGGCCTCAGGAATACCTTGGCTGTAGCATCTTTGACAATCCATATCTTGCAGACTCTCCCATCACTGCTTGGCAATATCCGAACAACCAGTCCCATTGGCCATTTGTTTCTTTGGGCTTGACTGTTTTTCAGTAGGACAACATCCCCTACTACATTTGGCTTGTCATTTGTCCACTTCCTGCGACTGCGAAGTGGACAGGTACTTTCCTTTCCATCTTTTCCAAAAATGTGTCAGCGAGACATTGGACTCGCTTCCACTGCTTCCCATACAGCTGATCAGTGTCATACTTTCCACAGGGGGCTGACACAGCACTCATTTTCTGCGTGAGGAGCATGGCTGGAGTGAGTATCGCTGGCATATCTGGGTCGGTAGATACAGACACAAGAGGTCTTGCATTTATGATTGCCATCACCTCTGCCATAAATGTGCTAAGGACTTCATGTGTCAGAAGTGTTTGTTCCATTTGGAGGATCTTTGCATCCAGAATGCATCTAATTACTCCAATGAGCCGTTCCCAGCTGCCTCCCATGTGGGAAGCGTGAGGGGGTTTAAACACCCAGGAGCATCCTCTTCCTTGTAAGTGCTCTTTGACTCTTGTTTCCTCTGATTTAGTCCCAGCTCCTTACATGCACCCACAAAGTTAGTTCCTCTATCAGACCGCAGAAGCTTTGCTGGACCACGAATGGCAAAGAACCTCCTCAGTGCATTGATAAAACTGTCTGTTGACAGGGATTCAATTAACTCTACATGCACTGCCCTGGTAGACATACATGCAAAGAGCATGGCCCAACGTTTGCTGTTTGCTGATCCTCCTCTTGTGTGAAGTGTGGTAATAGGCCATGGTCCAAATACATCAAGGCCAACAGAGGTGAATGGGGGTTCGGGCTGAGCCTGTCAGCTGGCAAATCTGCCATTTTCTGGTCTTCACACTTCCTTCTTAGTTTGTGACAAGTGACACATTTGTAGATGACAGAAGAAACCAGATGCTTGCTGCCAATGATCCAAGCTGCCCTGATGGCTCTGTCAGTAAAATGGCACCCTTGGTGAGCTACTTGCTTATGAAAGTGTCTCACGAGTAGTATGGAAATGTGGTGGGTGTGTGGAATAAGAGGATACTGCTCTTCTTTTGTCAGGTCAGCTGGAGACAGACGACCTCCAATGTTTCTTGACTGCACTTCGTTTTTGCCAGGGTTGGCCATTCTCAACACATTTCAGTTCCTCTTGGAAAGTTGTATGCTGGACAGAATGATTGATTACAGATTTGGCTTGTGAAAGCTCACTTGTGATGGGCATTTCTTTGAAACATTTCCATCCTTTCCTCTCTGTCTTGTCTGGCCTTTCTTTAAAGGATGAGGCAACATGAATGAGCTTTGCTAGTATTTTCCAGCTTGAGCATCGTTCAAAGTGTTGTGGGACTAACTGGGTATCTGATACCTTGGTCATAAGAGTACTGACCTCTGGACAGATCTCAACATCAGCTTCCAGCTCAGTGAGTGAGAAGACATCTGGTTTAGGTGTCTCTGCTGGGTTGTCATGATACAGGAAGGCAGGTCCTGTAAACCAGTTGGTGTGTTGGAGCTGAGCTGTAGGTACTGGCCTAGTGGCGTGATCAGCAGGGTTCAGTTGCATTGGTACATAATACCACTGGTCAGGGCGGGTGATTCTTCTGATCTGAAAGACACGGTTAGAAACATACATGTAGAATCTTCTCGTGGAGTTATGATATAACCAAGCACGATTTTTCTGTTCGTGAAAAACTTCACACCATCAATTGTGATGTCGATATCACCTCTGATCCGCTCATATAGCTCTACTGCCAACACAGCTGCACAGAGCTCCAGGCGTGGGATGGTATGGGTAGGACAAAGAGCCAGTTTTGATTTCACCATTACAAACCCAACATGGTACTGACCTTCACTGTCTGCTGCCCTTAAGTACGCTACAGCTCCTATAGCAACCATGGAAGCATCTGAAAAGATGAACAGCGCTTTTCTCTATGTTGATGACAAGGAAACTGGAATGTAGCACATCTGGATGTGCAGATCTTCAAGAACCTTTAAAGAGTCCTTCCACAATTTCCAGCCTGCTTCCTTCTCTGGAAGAAGACTGGCATCCCACTCTTTTTGTTCAGCTGACAGTTCTCATACTAGTGCTTTGCCCTGTGCTGTTATGGGGGGGTCACAAAGCCTAAAGGGTCATACAGGCTGTTGACTGTAGACAAAAGACCTCTTCATGGAAAGGGCTTCTCGTCCTGAGACACCTGCTTTGTGAGGCTGTCTGTTTCTAATTTCCAGTATAGCCCATGACTCCTCTGAAGGGGGAGAGTGTCTACTCCAAGATCCAAATCTTTTAGGTCTTTGGCACAATCATCTGCTGGGAAGGCTTTCATTACCTGGTTGCTTTTGGATGCCACCTTGTGCAGTCGCAGCCTGGATTCAGCAAGCATCTCTTGCATTCGTGTGAGGAGATCTATTGCCTCTTCAGGTGTGGCGACTGACATTAGACCATCATCAACATCAAACTGCCTCTCAACGAACTGTTTTGCATCAGCTCCGTGTTCTTGTTCACCCTTTTGTGATGTTTTTCTCATACAGTAGATAGCTACAGCAGGTGAAGGGCTGTTTCTGAATACGTGGACCGCAGAAGAACTCCAAACAGTGACTTGTTAAGGTCTGGTCCACTGAGGAGCACCTTATTGAGCGATATTCCTTCACATTCAGTGCTGGAATCAAACACGATGATCTGATCAGGCTTCTGGGGGTGACAGATGCCAAATGTAGGTAGATACCAGTGTTCCTTTTCTTTGCCTAAAAGTGGAGCAGACTCAACTTGGTCACTGTCTATCATCTTCTGCATGAACTCTACATAGTGACTTTTCATTTTAGGTTTCTTCTCTAGAGTTTTCCTCAGTGAGCAGAGATGTCTTAGGGCCTGTTCCCTATTGCTTTGGAGGTGCTGTTGGGGTGAGCGGAATGGCAAAGGTGCAACCCAGTTGTTTTCATTATCTTGATAAACCTCTGCATCCATGATGGCTAGAAAAGCTTTGTCATCTATGGATAAAGTTGGTTTGTCACCTTGTGTTCTGTCAAACATTGAACATCTGAACTTGTCTTCACTTACTGTGAAACTTGTGTTTTCTGTGCATGCAGGGAGGGTCAAACTAGGATGCCGTGACATGCCACTGTAGTCTTCCTTCACGTGAATACTGTTGGGCATTGCTTGAGAAATCACGTGTGCCCATTGAGTAGTATGTTTGCTTTGTAAACAATGACCTCTGATTGCTTGTGGACAGTTCCCAAACACACCTCTCCCCCACAATGACCCAACCAAGGTCTAGCCGCTGTGCACAAAGTGCATTATTTGGCCCGGTGATCTGCTCCGTTACTTTGTGCACCCTTAGAATATCTCTTCCTACCAGCAGGAGAATAGGAGCATCTTGGTCAATGGGTTGAATCTTGTTAGCAACTGGCTGTAGGTGAGGGTGATGATGTGCAATCTCTGGGGATGGAATTTCTGTCCTGTCGTCATGTACCATGTCACACTCACTCTATTAAAGTGGGTAGAGGAAGTTGTAATTTCCCATTCATAGACTCAGCTACAAAGTTGGCAGCTCTCCAATGTGTAGTCTCTTGTCTTCCAGTGCAGGTTTTCAGGTTGTAAGGTGTCGAATTGGACTTAACTTCAAAAAAGTAAAAAAAAATCAGTCTTTGCAAGCGACTGGTTGCTTTGGTTGTCTAGCATAGCATACATTTTAATTTCCTTGTCTCTTTTACCTGCAGGGTATGTCTTCACCAAGCAGATTTTGGAACATGAACATGAGCCATCTGCCTCTCCACAAATCTCAGTACACTTTGAGGTGACTGAAGATGGTGAGCTTCCACTTTGCTCCCCGCTGTCATCGTTGTCAGCTATAGCACTCTGTGTGGTTACAGAAAGCGGACCTGGGTGTAGAGCTGTGAGGTGTCTGTTGCTGTTGCAGTCCAGACATTTAACAGCGGTCTTGCAGTCTTTTGCCATGTGCTGAGTAGATCCACAACATCTGTGACAAATGTGATTCTCTCTGAGGTACTGTTTGCGTTTTTCAAGGGTTTTGTTTCTAAACAGCTTGCAGTTTTTCAGTGGGTGGGGCTTCTTACGTATCGGACACTGACAATCTGGTTTGATCAATTTTTTCATAGTAGGTCTGAATTCGTTACCTGATGACTCTGTTGGGATGTCTGTCTTGTGTAGAGTAACAGTGGATTTGCAGTTGTACTTAATGGGTCCCCTCAAGGGACGCTCCCGACATCCCCGAAGAAAAAAAAAAAACCCACGAGGACCAGTGCCCCTGAGAACAGGGCCTCCTGGCAATGGGGCATCCAGGTGGAATGGCGTGGTGAGCAGAATAACTGAAGAGCCTCAGGGCAGATGGACTGAAGTGCCCCCAGGTGGACAGACTGAAGAGCCTCTAGGTGGACAGACTGGAGAGCCTCTGGGGGGACAGACTGAAGAGCCTCCGCACCGGGACGTGGAACAACCTCCGGACCGGGATGTGGAACAACCTCCTGGAAACCCCCTGGTTCTAGGATCTCCAGGGATGTGGCTGATAGGACTATGGCTATGCTAAAGACACTGACTAGGACTAGATAATGACTGGACTACAGACTCTTGACTGAGACAGGACTGACAGGACTACGGACTCTGAGATGGGACTGACAGGATTACAGACTCTGACTGAGATGGGACTGACAGGACTACAGACTCTGATTGAGACAGGGAACATGAGGGGCAAGACTGAGACTCGGGGAATCTACTGGATGGGACTGGACTTGGGAAATCTGCTGGACGGGACCGGACTTTGGGAATCTGCTGGACGAGACCAGACCGAGGGGAAAAACTGCCGGATGAGACTGCACCAAGGTGAAAAGGGGCGGCAGGCGTACTAACCTCCTGGCGGCAGGCGTACTAACCTCCAGACAGCAACTGAAGGTGAACAGAAGGACACATGGGTGGACAGAAGAACACACAGGCAGACAGAATGACACATGGGCGGACAGAAGGACACACGGGCGGACTGAAGGACACACAGGAAGACAGACGGACACATAAAGAGACAGAAGGACACACGGGAAGACAGATGGACAAATGGGAAGCTAGATAAAGGACTGAACTGAAGTACTGAACTAAAGGGAAAGATGGAGCTGGACTAAAAGTACACAAAAGGGGAAGACTGAAGTGAAGAGATGAACTGAAGGGGAGAGACAAACTGAAGGGGAGTACTGAAGTAAAGTGAAGAACTGAAGTAAAGTGAAGAACTGAAGAAAAGTGAAGAACTGAGGTAAACTGAAGAACTGAAGTAAAAGAACTGGACTGGAGTGAAGAACTGGACTGAAGAGCTGACGTAAAGGGAACGAGAAATGAACTGAAGAGTGAGGAGAATTAAACGGAAGAGAATTGAAAACTGAACTGAAAAGGAAACTGTAAAGGAACTGAAGGACTAACAGGGAAAAGACAAACTGAAATTAGAAGACCAACAGGAAAAAGACTAACAAATGAAGGGCCGAGGAATGATAGACGGACTGGAAATACAAGTGACAAAGGTTCCCAGACATTAAAAGCATAAGGAACGAGGGATGAAGGAAAAGAAGACCCAAAAGATGGGGCAGACAATAGTACATGGGGTTATTGTGTTTATGGGAGGTTCATGTTTGTTTTTCTGAAGCGACACCATAAGCCCTTTTCCACCTCAGGAACTTTTGCAGGAACTTTGAGTATTACCCTGAACTTTGAAAAACCCTGGTGAGTGTCCATCTAAATTACCCAGGTAAAAATCTTCCCCTCACCCCCAAACTTTACCCGAAGTTCCTAGTAGGGAAGTAGTACTTTACAGATTACCAGGAATTCTTAGGGGCAGGGCTGTGTGCTGGAGAACGCTGATTGGTGGACTACACTCACAGCGTTTCCGCATTATGTTCACACGCCACAATTTCATTCATTATTTATTTCATTTCCACAAACTTTTTATTTTGATAATTCGGAAAATGGACCAAAAGAGAAGCTACGACAAGTGGACAGATGATGAGTTCCAGGCTCTTTGGAGCGTTTTTGCAGAGGAGGAAATTCAGACAGACTTTGAATCACCAACACGAAACGATCGAGATTCAAGTAAAATTAGCCAACAAACTGTCTGAGCCAAATGTAAGACACAAGCCTAAAGAAATACGAGAAAAGCCAAAGAAACTTATGCAAAATTATAAGAAACTAAAGGACCACAATGGTCGCAGTGGATCCAACCGCCGAACAAACAAATAGTATTTATATCACAGAAATATTCACTATTTAGTTAGTTCCATGTTGTAATAGTAGTAATCAGTTGTTAAGTCAAAAGTTGGGTTAACCTAATGCTAATGCTAACTGGTCAACAGTCTGATGCTAAACCTAAATCAGAGAACTGGATGTATTTGTGTTGTTGCCATGAGCAGAACACTGATTTATTTTTTATGTTTACTGATTTACAGCTGAAATGGACCGGACGGATTTGCCGTCTTTTTCCAAACCTGGGCTCGTTTGTGAGCTCTTCCATTGTCTACTGCTCTTTACAACCGCCCAGGTAAGACATTTCACGTCACATCATGCTAGCAGGAATCTTTCATCATGTGTTTTGTCATTAATTTTTGCATTTGTATTACTTTTCATGTAGGAAAGCGAAAAAGGGAGCAGGACCGTGAGTTCCAGGCTGGCTGTCCTGACACTGGTCCAGAAACCAGAAACCTGAACTTTTCATAGATGTTTATTTCCCTTTTAATCTCAAGGTACCTTGGGGGGCACCTTTTGTTTTGTTTTGTTTTAATAAAACAAATTCTAACCTAATATTGTATGTTCATTTACAAAGCATCAAAATATAAGTAGAATATAAGTACTTTTATAAGTAATATGCAGTCAAATCAGGGGTGAGTCTATGATCTGACCTTTGGGGGTGCTCAGCCCCCGGGAAGCAGATTACATCCATTCTTGACAAAGAATTATTAGGCTATTGAATTTAATCTAGTTTTTAAATTTCTAGAAAAGGCTAAGATTTTTCATAAAAGCATATATAACCAGAATCTGTGATAATCCAACCATGATCTATGTACAAGCTCCACTGACATACAATCCCACCACTATATCAGCCATTTCAATAGATGAGAGTCTAATATCATCATAAACCTATGATGTATAATATTAATGATTAAGGATGAACAATGTAACGTCTGTCTGTACAGAATGTGTTAATGGGTATCACACAACTAAACAGAATCTAGGCCATCAGAAGATGTAGGGTTTTTTTCAGGAGGCAGTAATCACAAGTAGATGAGTTTGATGACTGAAGTCACCAAGAAGACAGAAGACATTTGGTGACTAAAAAAAAGAAAACAATTATACACAGGTACACAGCTCAGAACTGAAAAAAAACCCCAAAAAAACCCCCAAAACAAATAAACAAAAAACCAAACAAATAAAATAAGTACCCAATAAAGAAAATACAGATCAAAATATTCCTTTCAATCCTTATGTTTCCTTAAACACACTCGTTTGATTCCTATTTGTTTCCTATTTAGTTCTAGTTTAGATCTCAATTTAAATCTTATTTTTTCACTATTTTGGTGTTCATTTAAAGACAATAAAATAATTACTTTAACTTCCTACTTCTAGAAAGCTAATTAAACATATAATTTCTGTTAAATCTAAGTTTTCCGATGATCTCAGTTCCAATAGTTGAAAATTAGTTTAACCTCAGCTCAAAAACAACTCAGAATTCACTTACACTCCACATCAACATATACACGGAACATTTCATCTTTAAACATTAAATGCAAGCAGTTCACACACTTTAAACATGTGCTTTTCAACAAAACTCAAATATTCAGTTTAAGTCACAGTCTCTATCACAGTCTTTCAAAACACAGTTCTTTTCCTTGTCCAAAAAAATAAAAAGAAATGTACTTATCCGTGGAAAGTAGGAGAAAGGAAAGTGTACATCATGCATCCAATAAGGTGTTTAAGGCAGATTGGAAGACTTTTGGAATGTGGAAAGATGAAGCCAAGAGAAGGGAAAGGCAAAGGGTTAAGAATTTTAATGCATTGGAAACTGAGAAACCTATCGAAAAACCTACATCTAACATCTATCCTTCTCTTTTTGAGATTTTGAAGAATCCTATGGACCCGGATCTGGACTCTGCACCTCCAGTGCCTCCTCCATACTCGCAACCGACTTGAGTACACACACTTGTGACCACTCGCGTCCAAGCCCAACTTAAGTTAAAGGGGAAAGAAAAATTCTCCTGCCCTACCACGTCGACTTCCCCTGCCACCATCCTCCCAGTGGTAGAGGTCTCTGCTGTTGATGGCACGACTCTCGTGTTTAAACCTTGGTCAGATGCTGATGTGGCAGAAGCAATGTCCCATATCTGTAACCCAAAAGACAATCTCGCTAAATGGGAAACCGACCTAACTCAGTTCATCAAAGAATATAGACCAACTATGTCTGAGTTACGGCGCCTGATGACCCGAGCTCTGGGTAATGATTACCACAAGATCCAAGGTGTGTTTACACCAGCAAGAATGAATACATGACTGGTGCATCAGGACTTTGAACATGAGAACAACAATGACTTTGTCAGAGCTGTACAGATACTCATTGATGAAGTCTGAGAGAAATTCCCTCTCAGTCTGAATCTAACTGCAATCACATCCATGACACAAGGCCCAGAAGAGATGTGCAGTGCATTCCTGGCATGTTTGACGTCAGCCTTTGATGTTCATAGTGAGTTGACCAGACCTAACCACATGGGGATGGAACCACTTACTCCGTACGAAGTCCATCTGAAAGAACATTTTCTCAGCAGGATGAAATCGGAACTGGTGCAGATGGTGAAACGATCTTGCATCACTTGGAAGATCTGTCCTCTTTGAGCATGCAGAAGAACTGCAGAATAAAAATGATCAAAAGAAAGAAGTCAGATGACGGAAGCTGGAAGATGCGCAGCTACCCATGTTCAACACATGTAGGTCTCCATACCAGTATCGACCCTGACCGGGTGGAGCTGGAGGCAGGAGGGGGAGGGGACGTGGTTGAGGCAGATACAGAGGAGATCCAGATGCATGTCATTGTTGTGGTAAGAGTGGCCACTGCAGGCAGAATGTCCGCAGAGACCAAGAAGGCCAGTGTTTCCGGTGTTGGATTGAGGGAGGGAGGAGGCTGCGGAGGAGCGGAGACCAGATGGGCACCATCATTCTTCAGAACCGCAAGTTACGCACTCTCCATCCACACAATTAGATAAAACGCATATTCTCAAATTCACTATGTATTCTAGTAGTGAAGGTTATAAGAAATTTCCAGAGTTAACTCTTATGATTTCAAATTATCCAGTAATATTTCTTGTGGATTCCGGTGCTACCAACTAAATTTTACGCATAGATGTGTTACCCCAACATCCAAAAAAGAGTGGAAGAACATATGTAACAGTAGGATCAAGCGGTGTTCCTACCACAGAAGTTTGCTTAGTTCCCCTTAGATGTGAATTGGATGAAAAGGTAATAAAACATTCCTTTTTGGTGTCTGAAAATTGTCCTATAAACTTGATGGGACAAGATTTAATGTGTAATTTTGGTATTGTATTACATTCTACCCCAGATGGAATTAAAGTTTTAAAAGAGACTCAAAACTCTTGACATCAGATGATTAAATGTGGTTCAAAAACACTGCTGTATGCTTACGAGTGGAAACTCGAAGACCAGGAAGTAGTTAATGATCTTGTCTGTATCGCTTGCAAATATAGTCCTATAGCAGACAATTATATGTATGGTCCATCCATCCATCCATTGTATGTCGTATGTTAGCATAGGGCCAGAGAGAGAGTATGAGGAAGAGTGGTATGTTGATATGAAAGCAGAGGAGCTGAGGATGAAATATGTGTATTGGACAGATAAAATGGCTGCTGTAAGTG
>JAPQRP010000006.1:6946797-6974004 GCA_037367295.1 Apogon hyalosoma
GAAAGAGCTGCAGCATCTGGAACCCACCACAAGGAACATTTGACACATAAACAGTACCACAGTGCTTCAGTTTGAACATTTGACACATAAATAGTACCACAGTGCTTCAGTTTCAGACTCACAGTTTGTCTGTTATGGATTAGGATTGTCTCTGTCAACTTAACATTTTTTTATTTTAATCAATTACTAGAAATTTTTGTCGACCCCATTTGAATTCTAGGCGATCCCACGTGGGGTCCAGACCCCAAGGTTGAAAAACACTGGACTAATCCCTAACCCTATAACTTACAAATGTGAACATATACAGGGTGGCCAGACAGAATTTTTACAATTTTAAAGATTTACAAATTTTACAAAAGTAAATGAGCAGACAGCCTCTACCTCTACATAGTACAATATTATATTTAATAAATTATATTATGATACATCTACAGTTGAAAAGGAGGTACTTTTTTATAATGGGTGGCATTCAGAACTGACAAAACAAGCACTACTGTCACCTACTGAAGAAAGGAAGGATGAGAGAAAGGTCAAAAGAAAGAAAAAAGAAAGGATAAATTAAAGTTCGAAAGAAAGGACGAATAAAAGAAAGATAGGACGAAAGAAACAACTAAAAAAGAAAGGATGAAAGAAAGAATAAAAAAAAGGACAAAAAAGGATGAAAGAAAGATAGAAAGGCATAAGAAAGAAAGAAAGAAAGAAAGAAAGAAAGAGAATGAATGACAGAGGAGATGAAAGAAAAGATGAAAGAAAGAATGAAAGAAAGAAAAAAGGATGAGAGAAAGGATGAAATAAAAAAGGACAAAAGAAAGGACTGTAGAAGCCAATGATGTAGTAATGACCCATAATGTCATAAATTTGCCATTTTTAAAATGTAATAGAATAAAAACGTAATAAAAGAACAGAACTGATGAGATGAGAATATATTAACAACAATGTATTTAACTGTCATTTATTAGAAAGAACTGGATCAAATCTAAGTCTCCCTCTCTGTCTTTCTCTCTTTGTCTGTTTCTCTTTCTTTCTCTCTCCCTTTGTCTCTCTCTCTCTCTCTTTCTATCTCTGTGTCTCTCTCTTTCTGTCTCTCTCTCTTTTCTCTCTCTCTCTCTCTGTTTGTCTCTCTGTGTCTCTGTCTCTCTCTCTCTGTCCCTTTCTTTCTTGCTCTCTCTCTTTTCTCTGTCTCTGTTTCTCTCTGTCTCTTTTTTATTGTCTTTTTCTCTCTTTGTCTGTTTCTCTCTGTCTCTCTTTTTTACTGTCTCTTTCTCTCTCTCTCCTTCTCTCTGTCTTTTTCTCTCTGTCTGTTTCTCTGTCTCTTTTTTTACTCTGTCTCTCTCTCTCTTTCTCTGTATCTCTCTGTCTCTTTTCTCTGTCTCTTTTTCTCTCTTTCTTTCTGTTTCTCTGTCTTTTTTTACTCTGTTTCTATCTCTGTCTCTGCTTCTCTCTGTCTGTATCTCCTTCTCTCTCTCTTTCTCTATTTCTCTCTCTCTGTTTCGCTCTCTCTGTCTCTCTCTCTCTCTGTTTTCCTCTCTCTCGGTCTCTCTCTCTTTCTCTCTGTGTCTCTCTTTCATTCTCTTTCTCTCTTTGTATGTCTGTCTCTCTCTCTCTTTCTCTCTGTCTCTGTGTCTCTCTCTTTTTCTGTCTGTCTCTCTTTCTCTGTCTCTTTTTCTATCTCTCTTTCTCTCTCTGGTTTAAATCATCTCTAGTTCTGTCTTCTGCTCCTCAGCCTTTCAAACTATCTCTGAACTAAGTGGAAGCAAACGTTTACAAACATAAGACGATGGTTTGATATCATATATGTTTGACATGTAACTCACTCTTGAAGATAGTTAATTTTTTTCACTGTTGAGAATTTTTCCATTTCCCATATTTGACCACTAGATGGCAATGGTGTGACATTGACTTTCCTATATAAAAACATTTTTAAGGGTTTTCCCCATATTTGGTCAATTCAATTGATCTATTCCATTCCTCAAAATTTACCAGAAGTCATCAGCTAAAACAGACATGCATTAAACCCCTCGTTAGCATGACCATACACGGCTGGTAAAAAAAAGACTTGAAGATGAGGGTACGGTGCATCAAACCCATCCGTGTTTATTTGCCAGACCAGAATAAAATCATGTACAGCAGTACAGGCATGGCAAAGATTAGAGACCTGACCAGCAACAAGGACACATGGAAAATGGCACCTTTTATACCCTGTCCCTGGTCTACTTAATTGGAGGCTCACATTAACAGGGGTTTTAAAATATACCCTATTGTATAATCACCCTCGATAATATAAACCACATCCCACCAACCTAATGTTTATCCTTACTTTTGTACTGTTATCTGCTCACCCCAGAATACTAAACCCCCCCTCTCCCTATCCTCTCACTTGGTCCCTCCCAGAACCTTTAAGTAGGTGTTCGTACCCAGGAGATTCTTTAGGCCGAACACCCTGGACAAGACACAGGAAGGACAGGTAAGATTTTACATCCACTTAAACACAGGTCACCAACTAATGCACCAGAAACACTTCTACAGTGCAATTCCACTACACATTTATGTTATTGTTCCAACTCCACATAATTTAACTTCCACCATTTATCAAGCATGAACACAGGGGTGCACACAGTACTGTTTGTGGCTAACCTAGCTTCTTGCTCCCTCAGGTGGAGCCAAGTGTTCATTCTTGCACCTGACAGTACAATTATTCAACTTAACAGGTTAAAAATCTTCAAGTATACACACATTCAATAAATAATGTGCAAATATGCAATGTGCAAATCCTGCAAATAAAGTGCAATTGTCACCATTAAAGTGCCATGTGTCATTATTAAATACCCCTTGTGCAATATTTACAAGGCCCAAAGCCATCAGTCATTAGTAACAAAGAGGTCTTCATTACATCCCTTGATATGATCAAACTGTAATAGTTAATAATGCTAATAACTAGCCAACAGTTAGCTAAGTATAGTCAGTTAACTTTGAATTCACTCTCAATAATGTTGCATCCTCTTGCACTAAACATATAAGATTGTACATGGTATATGCAAGAATTTCAACAAAATGAACTGTCCACCAAAGGAAATTGATCCGTGATTACTTTTCAACATGTGTCCTAGAAAGGAAGCAAGGAAGTTTAGGCAACTGAAGAAAGTCAATGTCACACCATTGCCATCTAGTGGTCAATTATGGGAAATCCAAAAATCCTCAACAGTGAAAAAAATTAACTATCTTCAAGAGTGAGTTGCATGTCAAACATATATGATATCAAACCATCGTCTATGTTTGTAAACGTTTGCTTCCACTTAGTTCAGAGATAGTTTGAAAGGCTGAGGAGCAGAAGACAGAACTAGAGATGATTTAAACCAGAGAGAGAGATCTTATCACAGTTATATCTAATGAGTTAAATACAGTGATATTAATATTTTATTACATTGGCTCAGTTATTACATTTGCAATTTTTTTTTTTTTTACCAGATCAATAACGTAATAAGTTATGTTATTGGACAAAAGTTATTATGTTATCGATTCTGGACTTTTACTACATTATTGCCCAGTTATTACATTATTATTCTATTACATTTTAAAAACAGCAAATTTATGACATTATGGGTCATTACTACATTATTGGCTTCTACAAAGACAAAAGAAAGGAGGGATGAAGAAAGGATGAAAGAAAGGATAAAAGAAAGAAACCTAGACATCAGGTTCCCTCTGTTCACTCTAAATTATCTTATTAATGGAGAAAATATTCAGTTGTACAACCAAAAAAATAAAACCAGACTGGTTCTCCAAACACATAATGGACTTCATGGGTTTACAGAGAACTTCAGTGGAACCAGTGGAACTTCAGTATACCTTCAGTGGAACATCAGTGGAACTTCAGTATACCTTCAGTGGAACATCAGTGGAACCAGTGGAACATCAGTGCTGCCTGGACTGATGTGGAGCGTCACCTGGTGGCCGTCAGTGGTATCACCCAACTAGTCACTCACAGCCCCTCCCTCGCTAAAAATCCAGCTAGAATCGTTCTATTCAGCACTGCCAGTTCTCTTTTGTGGGATGTCAGGTCATGGGTCAAAGTTCACACAGAAACAGCAGACACTCTAATAGTTATTGTAGTTGTGCTAGTAACAGCTGTTCTAGTGTCTCAGTTATAGTTCAGTTTTATATGCATCCATGTGGACAGGGTCAGGTCATCCAGGGTTAGTGGTAGGTCATCCAGGGTTAGTGGTAGGTCATCCGGGGTTAGGTCATCCAGGGTTAGTGGTAGGTCATCCAGGGTTAGGTCACCCAGGGTTAGTGGTAGGTCATCTGGGGTTAGGTCATCCAGGGTTAGTGGTAGATCATCCAGGGTTAGTGGTAGGTCATCTGGGGTTAGGTCATCCAGGGTTAGTGGTAGGTCATCCAGGGTTAGGTCACCCAGGGTTAGTGGTAGGTCATCCAGGGTTAGGTCACCCAGGGTTAGTGGTAGGTCATCTGGGGTTAGGTCATCCAGGGTTAGTGGTAGATCATCCAGGGTTAGTGGTAGGTCATCCGGGGTAAGGTCATCTGGGGTTAGTGGTAGGTCATCCGGGGTTAGGTCACCCAGGGTTAGTGGTAGGTCATCCGGGGTTAGGTCATCCAGGGTTAGTGGTAGGTCGTCCGGGGTTAGGGTCTTCTAGAACAATGCTGGCCGACTATCACCCCTCTTGGTTTTTTAAAGTACCCACTTGATGTTTTACAAAGAGGCATGCCACACAGCCCTTCAATTTATTTAGGTTTAATAAAGAATGAAAAAAAATACCAAATTGTTGTCATCACATACAATTGTCATTTGGCACAAAATCCCCCCTCCCCCTCCACAATCCACTCTGATAATCCAAGTCACAGAGGCACTTTTATCACCAGCAGGCCACTGAAGAGGATACAAACACCCACACAAACCTCAATGAAAACCAAGAAAAGCAACCAAATGCAAAGTCCAGAACGTGTGTCTGGATCTGATGGAGCGTCTCAGTGGGGAACATCTAGGGTTCCAACTAGTACTGGCTTTTTTCTGTGGAACTTAGCATGGACAGTCCACAATCATGTTTTATTGTTTTCTTTTATTTAGACAAAACCAAATAAAAGGCACATAAAACATTGCGCATGTTTACATAATTATTTTCAATGGACATACATTTAAAAAAAATGTAGGAATGTTTTACCTTTCTGCTAATCAGAAAGCCTAGCCTTCATATATACAAAAATTACCATTGATAATGTTCTAATACAAAAAGATGTATAAAAGGTTACTTTTTACTTGCATGTGTCTGTCATAACTAACATGTCCTCTGATCTAAATGGTTTGTACAAAGATATACATTCATTTGCCTTCACAACATCTGCCAAATTCATCATAAAAACTGCACATAAAAAAAAGTTCAAATCATTATTTGGCCAAATAAATGAGCTATTTTTCACATTAGACTGGAGTGGAAATGAAAAGGAAAAAAAAAAACCAAACAAACAAATTAAACCACGTGGTCGTATGTCACTGATAAATTTACACAGGAAATAAAAACAGATCAATTCATGTTCCAAGGCTGTTCCTGGAGAACGTCACAATCATTTCATGTGTAATAATGAAAACCAAAGGGTGATACCGTGGTTTGTTTCCTGGTGTGTGGAACCAATGAAGGCTTCTTTACAAACCCATTCCATCAAAGCTCAACACGCAGAGGAAGCATCAATGCGTGGAAAGTCTTGTAAAGTTTTTCAGGCACACTTGTTTTACAGCCACTGAAGAAGGACAAATGACAGCACAAACATTCTTTCATCCTAATTTTTTTAGTGTTTTATTTTAATAAGTCACTAGCCTTCTAATAATGGTTTTTGAACCCAAACTCATACTGGACAAGCTCATTCATTCCCATTCAACACTAGGGGTGGGGGTGGGGGGCAGGGTAATGGGGGCTTGGAAAGGAAACCCTTTCCAATATCATAATGCCATTCTACTTTAGAGTAATTCCCTTGGGAGGATAGTGGCATGCATTCAATGAAGAGAAGAGGACCAACATCTGGACTGCACAAGCACAGAGCAGGTCCAGTGAGCCCTCACTGTGCCAAAGCCAGTGCCCTGTAAGTACCACTCTTCTGTAGCGTAGTGCACATCCTACAGGTTGACGTAAGTGCTTTAGAGTTCCAGCAATGAGAACATCTACAGACTAATTCACTTGTGTTTCCTAAAGGTCATGAAGTCAGGGACCTGTGGGATAAGGATGGGACCCTAACCCTAACCCTGATGAAAGGAAACCACAGAAGCAGAGATCCAAAGGGAACAACAGAAAGACCCCATCAACCAATTAATTCTGTCACTAGATGTTGACAAGCTTACAAGCAGTGCTCGAGTTAGAACTGTGACTGTCAGGTCCTGTAGCTGCAGATTAATCCAGTGTCTGGGTGTTAGTGAAATGGTAAAATGGTAAATGGACTGACCTTACATAGCACATTTTATGCACCTTCATGGTGCCCAAAGCGCTTTACAATTCCTCACACACACACACAACTAGTGGGCGACTGCTCCCATGCAAGGTGCTGCCAGACACAAAGATCAAAGAGGCTTCAACGGGTTAGGAGGAGAGGATAGGGGGTAGGGTTTAGGGTTAGTTTCACCTTCCAGTGTGTGTTACATCTTGTTGAAGTGCTTTGTCTTTGGTCACATGATGCAGTTTATGAAGCATCTGGAGCCATTTGCACTGAAATTACCAGGTTTGCATCAAAGACTGTAGATAAAGATGGTTTACAAACTCACCAACTGGTTTGGGCAGACAAAACCAGCTCTAGGTGTGAAAAGGCCCTCAGTAAAACCCAACACCACTTCACAACTGGACTGGAAACACACAACGGCCATGTTTCCATAAAATTAAGTGAATGTAAAGCAATGGCTTTGAAATTAAAAATGGAAAAGAAAAAACTGTGAATTTGATCGAGGCCAGTTCAATTAACAGGTCTAGATCAAATTAAGTCAGTAACTCAGAGGCAGAGAATTCTGTGACCACTTTCCTTCTAAAATAAATGCTTGATTGACAACAATGGTGAAAACTTTGATCTCTGAAGCTTCAAGTGAGTGTAAAAACTAATGGGTCCTAAACTTTGTGTAATGTGGTACTTCATGCATAAAAACATCATGGAAACAGCTGTGGGCTCAAAGGGACCCAGTGGTGACCAAGGTCCAGCCATGTAAACAACACTTGGAGCTGGTAACCCTAACCCTCTGCTGAAGCTTTATTCCAAAACCTGCACTGATGTCAGATCTTCCTAATGAATGTGGTTGGAAACAGGAGTTCCCCTGTGGGTTTAAGTCTGATCCTGTTCCCTATCCCTAGGGTCAGGGTTATCCTGTACCCTAACCCAGGGGGCAGAGCCTCCCTCATCCAGCTGACTGTTCATTTGTCATGACCAGGTCCTCCAGGTTCTACTGGAATGACATTTTCACACCTGAGGGCCCAAACCCACATTGATGCATCTGTGTCTTTTTTCCACATTTACACTCAGCTCAAGCAATTTTCTTCCACACTGGAATTTCAGGAACAAACAAAAGCTCCTTTTCCACCAGAGGAACTTTCCCTGGAAGTTTGAAAAACCTTGGCACGTTTCCACTGAAATAACCCAGGTTTTCAGATACCAAAAAATGCCTGGGGGCAGGGCTGTCCCTGAACAACGCTGATTGGTGGAACACATTTGTAGTGTTCTACACCTACGTTCACCCACTACATCTCCAAACTTGTTTATTCCATTTATGTTCCATTTGTAACCCTAACCCTAGCTGCACTTCATTTGGTTTTGCTCATTTGTGAAACGAACAAAAGAAGCTACAAGAAGCAAAGGGAGCATGAGGTCCATCTGTCAAATAAGAGTGTGTTCACCTCCTCCTACGTGTCCATTCCACAACTGTATGCTCAAAAGAACCAGGGTGAACACTCTAAAGAAAAGAACCAGGGTGAACACTCTTAAAAGAAATTCAACAGGACTTTGAGTTGGACACCCAGAACATCGGAGCCTAATGTCAACACATTTTCAGGAACTTTGAAGTGCAGTGGAAATGCAAAGCATGCAGATAATTACTTTACCCAGGTAAATAAGGTCCTGGGAATCTGGTGGAAAAGGGGCTGAGTGCTGCCTGTCATAGCTACAGTCTGTCTTTGTGCATACTGGCACACAGACAGGCCGGTATCTAAAATCACCACATTTAGCTCCTTTTTAGCTCATTTCCTACATACACTCACCAGGCAATGCTTCCAAACTCAACCCTGTCATTGATGGAAACACTAAGAAAACATGCCTCACCTCTGGCTCTTTCAGGTGCACCAGAGCTTTGAGCAGGGAAATAAAGTCTCTTTTAAGATCACAGTCTCAGAGTTTTTGAGGAAAAAAAAACAAAACAAAAAACAAACACTAAAGTACCAGAATTTAAAAACACAAACAAAAACAGAATAAAGAGCTGAGCTATGCCACTGGGATGAGCAGAGAAAAGAGCTGAGGAAGGATAAAGCTGTAGTTCCTTTGTCTTTAATGTCGTCTTGAACAAAAACTATTGTGTTCATCCTGAAACGTGTCTGTGCCACACAACACCATGGCAGTCTACTACAGTAATACTATTATCTGGACAAACCTTTATGATGGGGTTTCAAAGTGTGAGGCATGAGCCTCATCTTCAGAGGAACTTGTTCTGGAGCAGAGGGGAGAGCTTCAGATTTAGTGAGGTGGTGAATTTTTGGTTTCTATCGATGTGAAAATGTCAAACTTGCACATTTGCATCTTGTAGATACAGTTTCTTATTAAAAAAGCAGTATGTTCGTTGGCATATATTCACAATATTGCATACATTGGTCCAATCACTGCACAGTGGTGCTCTTTTAATACTACTAATTTTTACCAACCTCACAAGTGCCTTTTGTTCCTTTTGTCTTTTTTTTGGAGCCCATGTAGACAGAATACAGCCAAAGCCAAAATACAGAAAAAAAAGCTTCATAATTCTGTATGTTGTCTCTTGGACAACAGGAGAAGTGGGTTAGGGTCAGGGTATCAAAGAGTCCGATTACAGCTGATCCGTTTCAGCCTTTGCATAGGATTGTGAGGAGAGGAGGAAACTGACAGCAGCCTTATCCTTCCTTCCTGCTCATGTCTCTGCTGTCCACAGGTTGGACGGCCACATCACTAATATACATCTTGCATTGCTAGCCTGTGGTCACAGAGAGCTGAACTCTCCCACAGGTAAAAGGCAATAAAATAGTGTTTCATATTTACAAAAAAAATGGTCAGTGTGTAAATGGGCAAACATTGAAAGTCTATTCTCAGTAACTTTCCTGAGTTTGACTGACAGTGATGGGATCCTAAGCCTGCTACAGTAAACAATCCAACCGACTTTCACCAAAGTCAGCTCTGTTTTTATTAAGCACAAAGTTTACTCAGCCACTGAGTAGCTCTTTCTGACTTCTACAGTTAAAAAGTCCCAGCTAATCCAAACTGTAAAAGTATTTGACCTTTTATAATACTGCCATTTCATGGGCTACACCTCTGGGACACACTGTTCATCTGTCTTAACCTTCAACTGTCATGTCCTGATGTACAGTAAATACATTACAGTTCCCCAACCATGTCACAGATAAACGTTTGTGGAGTACGCAGCAGTGATGAGTGACTGTTTTCCAGCAAAAATCTAACAGACATTAAGGAGGAGGGGGTTGATGGTTCAAAGCACCCCATCTAAAAACAGTGTCTGAACCATCCGTGAAAAAAAAAAAAGTCACTCACCCTCCCCAAAAATGGAAGCTTCGTTTTTGTAGTATTTAAACTTTAAAATACATAAACTATTAAATACTGATAAGTCCACTAAAATAACAATATAAAAAAAGAATATAAAACAAAATCTGCTTTGAGAGCAAGCATTTAAGAACTCCAGCAATACAATTCCACTTAAGGGGTTGTTAGCAATGCCTAGGGTATAGTTAGGTGTCACACATCAGCCATGTTTGAAGTCAGATCACTGTCCTTCAACACCTACAAACAAACTAAAATGAGAGGGAAAAAAAGCTCTAAAAGATTTGACGTCATAACGGCTGTAACGTGGGCTCACCGTCAGCTATCTGTAGTAGCAAAACTACATACGGTACGTTTAACTGACAGGATTAATACAAATGAAAAAGGCGAACACAAGGAGATTGAGCAGACAATTATGTAATAACTGCCAAATAATGTCAGAACTTGTCCTACTGGATAAAAGTCAATGCCTAAATGTCTCCAAAAAAGTTAATGTGACAAACTGCCAGTAAAAACATGGAAAGGATCATAAAATAAGGCAAACTGTACTGTTTAGAGCAGTATTTGTGTGTAAAGTATGAGTAACAGAGTTAGGTTTCCTATGTAAAACAGGGTTCACCTATGAACCCTTTGGTTTAGGGTAGGGTTCATCTTCTATGAACCCTTTGGGTTGTAGAAGAGCGGATGGAAGGCAAGAGATGCTAAATGTATTGCTTGTTTTCTTTATCTTCTGTTGTCTAAATGCTGTTTGAAAGTATTCCTTCAAAATAAAGAACTAAGAGTGGACATACACATACTTAGAAACTCTTTGGCATCGTTAATATGTACATGGAACACAAGCACAAATATCAGCCTTCAAAACACCTCTCTACTTTCCACCCTCACCACCACCTGACCTCTACCCTAACCCTAAACCCATCCACCCTCACCACCACCTGACCCCTACCCTAACCCTAAACCCATCCACCTTTACAGAATGGACACATATTCACAGCATAGGAAAGAACTCATCCAAAACTCCAATCATTAGTCATATCCCTCTCCTGAATTACCCTACAAAGCTTGGTGTATCAAGTGACTGTTGGTATTTTTTGCATTGACATAATGAGGTATCATTATTATTAATTTACCCAGGTAAGCCAAAAACTAAAATTCCTCACCTTGCATTACACCTCTTTTAGATTAGAATTGGACCAGTTTTATACAGCTCCACTTAGTCTGAAGAGCTACAGTTCTAAGGATAAGCAGATATTTTGGTTCAGACATTAGAGCACTTCTGTGTGGTACTCTCTGGGATAGTATAGAGACAACCTTGGACTGCAGAAGAACAATATTTGCACCATAAAGGCCAAGGACAATGAAAGGAAGACAGACCATCATAATGTGGTTCTGTTGCACTGTCCCTTAGAAAAAAGGGAGGTGTCCTATAATGTTTGGACCAATAGTGCGTCTTAGAATCAGAAACTTTGACAGTCACTATGATGACATTCATGATAAAGCATTCCCTACGCTAGACCTCACACCGATCTCCTGTTGATTCTTTGTAACAGCTATTATTTTCAATGATGGTGATTGGCATTTAAATAAAAGACAAAGACGAGTACCCAGTAAGAAGGACCCCTGCTGATAATCCACCACGACCATGGCTGTATGAGCCCTAGTTTTAACATTTTTACAGTGTAAAAATCACCCCATTTACATGGTGGTTTTACCAAGAAGTGACAAGCTCGTCTATTATTAGGCAGTTAAAACATCCCGACTAAACTAAGCAGCTCTACCAGGGAGGAGAGGAAGGCAGGACCTGGGATAGAAAAGGCATGCTTTCCATGGGCCTCATAGCAATGTTGAGTGGCCCTGTGATATTCATGGGCATGGGGGTGGTGATGGCCACCGGGTGGGCGATATTCATGTGCGCCGTTGTGGGGATGTTGACCGAGGCCAGGTTGACAGGGCCGGTGATGGTGACCGGGTGCTGCAGGTTGACTGGTGAGGTGATGTTGACCGTGCTGGTGGTGATGTTCATCTGGGCCGCGATGGTAACAGGGTTGGTGGCGTTGATGCTGCGGTTGACAGCAGAAGTGATGGCTGCCGAGTTGGTGACTGGTGTGGTAGTGGCTGAGTTGTTGTGCAGGTTGTTGGCATCTAAAAACCAATACATGAACATAAGTTTAGGTTGAGTGATCCCCATACAGAAAACAAACTAGCGGTCCAAACATGGCTCTCAGCTGCTTGGCTGTTTAGCTGAAATTGTCAGTATGACATTATGACAACTGTGGGAATATTGTTGAAGAAACCTACCTTTGTGAGAGTTGTCAATTAGGACTTGGAAGGAGTTATTTAAAATCTCTCCTACCGTCAACTCACCTGAGGGGTAAATTCAAAAAGCAGGATCAATAGACTAACCAGCTAACCATCTATTTGTTTTAACTTCAACACATTATCAAGTACATTCTATGTGTATGTGTCTGTGTATGCCTGGGGATGGTCTGGACATACTACTTCCACAGGTTTGTATGTCCAGACCATCTCCTACGGCTTTGAAGCCAGGATGCTGCATGGTCAACTTGTCAGCTATTACTGACACTTTATATTCGGGTACACATAGTAACCACATACTAGTCGCTTATTCACATTTATTAAAGTCATAGAACTGCTCTCCAATAGTCAATATAAAGCCATAAATGACGCTTTACTCTGCATGACCATATTCTACAACAACTACAACACCTTTCCACCAAATCATGTTGTTGTTCATGACTTCAAAATCATGATCTGATTGTTTTTTCCTCAGAATGGGCCTTAGAAGGTGGGAGTACCACAAGAGCAGTCATTCTCCCTTAAGAGTACCTGATAAATGGTGGCTGTTTCCAGATGCTTCAAACTATGTTGGCAGACCCACTTGCCCATGGAAATGGTGCTTGTCAGTTTTAATGTACAGTAAGGTCAGTTTGGATGTTATAATAACCAAACATGTGTAGTTTAATGTCTCTGTACCAAGACACACAGGTTTCTAAAGACCAGAGCTAGATATTTAGTGTGACCTCCCTTTGCACTTAATATAGCTTCAACTATTTTGTGCAGAACAATATGGATTTACTGCACTTATTATCTGGTGAATTGCACCCAAATACATTCAAGACAACCATTTGTTTTATAATGGTTAATCGAAGACTGACTAATGAATTTTGCCTGGAGAAACCATGGAGTTCATTTAGAAATGACAAATGTAAAGTAAATAAGTATCTTGATAATGTTAAATATGTGTACCTTAGTATAAAGTGTGATGCTTTTGATGGTCACCTCACTACTGGGACATTTTTGCTTCAAGACCATCAGAGTAATCTGATATGATGACTCTTGAAGTGTCTGTTAAAATGACTTGACCAATCTGTGTTATGGTCCAGTTTGTGGTTAATGTAATTTATCTACTGATCCTGCTTAATGAAATTTAACCTTTTATTAGATTCCCCAACAGAGGAACCTTCATAACAACACCGGTCTTCAGTGAAAGGAAATGCCACTGTGCTTAAGTGTAATAGGAAAACATGAAGAAAAAACTGGCCACGTGTGTTTTACATCAGTTATATTTGAGTGTTCAGGGGTTTCTGCTACATTCTACTGGATTACCTTTTCGTGGCCCTGAGTGGTTCCACTGCCAGTCACTTATGCCTATTCAGAGATACAGACACATATGGGGTTACAACAGCACAGGGAAGCAGTGCTATCAGCTGGGAGGCACACTCAACACACTCAGGCTTTGTGTGTGTTGTGTGGACAAAGCCATTAACCAGTGGTTTTAGCGTCATGACAGACCAAAATTCAATGCTGCTGTGCTTGGGATTGTGTGCTCTCTACCGCCAGCCAAAGACTGCCTATGAGGTAAAAGATGCAACACTGTTTTACAGAGAGGGACTGTCTTCTGTGGTAAAATCATCTCATTTTCAGCAGTCACGATCTCTAGTTAAAAGTTAAAAATGAATAAAATACCAAAATGCACTATTAGTGATGAATCAGACCCTTCAGTACTTAAGGCAAATACGTATTAGTACATTAAGATTGGCCAAAGTCAGCAGGTGATGGTTATTTCATCTACATTTTCATCAGTCCTTTACTAATTAGGATTAAGTGTCCAAATAAGGACACACTAACATCATCTACAGTCATTCACTGTATTTATTTAAATTTATATTTATAGGCAAGGCATTCTAATCATGTTACATATTACACATAGACAGGTTCTTATTGACCACTGACACATTAATGAAGGAAGAAATAATATGCTGTGTGTATTTTAATGTGAGCAATGAGAACTTGTGATGGTATTTTTCTAGGTACAGAAATGTGCAATTATTTCCTTTGGAACATCTCTGCTGTTGCTGAAAATGCCTTGGAGTGACATGCCAAGTAAAAAAGCTTGAATGGTAAAACAACTGTACCCTGGGGGGGGTGAGGTTTATGTGGACCATCCATCTACAAATGCTGTTTCAATCACCTACCACTAGTCTGCTTTTAGGGTTCATTTTAGGTCCTGTTACACATGTACATTATTTTCTATAGTTCCTTTTCAGGGCGCTTAGAAATTTAACAAATGTACTGAAATAACTGCTACACTGTGGCTTTGTGGTTATAATCTGATTATATTTGTACAAATGTAAGTCAGAAACAAAAAGTGGATTTGAATAATACAGCCCACAGTAAATTGACAAAAAGAAAATAAAAAAGAAATTCAGTAAATAATAGCGCTGTCCTTTTTTACTGAATTATATTGACATGGTAAATACCCAAATGTCAGTTACAGCAGAAGTGCATTAAACATATATATAGATTTTTTTTCCCTTTTAGGCCATAAAAATAAATGCCAATTAAAAGTCCCCTCTTGTTTTTATCCTTAATAATAGTTCAAGGAAACTGTGATGATTGTCATAACACTTGACTGTTGTGTTTCTGTGTACACTTGTGACATGGAACATTTAGTCACACTCTCTCTTTTCCAATCTTTTTTTTTATTTTTTAAACAAAATAATCTTAGGAGGAAATGGTCTGAAGTGCTGTCACCATTTGGATGAGTGGGTGCTGTGTGTGGATGTTGAACCTACCTTTATTGTTACATGGGTTGTTGAAGCTGGCCTGGCCGTGCGTCTTCAGATGGCTTGTAATGTAGGCAGCACTTAGCATTTTTCCACAGATGTTGCAGGTCACTTTGCCTTCATGCCTGATCATGTGAGAACGCAGACGATCTTTGGTTGCGAAGGCGGAGGTACAGGCCTGCCATTTGAGAAAAGACAGAAAAAAAATAGTAAATGTACTCTCATTACCTTTCTATTCATATGCTCTTGCTTACAAATGATGACACTTAGCCGGCAACCAATATAGGACGTTGACTGGCCAGTGCTGATTATTTCTTTGAGTATTTTTTGGATTGATTCAATTCAATAATAACAAATGTAATTAAAGCTGCAAGCAGCGTTGGGCAGGACCTCGCACCACGCATTCCGCATCCTGCCACCGTCCACATCTCAGCTCCACTCACACCTCTCTGTCCTGGCTCCAGCCCCCCACCCTTTGTGTCCGTCCCCCTTTCATCCCTACAGAACACCAGTGCCCCTCTGCTGAAACTACCATAATCTTTTAATGAGGCTTTTATTTTGAAAAATCTTACTGTGTGTGTATGCATGTGTCTGTGAGAGACAGAATTAGTTTGAATTATTGAAATTGTAAGAACAATTGAGCATAAAAGTCATGATTTACCACATTTAAGGCTTTTATTTTGAAAAATGCTATTGTTTGTGTGTTTCTGTGAGAAAGAATAATTTTTAATGAACTAAAGTTTTACAAACAGTTGAGTAGTTGGTCATAAAAATGAAGAGAAGTTCTTTAATATTCATTTAGTATTTTTAACAAGGCTTTTATTTTGCAAAACCGTACTGTGTGTACTCTGTAATGTGTGTGCAAAATGTCACATACCCACAATGCAATGCAGCAAACCCCTGTTTAAAAATGTGCAGGGAAAAAAAGTCAGAATTTCCTGGGACTTGACCCCTGGTCCCCTGTTCAAGCACTAGACCAGCATTTCCACTGGTGTAAGAACCTCAGCACCACACCACACATTTCATACAATAAAATCATCACCATCACATTAGACTAATTATTCATACATATAATATTTAATAGGCCAGGACAAACATCCTGTCCCCTCAAATGAAAGTTTGTGAAGCTTCAGGACGTAGGGAAAAGGTAAATGAAGGTTCAATTTCAGTTTCACTTCCGCAGGGGGCACAGTCCACACCACCCCATACCCCCATTGTAGTATAAGTAGGACGGAAACAGACTGATGTATAAAATGTGTGAAAAAAGTCCAAACTGAATAAGCAATAACCGTGGGAACGGGGAGTTACTTTGAAAGGCAAACTGCCAACTTCCTGTTGGAGTTAGGTCATGGGTATCAGTGTATGATTTGTGGGGCTCAATGAGACCAACATTTTGGCATTTGTTTCATGTCTGTACGACATTCCTACTGGCCACTAGGGCCGTTTTGGTGTGTTTTTGTGTATGTAGGTGGTGCTACAGAGCCCATTTTGGCAAGTAAGGGGTTATTTTTGATATTGTATCAAACTGTTTGCCACCCATGACATGTGTGCCAAATTTGGTGGGTTTTTGAGCAAAATGAGGGGGTCAAATTGCAGTTTAAAGTGAAAAAAGTATAAAAATAAACAAATTGTGATTAATCTATAACAGTACATCATATCTCAAAAATTTTTGCATGTGAGAGTTGTGGTGAGTCTTGTGAACATATTGATATATAACGTGGGAAAAAAGTCAGAGGTGAAAGATCAGTTCCAGACTTCACAAATTTCCAGGCTTATTAAAAAAAAAAAAAAAGATAGTTATGACAAAGTTATATGCAACTTTTTTTGAGGAGGGTTTACTCTATCTTTTGGTGCCATTTAGAACACAATAAGACAAACGGCACCTATGGGGTTACTTTTTAGTTTTTATAAAATTTTTCGCCAGACTTAACATGCGTGCCAAATTTGATGAGTTTTTGAGCATCTTTGGGGGGCCAAATTCCAGTTGAAAGTGGTGTCTGAATAATAATAACATAAAAACTAACAAAATACAACAGGGCCTTAAGGCCTGTCACTCTGAGTGAAAAGGGCCTCACCCTTCTGGCTCAATCCCTAATAAATGCACACAGTAGTGTTTTACTGAAGTACCAATACAGGGGTGCAATACTACAATACCGTGCCATTAAAAATGCACTAACAGATTTAGTTTTGTGACTTGGTACAGTGTCGTCATATGTCCTGTGTCTTTTTCTAAGTTGTGTTGGTGTGTAACATGAGGGCAGCCTGTGTGCATCTGCTTTCACACTGTGCAGCCACAGGCGGTTTGACATGTTCAACGCTCACTGCAGCTTTCATGGTGACAGTATAAGAGGCTGCCAGTATAGTTATAGTTTTGTATTCAAGACCATCCGTGACAAAGCCGACGCAAGCTTTCACACAACTACTTTAGATTTAATATGGACCATCAAGTAGTTTCCTTTGTAATGAGTTAAATGTTCTCTACTGTGTTACTGCATGACTTTTCCTGGTGTTTGAGGTTTATGCATTGATCAGTATTGTATACTTATGTAGGCAGATATGATCAAAGTCAAACAGTGACAACACTAGTTCACAGGTAGTTACCCTTAAATTAAAAAAGTCATAATGAAGAGTACCTACCAACATTAATGTGTAGTTCACAGCATTTCCTCCTTTGTGACAGAGAAAATGTTATGAATAAAACTGATAAAGAATGTGAAGTGCACACTTCACTGTTCTGCATTGTTTTGGCTGAGTGCACTGAAGGAGTGTCTGAATACACTTTGGACCATTATCTCTGAACCTAATCAGACCTAATCAGTTGAGCAATGATGAAAACATACACCTGTAAAGGCTGCATTATATGTACATACAATAACGATGACTGCAGGTGTTGTGGTAGTGGTAGTGGAGTGTGTGTGTGTGTGTGTGTGTGTGTGTGTGTGTGTGTGGGTGTGGGTGTGTGTGTGGGGGGGTGCTTACCGTTACTTGGCACTTGAATGGCCTCTCTGAGGAATGGACATGTTTGACGTGACAGCTTAGATGATCAGGCCTGCACATGACCAGGAGGAGAAAAGGAGCTTTAGTCGACATCCTCTGATTCACAAGACTAATCAGAACATAAACAGAAAACACACTCTCCTTCACCCTGACAAGATCCCACCACATCTTCAAATGTGATTAATCATTTGTACTTTTTTGCTTCAGAATAAACACAGTGGATAACAAAAGTCTTAGAGCATGTTTTTGTTGACATTTTGCTGCCATCAAATCTAGTGCAGAATGCAGACACAGACTGTCAAAAACAGACAGGAAACACTCTTCTGAACAAATAAAAAGGCACTACACTGCAAGACATTATAAGGGAGACAAGTGAAGGTCTTCATTTTACTGACATTATTTTTATAGGAAAGAAAAATGGAAGAAAAAGCAGCACTCAATGGCCAGGGAACAGTATAGCATCCAAATGCCATACAGCAAAACAACATCCAATCATATCCTACTGTACATAACATTATGTAAGAATATCATGCTCACATTTACAGAAACACAACAGTTACACCTGGAGTCGCCTTCTTGAACTGGAGCATGCGTCCAAAAATGGTCAAAATTACAAGTCACCATATGGAGTTGTCAGGCTGCAGTACACACATCGAACTGTAAGGTGAAGGTCTGACAGGCCATGTGAAGAGTGATGTTTGTTACAGCTGTACTGATAGCATCAGTAACACCAATATTTACAGAAATCAAACTGTGGATTTAGAAAAGTGAGTGGACTACTGCTTTGTTTACTGGATGGAATCTGATGTGGAATAACAAGCTTTTCCACTGAATTTTAATATTCATTCTTTGTCAAAATTCTCAGTAGTTTCAATTTAACCTTACATGTAAACCCAGGAAATGCAACTTGTGGATTAAACACAAATGGAACACTTATTTTTAATTGAGGTGACTCATTCAGGAGGCATAGTGGGTCCAACAGTGAATACTTTGTGTTTCAAATCTCCTGAATACAAACTGTACATATGCCAAAGGAACATTTATTATTGCCACTGCTCAGTACATGAAGAGATTTTATGAAGTAATTAAATATGTCATTAATTTGTACCAAGCCAAATGTAGCAATGCAAGTAAAACTCCAAGTAGGACTAATAAGAGTTGACAGCCTAGTGCAGGATGAATAGAGCATATAGTACGCAGGTAAGCGTGAAACATGAGAGGAACTGAGTGCTAACTTTACCAATATAACTGGGACATCAATCATGACCAGTGCAGTTGTAACTGAGTGACTTCTTTTATGAAAATATTATACATTGATTGAGTGTACACTACATTAAAGGTGTTGAAAGACCTTTCAACAAGGCCATGGTATATGCACCAAGTGGGAACAAGTAGCAAACTGGGGGGACAATGGGTCCAGGTCCAGGTCCATTCACTGAGTCTCATGAGCAATGAAAAGCCTTTTAGCACATATCAGCTGTACGGAGTCTGGGCTTTACTGACTGATGATCAACATTTCCTCTACTGACAAACTTCACAACACCTGCAAATTATAGATAACAACTACCAGTAGTGATGTCCCCATCTGGATTTTATTGCTTCCGATCCGATTGTTTTTTTTTTTTTTTACTTAGTTTTGCTGACACTGATCCAATACCGACTTTTTGCAATGAAATTTTGGTTTAAATGTGGAGTCATTATTTCTAGGTTATTATACTATTATTTTACTGTAGATCACAGTTGGGCTGAATGTAGAACCTGAACTAAAACAACTGACACCTTTGACTCTTCAGGACTATAGAACCATTGTGAGACTTTCCAAATTCATACTGTGGCCAAATTAGAACCTTTGTCAGGCTGGTTGTGACCCATGGGCTGTATTTTACCACTGCTGTAGCACGTCTATGGACAGGTCAGTCTAGGGATTATATGGGGGTGCATTCAGTGCTGCATGTAAGTGATGCGCGGATCAGTGGGTTACTTGCAGGGCAGGTTGGGTCAGGTCAAGTAATTCCACAAAAGCCCAGCAGACTGGGAAAAAAAAAAAAAAAAAAAAAAAAAAGCCCAACTGGTGCATCACTACCGTATGTACTTCATAATGAGTACACACAGACCGTAAAGTGAAAGTGAAACTTTCTTAAACATCCCTAATAACAACACTATTGTTCATTTGATCAGCTTCATGTTCAAGTTGGCCCCCCCAGATGAGAAGCATTCAAAGGATAAAATACTGTTTCAACGGCGCTTTAAGGACAGATGTGCATCCATACTACCCTGCACGTCTGGCTAATCCACATGTTCAGTTCAACACTTCATCAAGTTTCATCATCTTACATTAGTCCAAATTTGTGTCTGATCCTTGTCTATACTAACCTTAATGTAAAAGTGCATTTCAAGTAAATGCATACAAACACCATGTGACGACACCATATGGTTACCTTTTCTGAGCTGCACTTAAAATGCCTTCATTCAAATGAAAAATACAGGCTTTCCCCCTCACTGTGGTCTGACTTAAAGTCACAGAAAACAGTCCTGAAGAGTCCAGGCAGCCAGAGAAACCACATAGGCTCCATGAACGGGCAGCTCATCATTTGTTACTGAGTGCAGTTTGATCATTCATTTTAACCTTTTTGTGGACAGTGATAGGAGTGACTGAAGCTGTGAACAGTGACATCCGCTTTGGCAAGATCATGGCACAGGTTGCCTAGATAACCCATATCCTCATAAAGTGTCCAAGTGAAACAAGCAAACTGGCAATTCAAACTGTCTGTGTTGTAGAACGCCATAAATAACTCTTACAAAGGTACAACTGCAGGATTCTTTTTACTACAATATCAAAACACCCCATTTGTCACTTATAGAAGTCATACTCAATAAAATCAAAGCAAGATGTTTCAGTGCATAGAGGGCTTTGTTATAAATAAACAATCACTTTATACAGCATAAACTGGCAGTTTTGGCTGTTTTTACTCATGTTTTCACATATTCTTTTTTGACGTGTATGATTTAGACAAAGTGCATGAAGGGCTTTAGAAAAACAGACGTACTGTGCATGAACCATGAGGTTTAACAAACTCGATGGTCTACATACCTGGAGAAGCCCTTCCCGCAGACAGAGCAGATATAAGGCTTGTGAACACCGCCGTCGTGGGAGCGGACATGGTAGGTCATGCGGTCCTTTCTCTTGAAGCGCTGCTGGCAGATGGGACACTCAAAAGGCTTCTCGTCTGAGTGGGACAGCTTGTGGCGGTTGAGGTGGTAGACGTCACGGAAGGCCTTCCCACACATGTCGCAGCCATGATTCTTTTTCACAGGCTTTGGGGGTTTCTTGGGGATGCTCTGCTGCTGTTGGTGTTGCATTGGTGTCATGACGCTCGTGCCTGTGGATGTGGACGTTGTGGCTGTAGTGAGAATACCAGCGACAGTAGTAATGTATGAGGGGTTCCCACTGTTCTCACGCGGTACAGTGGAAATGAGTGGCACCATGGTGGGGGCTGTTTGTGTCTTCTTGGGCCGTGAAACCATTTTAATGCCGGTGTGGCAGGACTCATGCCGCCTTAGGTGGTAGCTGTCCCGGAAAGCCTTGTTGCAGTAGCCGCAGATGAAGGGTGTCTTTGATTTGGGCTCCTTCTTGACAACGGCAGCTGGAGGCCCTCCACCTCCTCCTCCCACCCCCGTCCCACTGGCCACATTGTCTTTCAGAAGTTCTGCAGCACTCACTGGGGGTTTCTGGTCCAAAGGTATGGGCAGCACCGGTTTCTGATCAGGTGGCTCTGTTCCAGAGTTGAGGAGAGGCAAGAGGCTGTTCCCGGCTACTTGGTGCTGATGATGTAGAGCCTCGTTGGCCTGCTATAAGAACACAGGACAAGGAAGCAAAGAATCAATACAGGACACTAGCAGATCACAGTCCAAATGTGAACACAGGCTCGTCACAGCTTACACAGAACACTGTTACTTAGGATCAGTTACACTGATTATATGGCTCAAGAGGTTTAGTCCAAAATCATTCCTTTATTACCAACTGTTTAGCATTTCAATTAAATGAAAAATGACAGTACCTGGTGAATTTCAGTGTGACAATGCCAAATATCATTGAAATATTGTACTTCGTTTGATTTGACACTAAGCTTAACTGCATGTTTTGAGTTACACCAAAAGTTTAAGATTTGGTTGTCAGTTTAGTTGATTATCAATAATCAAGCCCTGAGAAAAAAACAGACCTCTATTACATATTCTAGTCTTCCCAAGGAGCTGGACACAAAGGGAAGCACAGTGTTGTGTGTGTATATGCATACATTCTGGGTGTTCTTAAATACTACACAAATGGTTTTGCTTACTAAGGAGCACTACAACCAATCAAGTTTGACCTTGTATTAATTTAATTCCATGTTAATGTTTGGTATTTATACATGCATTATTATTTTAGGCCTTTTATTCCTTTATGCTCCAATATGTCAAAATGTATTACTACAAAGTATTATGTTTAGTTTAAATATTTTTTACCATTTTTTAATGTAAGCCTCCATTTCTTTTGTTTGCACTGACAGTTGAAAAGTATCTCTATTCAGTGCTTTATGGAAAATTAGCTCAAAAGTTCAAAGTAGACGGAAATTTGTGCACAAATACGAGTGACAACTTTTTATTTGTATTATTACAGAACCTCTAACGTAGTGTAATAATTTGCTCATTTAAAAGGACCAAGTGCTACTGCTGCATCATGATTTGAAAGGGCCAATATCAGAAATGGGATTAGGGTTTCATCACACACTTCAAAATCCACACATTAGAAAAACAAGCATGAAACCCTGACTAAATTGTGTGTTAGAGCTGGTGAAAGATGAGGAGCAGGTGTTTTGCAGAAGGGTAAATAAAATAACACAAGCGTGTATTCAGTGTCTTCAAAACAGTTCTCCACACAAAAAAAGGTAAAAAAAAAATCTGTAGACAATAGAGAATTGAAAAATTTACCATTCTGAAATGTAGCCAGGACAAGCACAGAAAATGTAACCCAACAACAGGGGTAAAGGAAAAAAAAGAGGACATCTTAAGTCTGCAGCTGCTGGCAGGCATTGTCCGATTGGTCACGGCAGATCCCCAGTGGGATAGGACCAACTGAGGGTGGGACTTATATGAATACTGGACCACGGAGAAGCTGATTCACATTGTAACCAGCAACTTCAGAACAGGGCAGCCTAGAGATGTGGCAATTGAGACAGCCTTGTTCTCTTCTGTAATCACCACAGAGCAGGGTTAAAGACCTGACCCGCAGCTTTTCAGGTTCAGCCAAGCATCCCAACTCGGTCAGCCGGGCAGGGGGATGTGGTCTTAGGGGGCCAGGAACCCAAGGGTTCCTGTTTTTCTCACTGCGCTCTTTTATGGACGACACAAATTCGAACACTGATGCACTTATGGTCCACGGAGGGGGTGGGGGTTGGGTGCATTCAGCTGGCGGCTGGGTCCTGCCATGGTGCAGACGACCACGCCATGCATTACAGCATGAAGCAAATAGCCGGGGGCCGTCACAGGTTGTCAATTCGCTTTAATATCTGCCACACAGTAGCAGCACTTGGACAACAGTCAGGACTGCAACTCAAACTTCTGTGAGCAGACAGGAGCCCAAGATGGCCCAAATACTTTGTCTTTATTTTCCACTAAGAACACGGAGGGCAGCCTGATGTTAACCCAACCCTGATGTCAACCCTAACCCTAACCCTGATGTTAACCCAACCCTGATGTCAACCCTAACCCAACCCAACCCTGATGTTAACCCAACCCTGATGGTAACCCAACCCTGATGTCAACCCTAACCCAACCCTGATGTTAACCCAACCCTGATGTTAACCTTAACCCAACCCTGATGTTAACCCAACCCTGATGTCAACCCTAACCCAACCTTGATGTTAACCTTAACCCTGATGTCAACCCTAACCCAACCCTGATGTTAACCCAACCCTGATGTTAACCCTAACCCAAACCCTGATGTTAACCCAACCCTGATGTTAACCCTAATCCAAACCCTGATGTTAACCCTAACCCTGATATTAAACCTAACCTTGTTTCTTCAGGTCAGGTCATGTGGAATGGCTCGTTGGTAGGCCTACATTCAGCAATTCACAGGTCTGCACAGGAGCAAATTCAGAAATAGGCCCCTGAGCAATAAGGTCTTGTGGTCCCTCAACCACCTTACTCACACTGAATATACATCATGTAATGGGGGGTTTGGGGGGTCCTCCCCCAAGAAAATTTAGAAAATTATAGCACTTCAAGTGCCTTTTCAGGCAATTTCAGATGGAAACTACTTGTTTAAGTTTTTTACAAATATAATGTAATTGTGCTGATGAATCCACCAGTGGATCTGCATTACGAAGAATGAGTGGAGCTTTAGATGCTGACGGAATAAGGCTGGGTTTGGGCTGTTACTGCCCCAGAAATAAGAGGGAGGGGCCAAAACAACATTAATACATATAATCTTGTTTTTTCACTCTTGTTTAATTCACACTGGACAACTAACTATATCTAGAATAATTTTGAACAAACTTACACTTTTAAAATGTGTAAGGCCAACTTCATGTGGCTTCATCAATATTTAATGAGAAGGGGCAGTTGTACAGCTTGTCTGCCACCTGTTTTTTAAACTGGGGTGTGATTCCATGCCTAATAAAACAACTGGATGCCTGTCGGGAGAGTGACAGATGAGAAAGCATATTTTCATCTTCTAGTTTAACACAATCGGTCACCGAAGACGGGACATATGATGTGGTGGCTGTCTCTCCCAGTAACCGGGTAACGTGTTGTGACACATGCCAGAGTCCTGCATGGGTCCACTTTTCCAAACCCGTACCGGCATACATTAGACCCACAACCCGATCTGACCCATGATTAAATGCATTACCTACACAGTAACTCACTTTTAAGAGCTTTATTTTTGGCTAAACACAAGTCATCAATAAATCTCTAGTATGTGCTGCTCAATGACATCTTTAACCATATATAAACAGAAGTGAAGCTCACTTCAAAACAAACCAGCTGTAAACAGAGGTGAAGTTCACTTCAAAATAAAACAAACCGGCTGTTGATCAACACATCATTAAATGTCCTGAAAATTATTTTCATACACGAATCTTTTATTTTTTCACTTCCTTGTCTACTACCTACCCACATTTCGTTTAATTTTAGCTGTGCCCATACCCATGAAAATTAGTATTTTTTTTGCCCGTCCTTGCACGTTTTTGTGGGTTACCCGTCGGGTAAGTTGTTTGCTCCGAACCAATTTGTCTCCACAAGACCCGCCCCATGGTGTTTTTATACTGCCATTTTCTTTTCCATCCCTATGCAGAACAGGAGTTTATTTATTTAAAAAAAGACCACTTTGGTCCTTATGTGTGCACGTGTCTATTTTATACAACTATACAACTAAAGGAATAAGAAAGGGTTCTACTGTTCTGGACAGAAAGAGTTATTTTGTTCAGTACACTCATAGAATTTGTTTCTACTGTGAAATTCAGGTTTTGCTCAAAAGCATGATAAAAAATATAATTTTGGGAGAAAAAAAAATTGTTCTCTTAACGCACAAAACACAAACCAAAACCACGGCCTAAAAACCAAGGTACGGACCAAACTGTGGGCTACCTGTACCGCTGTGCCCCTAGCAGATATATGCAAATCTAAGAAGTGTTCAAATATCCGCAATAAGAAGTTGCTATCACAAGATATCACTAGCTATCACAGCTAGTACAACGCTGTATCTCATCAATACAAAGATGCTACGGCAAGGGGGAACCAGGATGATATTGAGATTGGGTACCAAGCCCCAAAGACAGACTAAACAGACCTGAGAGAGAATCATTAAGTCCTAGGGAACCCAACTACTTTCTGCTTGCCAACCAGTCTCTGCTGGAAAACTTGAACACCTGAGGCACTGGAGACTGTTATGCAAAGGCTCACAGCACACAGGGTGTAAGATGCTGGCAGGCAAGGCATATACGGATGGGTATAACCAGGGAGTAGGCGCAATGTACAGGACATGCACAGATATAGTGGGCTCCAGCGGCTGCGGCACCTCCTTGGGGTCTGCTCCTCCCTGGTGGGGTGGGGGTAACTGCCACTGCGATGTGGTGGCAGTTAGGCCCTCCCTCACCGGTCAGGATGCGGCTCCATGTTAGCAGCACAGGGTTGTTGGGGGCAGTGGCCGCCCCCCTGGTGCGGGTGGCTCCCTGTGACAGCACCTCCTCTCTCTTTTGGTTTATGGTCCCCCCATGGTCAGCCTGTTTCTTTTATTTGTTTTTATTTGTGTGTGCATACATATGTGTGTGGTGGTGGGGTGTACAGATTTTATATGTAAAGCACTGTGCTACATTTCACTGTATGAAAAGTGCTATTTAAATGATTGACTGACTGATTGATTCAGACTGAAAAGATGGTGATGACCAATCATTCTGACATTGTAGTGGTGGATAAACATCAGAAGACAGCAGTAGTGATAGATGTAGCAATCCCAAGTTATAGCAACATCAGAAAGAAAGGAGAAATACCAAGGGCTGAAAGAGGAGAGAAAGAGGAGCAAAAATGTGGGGTGTGAAGGCAATAGTGGTACCAGTAGTGATGGGGGCAATAGGGGCAGTGACTCCCAGACTGAGAGGATGGAACCAGCAGATACTAGGGGTGTCCCAATCCGATACTGGTATCGGATATCAGTCTGATATCATCCAAAAAACGAGTATCGGATTTTATCGGACTGTATCTAAAATCTCCGATATAAGTGCTCCGATAAGCAGTCCATTTTCTGCTCCTGCACGAGTATGAGAGACTCTTAAACCCAGCGTCAGTTATCATTGAGGAGCACAGGAGTAGGCTGAAAGCAGAACAGGCCCAAATACTTATCTGCTTAAAAAAAATCTACACATAATGCTTGGACTGCAGAAAGTGGAAATGAGGCAGAGGCTGCACTAGACATTTTTAGTAAAAATTCCATCATAACACATTATTATCTGTCATTTCAAATGTAATTTTTGGTAGTATTTAGCAGTATTTAATGTTCAAAAACATCTCAATGATGGCTGTTAACTGTCATCCTCCACAACATCAGTCCCTCTTTTTTCATTGCGTTTATCAATGCCATCACATTTACTGGGCTTTTGAAAATAACTAAGGAGACTCGGCTGTCTGAAAGTTTGAGCTAGCAAAGAAGCATCTAATTAAGGCTAAAGTCAGCAAAACAACAGGACAGGAGTTGACAATAAGTGATTAATCTGCAGACTGACCATCAACTGGACAGAGGCTCTACTACAGGTGGACTAACGGAGTCATGTGACAGAAGTACCGGGGTCACAGAGTCCTGCACGGTCCACTTTAC